>OY754311.1:10626128-11136166 GCA_963573325.1 Astragalus glycyphyllos
AATGATGAGTTCTCTCTTTATTGGGGGTAGGTGTGTGGGTGTGTCTGTGTATGACTGTCTGACATTTAGATAATGATGAGATGAGATAAACTACAAAATCACAGCGGTACATATTAGAATCTTAATGCTCTTTTTGGGATAGCGTGAATAATGTGTTTCTCGTTTGCAGTTGCGAAGAACAATATTTTTGGTAGTAACTCAATTTTTTAAAAAGTGATACTAAAACCCGATAATATGATGACATATACAATTTAAAATTTATGTATTTGTAAAAACAATTAGGTATACGTTATTAAAATCTAATATGAAAAAGCATTTGTATTTGTAAAAATTTAGTAATTTTTCTTATTTTTTATGAAATTACTTATATTTAAAAATATGTAAGTGTTAACCGACCAAAATGTTGAGTAGTACTAAAGTTTTCAGAATAAAATTGCTGTGTTCTTTTCTAGTTATTACGATGTTTATAGTGCCACCGTCGCCTTTCCTCCCTATCTCTCGCATCTCTTGTTTTCTCTCACAAATTCCCCTTCTATATTTTCTCGCACCCCCTTTTCTTTTTAAGGCGAAAGTTACGAAATTCAAAGTTAGATCAGAATAAATTTTCATGTCTACATTGTATTGTTACAAAACATTCCGCATGAAAAAACAATAATTATTAAGCAATGGTCAGGTGATTTTTGTAACATTATCATGGAAAAATTTATACCAAATAACACAACTAAATATCATTAAATTTTGAACACATACGAGCATTAAGAAACTTTACTATATATTTTTTTATTAATAAAGGAACTCATTCATTCAATTTGCTAAAATACATCGAAAACAAAACAAATTCACTACGATTGAAAACGATAAATCCGCAAACAAACACACAACACACGAGTTAATAAAATAAAATTAGAAAACGCCTAAGGTGTTTTGTCATAACTTTATTATATGACTAATGTACGATTTTCTTGCTCCTAATATTTTAAAAGGAAAAAAGAAAGAATGAGGAATTAATAATCTACCCTCTTGTAGCAAATAGAAATAGCAACTCGTATATGGCCACATGAAAGTTGTAACAAACTCGCATCAAAAAAACGTGACATGATATTTTTTCCGCATATTGTCAAAAACTAACATGTTATTCACTAACACTAACAAAAGATTTTTACCCTCACATGATCTTTTTCATTTGAGATTTAATGATGAAGCCAAAAATATGAAAAAACTGGTGGTTAAGTAGCTAGCCTTATCAGGCGTACTTAGCTAGCGACACAAGGACCCGTTACCTAACTCTAAAGTGGGAGTATGGTGGGCTTGCTAATTGTGGTGCAGCCACTAGCTAGCCCGCCTAGCGAAATTATGTGTCACGTTCCACCAACTTATTGCCCCCATATTTAGGTTACAAGCTAGCATTACCCAACTCGGCAAACTCGGAGGTCGCGTGAGATATTATAAACAACAATTGTTTCATATCATACCCGATGTGGGACTTATCCACACCCTATTTAATGCATTCTTCTTAATGGCAAAAAAATTTCAATCAATATTTAGACAATATATCATATTTGTGGATCACATATTTTATTGTTGATGAAAGTCTGGAAGACAAATGTGTCGCTTGTTTGGAAAGAATGTAAACAAATATATTTGTTTCTCTATTTCTACTTGTTACTGTTGGTTGAAACTGGATATCTTGCATAATCATAAAACTGTAAAGTTTAAGATTTGAACTAACTGTCGAGTATGCTTTAGGGTAATGGTTGAATCGATACTGGTGTGATTGACTGGTGCCATGGGTGACCTTTTGTATATGTAATTGACACATAAATATGGAAAACAATTATATGTCATTGGAAGTCTTTTTTATGTGTTAACGTTTATTTATATTGTAGCCAACGTTTATAATAATAACCCTTCGGGCTTCACAACTTTTCTCTTCTCATATGTTCATTTCATCATAGTCTATGCATAATCCATACAAGAACGATATAACAGGAATATGCAAATCACATCAATACACAGAGTATTGGTTCAGTTTTCACTTCCTCTCTAAATCAAATTTGGGAGGAATCCAAGATAACTTATTCTTTTGACACAATCCTTGATACCTTGGTATCATAAAAAATTTATGCCAAGTGTTTGTCATTTTGTTGATTCCTTAAGTTTCGTTGTCATTCCGAAGGCAATCATATACTCAGAAATCTATCATGATTTTTATGCTTACAAATTATTGATTCTTATATTTATAAAGTTTTATTTAATTTGTGTCCAAAAAAAGTTTTATTTAATTGGTATTAATAAATGAATAATTAATTAAAAAGTTATCAAATTATAGAAAACATCTAATTCTTTTTTTATCCATTTAAACTATAATCATGAGTTCTCACCCTTCTTATGCGAACATTCTCCTTTAAAATACTGAGATAATGAATAAAGGCTCAACTTATATGAGTAAATACGTAAGTCCACACGAAATGTCTAAAGAAGAATCTCTTTGGGTTAACATGTTTCCAAAATGATAAGGGTTTCTTTTATTGGGGGTAGGTGGGTGGGTGTGCGTGCGTGTTTGACTTTGACTGTGTGTCATTTAGATTATTATATGAGATAAAATAAACTACTACATACAATAATGTATTTCTTGTTTTTAATTGTCAAGAACAATATTTTAGTCACTCAAAGTTTTTAAAAAAGTGATATTAAGATGCAATAATATGATGATATGTATACCTTATTAAACTCAAAAGCATACAAACATTTACAATTTCAATACGATATTTATTTTTCTTATATATCTTGAAATTTGTTATATTTAAAAATATGTAAGTCTTAACCCGGAAAAAATGTTGAATAGTACAAAGTATTTCAGAAAAAAATTGTTGTGTTTTTTCCAAGTATGACGATGTTTATCGAACAACGCACATTAGTGCCACTGTGGGCTTTCCTCCAAATCTCTCTCATCCCCCATTGTTTTTGCACGTATTCTCCTTCTATATTTTCTCGCACTACTTTTCCACTTTAAGGCTAAAGTTACAAAATTAAAAGTTAGATCAGAACATTCCACGGGAAAAAACAATTGTTATTAAACAATGGTTAGTTGAATTTTTGTAATTTTATCATGCAAAATTTATACCAATTTCAAAAACTAATTATCATTAAATTATGAACACATCAACATTTAGAAAACTTTACGATATGACTTTTTACTAATAAAGGTAATCACTAATTAAGTTTGGTAAAATACATCGATAACAACACAAATTCACTACAATTGAAAAAGATAAATCTACAAACAAACACACAACACGAGAGTTAATAACATAAAATTAGAATTGTCAAAAAAAAAACATAAAATTAGAAAATGCCTACGAATGTGACGAAATCAAATGACCAAAATACATATCCCTTCAAATATGTGATGCTGACACCCATGTTATTGATTGAATCTATAATGGATCGAAGCTGCTCTATTACTAACCAGACGAAAAACCAACCAATATGACACTTAGAAAAAGGAATCATGGTAAAACATGAAAGAAAAACTAAATCTAGGTGGGCAATCACTTATTTAGAGAAAGGGATAGAAAAAACGAATCAAAACGGTGATTCCATGTATTAAAAAGACCCAAAACAATCCCTCTCCGGCGGATGACGAAGAAGGAAGCGAAGCCTAGAGGGAAGGTTGAGAGGGGAGAGGCTACTCTAAGGTGTTTTGTCATAACTTTTTTTATCAAGTTTTTGTCATAACTTTAATATATATGACTAATGTACAATTTTCTCGCTCCTAATTTTTTAAAAGAAAAAAAGAAAGCAATGAGGCATTAATAATCAACCCTCTAGTAGCAAATAGAAATAGCGGCTCTGTAGGTCCACATGAAAGTTGTGAAAAAACTCGCTTGACATTCAAAAAAACTGACATGATATTTTGTTCCGCATAATGTTAAAAACTAACATGTTATTCACATGATATTTTTTACCTTCACATGATACTTTTCAAATGAAAGTTAATGTTGAAGCCAAAAAAAATGACAAAATTGGTGGTTAAGTAGCTAGCCTCACCATGCGTACTTACCTAGAAGCGCAAGGACCGTTACCTAACTCTAAAGTTGGAGAAAGGTGGGGCTTGCAAATTTTGATGTAGCCACTAGCTAGCCAACCCAGCGAAACTATGCGCCACACTCCACCAACTTATTGCCCCCATAATTGGGTTACAAGCTGGCATTACCCAACTTGGCAAACTCAGATGCCGCATGAGATATTATAAACAACCATTGTTGTATATTATACCCGATGTGGTACTTATCCACACCTTATTTATTGCATGCTTCTTAATGATGGAATTTTTCAATCAATAGTTAGACAATATATCATATTTGTGGATCACATATTTTATTGTTGATGAAAATCTGGAAGACATATGTGTCGCTTGTTTGGAAAGAATATAAACACATATATTTGTTTCTCGATTTATACTCGTTTCTCTTGGTTGAAATTGGATATCATGCATTGTCATAAAGTTGTTAAGTTTTATGATTTGAACTAACTCTCGGGCATGCATTAGGGTAATTGTTGAGTCGATACTAGGGTGATTAGCTGGTGCCATGGGTGAACTTATGTACATTTAATTGGCTCATAGATACTGGAAACAATTATGTGTCCTTGGAAGCAGTGGCGGAGCCAGACTGAAAAAGTCGGGTGGGCCACTAAAATAAACTTAATATTTAAAGAATCCGTAAAACCTAGTTCAACTAGCAAATGTCAAAATTAATAGGCTGGATACGCAGTTGCGTGTGTGAATTTCAAGTGTCACTTATCACTTCGTTTACAGACAAAAAAGTAAAATATTTAAAGAATCTTAATTTCTGTTGTAAATTACTTACGGTAGTAAGAAGCATCCATTTGATAACCTAAAGGAAGCCTATATGTTCCATCAAGCTTGGTGCCATTTGAAGGGGGGTGAAACATTGGTTTATCAAGCAAATCATGGGGGTGAAACTCCATGGCCCTATAGGAATTTTTTTTATTGGGTGGGCCATGGCCTGCTGGGCCTAGGCTGGCTCCGCCACTGCTTGGAAGTCATTTTCATGTGTTAATGTTTATTTATATTGTAGCTAATGTTTATAATTATAATCTTTCAGGCCTCGCAATTTTCTCTTCCCATATGTTCATTTCCTCGTAGTCTATGCATAATACATACAAGAACAATATAACATGAAAATGAAAATCACATTAATACACAGATTCTTAGTTCCATTTCCATTTCCTCTTTAAACGAATTCAAAAGGAATCAAAGATAACTTATTCTTTTGATACAAAACCTCGATATCTTGGTATCATTAAAATTTAAGGCATGTGTTTGTTATTTTTTTTGTTGATTCCTAAAGTTTCGTTGTCATTCCGAAGGCAATCATATGCTCATAAATCTATCATGATTCTTATGCTTAAAAATTATAGATTCTTATGTTTCTAAAATTTTATTTAATTCGTATTAATAAATGAATAGTTAATAAAAAAATTATCAAATTATAGAAAACATCGATTGCCTTTTTTTTATGGGTGCGTCTAATATGGACCCCTAAAAAAGGATCCACCGGTGGACCTTTACCATTTTTGGTAAGTTTTAATAAAATATTATTTTTACTTTTCATTTTTTATTATCATAAAATTAATTTTTTTACTAAAAATAGTAAAGATCCACCAGTGCACCTCTTTTGAGAGATTCATATTAGATGCGCCCTTTTTAATGTCCATTTAAATTACAATCATGAGTTCTCTCCCTTCTTATGGGAACATTATCCTTCAAAATATTGAGATAATGAATGAAGGCTCAACATGTTCTGAAAACGATAAGGCACGAAAGAAGAACTAAATCTAGCTGGGCAATCACTTATTTAGAGAAAGCGACGGAAAAAGCGAATCAAGACGGTGATTCCAAGTATTAAAAAGACCCAAAACAATCCCTCTCCGGCGGGTGACGAAGAGAGAAGCGAAGCCTAGAGGGAAGGTTGAGAGGGGAGAGGCTACTCTAAGGTGTTTTGTCATAATTTTATTATATGACTAATGTACAACTTTCTCACTCCTAATTTTTTAAAAGGAAAAAAGAAAGAAATGAGGCATTAATAATCAACCCTCTAGTAGAATAGAAATAGCGGCTCGTGTAGGTCCACATGAAAGTTGTGAAAAACTCGCTTGACATTCAAAAAACTGACATGATATTTTTTTCCGCATAATGTTAAAAACTAACATGTTATTCACATGATATTTTTTACCTTCACATGATACTTTTCAAATGAAAGTTAATGTTGAAGCTAAAAAAAAATGACAAAATTGGTGGTTAAGTAGCTAGCCTCACCAGGCGTACTTAGCTAGCAGCGCAAGGGCCCGTTACCTAACTCTAAAGTTGGAGAAGGGTGGGCTTGCAAATTTTGGTTTAGCCACTAGCTAGCCCACCCAGCGAAACTATGCGCCATGTTCCACTAACTTGTTGCCCCCATGTTTAGGTTACAAGTTGGCATTACCCAACTCGGCAAACTCGGATGCCGCGTGAGATATTATAAACAACCATTGTTATATATTATACCCGATGTGGGACTTAACCACACCTTATTTATTGCATGCTTCTTAATGATGATATTTTTCAATCAATACAATATATCATATTTATGGATCACAAATTTTACTGTTGATGAAAGTCTGGAAGACATATGTGTCGCTTGTTTGGAAAGAATATAAATGCATGTATTTGTTTCTCTATTTCAACTCGTTTTTCTTGGTTGACATTGGATATCATGCATAGTCATAAAGTTGTAAAGTTTTAAGATTTGAACTGACTCTCGGGCATGCATTAGGGTAATTGTTGCGTCGATACTACGGTAATCAGCTGTTGCCATGGGTGAACTTATGTATATTTATTTGGCACATAGATATTGAAAACAATTAGGTGTCCTTGGAAGTAATTTTTATTTGTTAATGCTTATTAATATTGTAGCCAACGTTTATAATTATAATCTTCCAGGCCTCGCAACTTTTCTCTTCCCATATGTTCATTTCCTCGTAGTCTATGCATAATCCATACAAGAACAATATAACTTGAATATGCAAATTACATTAATACACAGATTCTTAGTTTCATTTTTATTTCCTCTTTAAACAAATTCAAGAGGAATCAAAAATAACTTATTCTTTTGATACACAATCCTTGATATCTTGGTATCATTAAAATTTATGGCATGTGCTTGTTATTTTTGGTTAATTACTTAAGTTTTGTTCTCGTTTCGAAGGCCATCAAATGCTCAGAAATTTATCACGCTTTTTATGCCTAAATATTATCGATTCTTGTTTTAAAATTTTATTTTA
Source organism: Astragalus glycyphyllos (assembly GCA_963573325.1). Lineage (NCBI taxonomy): Eukaryota > Viridiplantae > Streptophyta > Magnoliopsida > Fabales > Fabaceae > Astragalus > Astragalus glycyphyllos. The sequence goes on from OY754311.1 coordinate 10,633,476, forward strand.
TTCATATTAATAAATGAATAATTAATAAAAAATTATAAAATTATAGAAAACATATTGAATGCTTTTTTTTTGTATGTCCATCTAAATTAGAACCAAGAGTCCTCCACCTTCTTATGAGAACATTCTCCTTTAAAATATTGAGATAATGAATGAAGACTCAACTTATATGGGCAAATACATAAGTCAACGCGAAATGTCTAAAGAAGAATCTCTTTGGGTCAACATGTTCCCAAAGTGATAAGTTCTCTCTTTATCTGGGGTAGGTGTGTTTGAGATTGTCTGACATTTAAATTATTATATGAGATAAGATAAATAACAAAATTCCAACGGTGCATATTAGAATCTCAATGCTCTTTTTGGGATGGCGTGAATAATGTGTTTCTCGTTTGTAGTTGTCAAGAAATATATTTTTGGTAGAAACTCAATTTTTTTAAAAAGTGATACTAAGACGCCATAATATGAAACATGTACATTTTAAAAGTTATGTAAACTTAATTTATTCATTGAACAAAAAACAATTACGTATACCTTATTAAACTCTTACGTAAAAAATCATTTACAATTGTAATAATTTAGTCATTTTTCTTATATATTTTGAAATTACTTATATTTAAAAATATGCAAATGTTAACTCTACCAAAATATTGAAAAGTATAAAAGTTTTCGGAATAATTTTTTTGTGTTTTTTTCCAGTTATTACGATTTTTATCTACCAACATACATTAGTGCCTCACATATTTTCTCACATTGATCTCGCTCTATATTTTCTCTCACGCATTCTCCTTCAATATTTTCTCAACTGTCTTTGCTCTTTAAGCCTAAAGTTACAAAATTCAAAGTTAGATCAGAAAAAAAATTCATGTCTACCTTGTATTGCTACAAAACATTCCGCATGAAAAAACAATTATTATTAAGAAATGGTCAGGTGAAGTTTTGTAGCTTTATCATCTAAAAATTTATACCAAATAACACAAGTAAATATCATTAAATTTTGAACACATACGAGCATTACAAAAATTTACTATATGACTAATGTACAATTTTCTTGCTCCTAACTTTTTAAAAGGAAAAAAGAAAGAAATGAGGCATTTATAATCTACCCTCTTGTTGCAAATAGAAATAGCGGCTCGTATAGGTCCACATGAAAGTTGTGAAAAAACTCGTGTGACATTCAAAAAACCTTACACGATATTTTTTCCGCATATTGTCAAAAACTAACATGTTATTCACTAACACTAACAAAATATTTTTACCCTCGCATGATATTTTTCATTTGAAATTTAATGTTGAAGCCAAAAATATGAAAAAACTGGTGGTTAAGTAGCTAGCCACATCAGGCGTACTTAGCTAGCGGCGCAAGGACCCGTTACCTAACTCTCAACTTGGAGTAGGGTGGGCTTGCGAATTTTGGTGAAGCCCCTAGCTAGCCCGCCCAGCGAAATTATGCGCCACGTTCCACCAACTTATTGCCCCCAAATTTGGGTTACAAGCTGGCATTACCCAACTCGGCAAACTCAAATGTCGCGTGACATATTATAAACAACAATTGTTGCATATCATACCCGATGTGGGACTTAACCAGACCTTATTTATTGCATGTTTCTTAATGATGATATTTTTCAATCAACATTTAGACAATATATCATATTTGTGGATCAAAGATTTTATTGTTGATGAAAGTCTGAAAGACATTTGTGTCGCTTGTTTGGAAAGAATATAAACGCATGTATTTGTTTCTCGATTTCTACTTGTTTTTCTTTGTTGAAATTGGATATCATGCATAGTCATAAAGTTGTTAAGTTTTAAGATTTGAACTAACTCTCGGGTATGCATTAGGGTAATTGTTGAGTCGATACTAGGGTGATCAGTTGGTGCCATGGGTGAACTTCTATATATTTAATTGGCACATAGATATTGAAAACAATTATGTGTCCTTGGAAGTCATTTTTATGTGTTAATGTTTGTTGTGTGAAAAGGTGTGCAAGTATACACAGTCTAAAACAAGTAATATAATGATAAGAAGAGATCGTACTCACAGGGATTGGATTAATTTTTGAGAGTTTAAAGTGGTAGCAATATTAGTGATAATAGAAATAAAATAAAAATTGGTATGAGTGTGAGTGTAGACAGAATTCTTAATTAAACAAATTAAAAAGTGTTGTGAATCAATTTGAGAGAATTGGTTGGAATGCTCCTTCCTAAGTAATTTCACTTTGAAAGTATTATGTCATATATGATGCTTCTGCAATCATTGCTCCTGCAATGATTGCACATGCAATGGATGCTGTAGCAATGGTTTTGTGCTTTTCAGCAACTATCTTCAGGGTTTCGTTACAAGTCTTATGTCTAAGCCCTAAATAAGTTCACCCTTGTCTTTTTAAGCCTTTACAGAATCATCCTATGAACTATGCTATCCTATGTCTAGGTCTTAGAATGGTTTTAACAAAGTTTCCTCTTATTAAAACACTTACCCATGTTAGTTCTTGAGTTCAAATCATAAACCATTTCTGTATTCATGACCCTACTTATTTTAAGTGATCAGTCTCAAAATAAGTTTGAAAGAATTATAGCACAAGAACTAAATTGCAAAAACATCAATATAACATAATAACTAATCAAAGCTTCATTACAAAGTTAAGGCATCCCAACCAAAGGGTATTTAGCTCATGCTTGACATAACTAGACACATATAAACAGAATGAGACATGTTTATAAGAAGGAAAATACAAAGGAAACAAGATAATATAAGAATTACACAAATGATGATCATTTGCATATTCTGCCTAGTGAAGCTGGGGCAATCACCTCTCAGCAATAAAAACAGCAACAAGAACTACACGAGAAGAGAAGGGAGAAGTTGTCACTTTCTTTCCTTTCTTCAAGCTTTGTTTAGTACATCTAACTCTAAAATGAAAATAAAACTATCTAATGAACTTGGGAGATGGAGAGAATATGAGATGTCTTGAATGAGGAAGAGGGGATGTATTGATAGGCTCCAAAAAGTGCTGAAGTCTTGAGCTCCAAGGTGGTTTTTAGGGTTTCTCCAAAAAGCTTGATTTGATGCCCACCAACTATGAAGAGAGGTCCAATGATGTGTGGACAAGTGTCTCTCAAAAGTTACCACTTGTTGTCTAAGGGGGCTGAACTTGGCGCTGCATCTTTCCACTTGTGCAACTTGCACTTGCTGACATCATCATCAGAGTGCAGGGGCATTCTGTGTTGTGATCATTGCTGGTGCAATGCGTCTGTCTTCTGCTGAAATCTTCATTGCTGGAGCAATGACTTCTAAGCTTATTGCAGGTGCAATGGTTGCTGGCTCTATTGCTGGGGCAATGATTGCTGCAGCAATTGAACAAACACATAAAATACCATAAATCATGTAAATTAATGATGATGAACTCCATATTTAAAAATGCTGATTTCCTATTGTGTTTCTTTATTTGATACCTTAATATTACTGAGTTTCTCACAATAATGTAAGTTTGAAAGTATAAACAACTCTATCTAAAATAGAGTTATCAATGTTTATTAATATTGTAGCCAACAGTTATTATTATAATCTTCCAGGCCTCTCAACTTTTCTCTTCCCATATGTTCATTTCCTCGTAGTCTATGCATAATCCATACAAGAACAATATAACATGAATATCCAAATTACATTAATACGTAGATTCTTAGTTCCATTTTTATTTCCTCTTTAAACGAATTCTGGAGGAATCAAAGATAACTTATTCTTTTGGTACACAATCCTTGATATCTTGGTATCATTAAAATTTATGGCATGTGCCTGTTATTTTTTGTTGATTACTTAAGTTTTGTTGTCTGAAGGCCATCAAATGCTCAGAAATTTATCATGCTATTTATGACTAAAAATTATCGATTCTTGCTTCAAAATTTTATTTAATTCGTATTGATAAATGAATAATTAATAAAAAATTATAAAATTAAAGAAAACATTAAATGCTTTTTTTATGTCCATCTAAATTAGAACCAAGAGTCCTCCACCTTCTTATGAGAACATTCTCCTTTAAAATATCTTATCTATAAATCTTAGGGAGTGTTCTCCCCCCAAAACTTCATCCCCCCTCCCCCTTTTTTTATTTTTTTATTTTGAGATAATTTGTAGTGTGATTTAAGGTATTTTTTTATAGACAATGTTAGTAGGGTGGAGGAAATGTTAGTTTCCCAAGTTTGAACTTTAGACCTCCTTCTTGCACTCATTTGGTGCACTCCTTCGGTATCCTTTAGCTCGCCAACTGAGCTACCTTCTTGGGATGTGTTTTAAGGTACTTGATCGTTTAAAATAAAATATTAACAGTTCAAATACACAATGTTTCTTAATAGTCAACTTGGTGAAAAAGAAAATCAGTTTCGTAGAAAAATATGTAAAGTGTGATGCTAAACAGTGTGTTTTGGGATAGTTTAGCGTTCAATTTTTTTTTAACTATTCAAATACGCAAAAGTTTGTTCCTTAATAACCAGTTTGTTGAAAGAAAATAATAGTTTTGTAATAAAATACGCAAAGTGCGATGTTAAGCCGTGTGTTTTTGGGGTACTTTAGCGTTTGGAAAAACTTTAACTATTCAAATACGCAAAGTTTGTTCCTACATAACCGATTTGGTAAAAACAAACTTTGACAAAATAAGTAAAGTACGATGCTAAGCAATATGTTTTGGGAAACTTTAGTGTTTGCTATAAATTTCAACTATCCAAATACGAAGAATTTGTTCCTCAATAATCGGTTTAGTAAAAATAATATAATTTTGTGACAAAATACGCGAAGTGTGATTCTTAGCAGTGTGTTTTGGGCCACTTTAGTGTTCAAAAAATTTTTTAACTGTTAAAATACTCCAACTTCATACCTAAATAACCAGTTTAGTTTAGAAAATTCATGATAAAATACGTAAAGTGTGATGCTAACCAGTGTGTTTTGTGATATTTTAGCGTTCAGGAATTTTTTTAACTGTTCAGATACTCAATGTTTGTTCCTCAGTAACTGGTTGGTGAAAAAATAACAATTTCATGGCACTAACCGTCTAACTCACCCTTTTAGTGATTCCACCACTTTAAAAAATAAATTTATTTTTATACTATATTCTATTTATATTTTTCTGAACCTTTTAAAAAATAATTTACTTTTGTCCCCATCGGTCCTTATATTTTGAAATATTTATTGAATCTATCGGTCCCTCACTGTTTGGTTGCCTTTGCAATTTCAACGAAATGGGGACGTTGTCTCTCGAATTCGAATCCAAGTGTGAGCAGTTGTATTGTGTGTGGTGTTTATTTTCCATTTCAAGTAAACAAAAAAAATCACAAATATATTTTTTAAATTTTTTAGAATTTATGGTTTATAGCTAGGAATTTATGGTCTATTAATAGTCATGTTAAATTTTAAAATATTCTTATTTAATTTAAAGTTATAATTTAATTTTTCTTCACAGTTATTAAACTATATATTTATAAACCAACACCGTTACTATAGATTATGTGTATAGAACAATTTGTCTGGGTTATGTCTGTACACACTCTATTTTAGTTCTTAAGTTTTCAATTATCTTTTTTTTATTACACAATGTTTTTAATTCCTACCTACCTTCAATTTAAACAATGCTTTTTCAATTTGCAATTTAAAAAACAAACTTTACCCCAACAATAATTCTAATTAACTAGAGTTTTTACCCCGTGCAACGCACGGGTCAAAGTGCTAGTATATATAACAATTGTATGTGGCTTGTCAATGCCGCGGGAAACTACCCTTTTTTTTGTTCAAGTTTTTTTTTTTTGGTTTCTTTTTCTTTTTTTGTTTCATTTTTGTTTTTTGGTTCAGTTTTTTTCTTCTTTTATATTTTAAGGAGTGCTTTACGGTCTCGAAAAATTTAAAATGTTTAAATATGTAAATTTTGTTCTTCAATAATCGAGTCGGTGAAAATAAATTCATGAAAAAATACGAAAAGTGAGAAGCTAAAAAGTGTGTTTTAGTCTACTTGATGATGAAAAAAAATTGTTCTATAATAAAATGCATAACGTGAAATGTTAAGCAGTGTGTTTGAGGTACTTTGGGATTCGGTAATTTTTTTAACTCTTCTATTTGTGTTTTCTTCTTTATTTTGGTCATTTCTTACCAACGAGTATTAAAACCATTCTTTAATTGGTGTTTATATTTTTATCTTTGTTTAATATTCGAGTACAGTTGTTGAATTACTCTCGAGGAAACTTCAGCCACATTTACAATAGTACCTTCATCATCTTCTTTCAACGGGAACTTCAGCCACATTTAGAATAAAACCTCCACAATTTTTTTCAACTTTGTATAACTGCTCTTATTTTATCTTGATTTTTCCTTCAACCATCCATGATGCCTGTGTATTTCACTTTTTAATTGTGTAATCTTATTTTCTTTCTAATTATGAGTTAATTTTTTATATTTGCATTTGATAAATGTACATTATGTTATTAAAATTTTTTATACTTTTTCTTCTTATTTTATCTATGGAGGATGTTAAATTTAAGTGTCTTTGTTAATATTCCTTTTAGAATTTATAATCTTTTTATTTAATTTATATTTATAATTTATTTTTTATTCACAATTATTAGATTTTATATTTTGCAAACTAACACCATTTGCCCAATGGCATAGGCTACGCTGGGGCACGGGGGTCGACCCCGTGCTTCTGAAATTGATTATCCAGACAACCTTGGTGTTGGTCAGTGTGAAATTTGCTTTCAAGCACGATGAAATATTAATCTTTCGAAAAAATTTAATTACTCGATTATACGATGAAATTTAGCCAACCCCGTGCATCGCACGGGATATGAGGCTAGTTGAGATAATGAATGAAGACTCAACTTATATGGGCAAATACATAAGTCAACGCGAAATGTCTAAAGAAGAATCTCTTTGGGTCAACATGTTCCCAAAGTGATAAGTTCTCTCTTTATCTGGGGCAGGTGTGTGTGTGAGATTGTCTGACATTTAAATTATTATATGAGATAAATTACAAAATTCCAACGGTACATACTAGAATCTCAATGCTCTTTTTGGGATGGCATGAATAATGTGTTTCTCGTTTGTAGTTGTCAAGAACAATATTTTTGGTAGTAACTCAATTTTTTTAAAAAGTGATACTAAGACACGATAATATGACGACATGTACATTTTCAAAATTCTATACACATAATTCATTCATTGAACAAAAAAAATTAGGTATACCGTATTAAACTCTTACGTAAAAAATATTTTGCAATTGTAATAATTTAGTCATTTTTCTTATATATTTTTAAATTACTTATATTTAAAAATATGCAAGTGTTAACCCGGCCAAAATGTTGAAAAGTACAAAAGTTTTCAGAATAAAATTGTTGTGTTTTTTCCAGTTATTACGATGTTCATCTACCAACATACATTAGTGCCTCACACGTTTTCTCGCATTATTCTCCTTCTATATTTTCTCTCACATATTCTCCTTTTATATTATTCTCCTTCTACAAAACATTCCCTTCTAGTAGCAAAATGACGAAATCAAAATTACCAAAATACGTATCCCTTCAATATATGTGATGCTGACACCCAAGTTACTGATTGAATCTATAATGGATCAAATCTATTACTAACCAGATGGAAAACCAACCAATGTGACACTCAGAAAAAGGAATCACGGTAAAACACGAGGAAAAAAAACTAAATCTAGGTGGGAATCACTTATTTAGAGAAAGGGATAGAAAAAGTGAATCAAAATGGTGATTCCAAGTATTAAAAGGACCAAAAACAATCCCTCATCGATGGATGACGAAGAAGGCAGCGATGCCAAGAAGAAAGGTTGAGAGGAAAAGGCCCCTCTAAGGTGTTGTGTCATAACTTTATTATATGACTAAGGTACAATTTTCTCGCTCCTAATTTTTTAAAAGGAAAAACGAAAGAATCGAGACATTAATAACCAACCCTCTAGTATCAAATAGAAATAGAGGGCTCATGTAGGTCCACATGAAAGTTGTGAAAAAACTCGCATGACATTCAAATGTATTGGGATCTCAAGGAATAAGTCTAATATTTTGGAATTTGTTTATCGGTGCTTAACTTGTCAAAAGGTTTAGATTGAAAACTCTGGTGTAACCACTAGCTAGCCCACCCAACGAAACTATGCGCCATGTTCCACCAACTTATTACCCCCAATTTTGGGTCACAAGCTAGCATTACCCAACTTGGCAAACTCGGATGTCGCGTGAGATATTGATAACTCTTATTTGTTTATAATTGTTATTTATACTTTAAAGGCTTTAATCATTATTTGTTTAAAAGTAATTTTGGTTGATATATTAGTTAGGATCAGTTGTTTAATGTGAATAAGGGATAATTTCCGGTTTGTGATCATTTGGCACTTTGGTGCCCCATTTTGTGTTTTAGCATGTTTGCTAGTGTGTTGTAGCTTTGTGACGCTACATCATTGGCCTTTCTGAGAAAGATGAGAGAGAAAGTGATGAGGAGTTGATTTCAACGCTTGCTACATGTCATAAAGGACGAATACGTTCTGATTGGGGGGCCAGTACTATGATGCTGTGAATATTCCATTTGCATGGGCACTTGTACGTATAAGCACACACTAAGACAAGGGGTGCCTCTTTTAGGGTTATTCTTGAATCAGTAAACCCTAGGACTATTCAAAGCAACTGATCTTCATCATTTATCAGGCTAGTTTGAAGGAGGAAAGTCTAGACATAGCTTTCTTACTCCATTTTCGTGCTATGCAACGTTTAAACACCAAATTGAGAAGTTGTATAGATTACTTGGATTACTTAGAGTATATCCAAGTATGGGCACATTGCATTAAATTTTCTTTGAACCCTAAGTTAAAGAACATGAAATGTATTAAATGCTTAGAGTATGGGCACATTGCATTAAATTCTCCAACTAAGAGAATTATGGTCTTAAGGACAAATGGGTGCATTAATTCACTTGAGAGTGAAAGTAAGGAAAAACCTAAAGAGGGAGATTTGTTCATGGTTAGTAAATTTGTTGGAGCCTATGAGAAAAATGAGAACGATTCACAAAGGACTAATATTTTCCAAACTAGATGTTTCATTCTAGGAAATGTATGCTCTTTGATAGTTGATGGAGGTAGTTGTGCATATGTTGGCACTAGGTTAGTGTCAAAGCTTAATTTTGAAACTACTCCACATCCTAGTCCATGTATATAAAGTGCAATAGTTAAGTGATCATGAAGAATTAGAGATAAATCGACAAGTCAATATATCATTTTCTATTGATAAATTAGATCATTTATCTATGATGGAATCAATTAGATCCTAAATGCATGAGGGACTCTAGTCTGGACTCCACGATTGCATGGCTCAACCACGTTTTCTCATCATTTTTGGAATATTTGGTATCTTTTACGACTGTGGTTGATACACTTCAACGCGAGATGCCTCTACTAAACCCAAATTGTACTGCAAATTAAATTAAAGTATAAAAAGTAATATTCATTTATGCCAAAATTAAATTGAATTTTATCTCGCCAACCCATATGAGGACCATCGCATGAATCACAAAGGATGCCAACAGTGACATATCATGATAGGGGTGTTTACGGTGCGGTTTGGTTCGGTTTTGAGATAAAAAGTGCACCAAACCGCAAGGTCTAAATAGATGCGGTTTGGTTTGATTCGGTTGGCTTCCAAAAAAAGAAACCAAATCAAACCGATGCTATTTAGATTGGTTCGGTTTTTAGCGAGATGAAACATAATTTAAAAATATGTAAATTCTTTAACGAATAAAATCTGCCAATTTAAGAATCAAATATGCCAATTTAAAATCAATTCGTTAACATAATTAAAGTCTACCAATACATTAACTAAGCCAACGTCTGCCAATACTTTAAAATAAGTCCCTAGGTCGCACTACATTAAAACAAGTCTGCCAAATACCCATTCATATATATATATATATATATATATATATATATATATATATATATATATATATATATATATGAAATCTTGATGAGCCCCTTAAGAAAATAAGCACAACTAGCTGAGGGGCTGGAACAAAAAAAATATGTATTGTATATTGGATTTTGCGGGGGTGCAGTAAAAAAACAAACCGAACAGAATCGATAGAAAATGGTTTTTTGCGGTTTTTGGTTTGGTTTGATTCAATTTGCGATTTTCTATGGGTTTGATTCGGTTTTGAACACCCTCAATCATAGGGCGTAAATGATAGAAGTGGTGGTACTTCATGTGTCATAGCCCGGACACTTGCATGGATAAAGGACGTGCCTAGGATGCCTTCGCTCGGCACGCCCTACACATGTGTCTTCTATGCCCATGCAAGTGTTCGTGCTACCCTCTCCTAGGGAACCGATGCAGTAGGATGAGTGTGAGCTTTAAAAATTGATGCAAAACAAGTTTAAAAATTGACAAGTTTTGCATAAAAATAATAAAATCATTTCCTAATAGGAATATCTAATATGTTCTGATGGAATACTATTCCACATTTTATTTCTTCTGAATTTTCTTATAATAGGAGTTTTCTTCCTATGTATCATTTTATGTAATTTCCTTTGGGTTTGGTCCATGTCCCCAAGTGTCTTTGTAATTTTCCTTTTTTAATAATATTGAGATTTGATTTAAATGATTGTTAGTGTTAGGGGTGCTGACCTAGTTAGGATTCCTCTCAATGTAGTGATGTTTTTTTTACATCTCTTAATTTGCTTGAAGTTAAAACATGAGATTGCAAGAGTGATGAGACAATGAGTTATTTTTGTGTGTGAATCGAGTATCTTCTACGCGCAATAGTAAAAACCAGTGTTGTTCAATCCGGACCGACCCGGTCGGTCGGACCGTGACCCGGTACCCCACCCGGTTCGAGCCAGCAATTGGATCGCACATGTAGTTGGCTCGGTATGACCCGGTGGGGTTGGTGGTTGGCCCGGTGACCCGAACCGATGTACAACCCGCGGGTCAAAGACAGTCCATGTGATTTTTTTGAAAAGCCAAAAATGGGAATCATGGGAATCGAACCCATGACCACTAGTTGAAATCTTGGGTGCTTTACCACTACACCACTTGTGATTTTGAAGTAATAGCTTCCAAAACTGATTTATATATTATTCTTTACTTGCAAATTTGAATTAATGTCTTACAATTCTTTATTTGCAAAACAGATTTTTTTAACACTCCCTTATTAATATGAAGTTTTTTTTTTTGGTGGTGATTATTAATATGAAGTTTACAAATCTGAAATATATACTAATATACTAATATACTATATAAACCTATAAATACTTAAATGGTTTATTAAAAAATATATTTGTAATTCCTAATATGTTATATTAAAATATATTTTAAAACTCATGTCTAAATGTGTATCTTAGACTATGAAATCAAAAATAAAATTAAAGATATTTTTTTTTGCATATGTGATGAGTGAATTTATACATAGTATGTTTATTTTTATCAATTTTTAGTAGCGTCACGGGTCATGTGGGCCAACTAGTGACCCTTCGGTCCGACCATTGACCCAATGACCCAGTGACTTGACCGGGTCGAGCACCGGGTCGATTTTAATAACATTGGTAAAAACTAATCTTTCGAGACAGATAGGACCGAGTGTACAATGAGTTTTTTTATCAGTGTGAGACAATGAGAATGGGCCTGCATTTGTAAGATATCCCGGTTAATTTTTTAACATATCTATAATTTATTGTGCATGTACATATAACAACTTACCTCCATTGATTTAATCATTAACAGTGAATTATATCACTTTTTTAAACTGAACAATTAATACTACTTACTTTCTTTTGTCAAAAAACAAAAATACTAATACTTTATATGTTGAAGTGCATCATTCAATCTAGCTAGTAGTGGAGCTGGATAAGTCAGTGCACCATACGCAAAAAGTGACCATCATAATTCTCAATTGTAAATGCTCCTATTTTACCTCTAATGGACAAGCATAATGGGAAGTAACAAATGCAGGACATAAAAATGCATCATAAAAAGAACAATGAAATCAAAATTCAGCTTTATCTCTGAAAAGGCACAAGTTAAAGCAATTAACATTTTCTAATAGATAGAAAAACTTGAAAGCAACTTCCTTTCCACGTGTAAAGGCAATTTTACATCTGTTGAAGTTAAACCAAGTAAGTGATGAGTGAAGCTATGGTTAGTGGAATGCAGTAGTTGAAATTGATATGTAGTGGAATGTGAGATAACATTATCCTCATTTATACCTGGCATGGTTTGCAACCCATTTGAATGTGAACTCTCAATTCTTTATTTATGAGATTAATGAATATAGATTTTATGTCTCACATACTTGGCCCACAAAACCAACCTAATGATTTCTCCTCCATCAGCTTTTTTCTCTTGCGTAAGTTTTCAACAACTAAATTTCTATAGTAGACCAAATAAGAGATTGGTAAAAACTATGCACCAGGTATGCCACCCTTCACCATCTATTTGTTTGGTACTCCCTCTTGAATATATTTTAAAAAAATGCAGTTTTAACTACATTGAATAATTGATGTATCTATAATATAGACCAAATACACATATTATTAAATGAAGGTTTAAATATTTGATCCCCCTGTAAAAAAAAAGTTTTAAAATCAACCTTGCAAATAATAAGTGTTTCTAGTTACCCCCCTACAGGGGGGTAACCGTAAACTTTTTATATTTTGCAGGGGGTAACCGTACATGGTTTTTACCCATTATACACTACATAATCTAACAGAGGGGGGTGACCGAAAACTGTTTATATTTGCAGGGGGTAACCTTAAAAAAAATTTTACAGGGGGGTAAATGGAAAAATGGGATATTTACAGGGGAATCAAATATATAAACCTTAAATGAATTAAAAATGCATTTTTTTGCCTATACATAGATCCAAAGAGAGAATTATAGTATGGTGTTGGTAAGGGTGGAAATAGGCCTGACTAACTGACAGGGGCCTATGGTCCATCCTACGTCAGACCTAGGCCAAACTAGACTTTTTTAAAATGTATATGGCTAATGGTTTTCTAAAAGTCTACTTAGCTAAGAAGGTCAGACTACAGGTCATTAAAAAAGTCTTTTAGACCTATCAGGCCGTATTTAAGTAAAATTAAATGATATATTTATTACTATTATCATTATTATATTAAATTATGTACTTTCTGTTAAATCATAACTTTGCTAACATTTTCTGTTAATTTAAATATATTGACTAACATCAATTTTTGACATATTTAAAGTTATTATTACAAAATAAAATTTAAATTGGATGTCATGTAAAGATATTTCCCTAAAAGGTTTTGTTATATCTCGAATTAGAATTTAGTCTCGTTGACTTATGAGCTTATTAGTCTATTTATAAAAGCATACATCACTCAAAGATTATGAGTTTCGTAAAAAAATAGTGAAATAGACTTTTAAACAGTTTTTCAAACCTTGTGAGGATTTCAAAAAGGCCATGTCAAATATAAAAATTGGGCGTATGACAAGTTATAGGTCAGACTTGGACTTAACACTTTTAACATGGATTTTTTTTTATACCCCCTCCTCATCCCATATACCCCCACATAATTTTTAAAACCCGAAAATACCCCTTCACAAAAACGGATTTTTTCCAAAAATGGATTTATCTACCCAATAGGTAAATCCGATTTGCAAAAATAACAAAGCGGATTTACCTTAGGTGGGGGTTAAATCCACCTAAGGTAAATCTGATTTCCGAAAAAAAATGGAAAATGGATGTATCTTTTAAAAAATAAATCCAAGTGAATTTTTGAGTTGGAGTATGTTTGGATTTTTAAATTTTGTGAAGGGTAATTGCGTCTTTTTACTAGGTCCGTGGGGTATAGTGTCAAAGGGTGGGGTACCAAAAAAAACCTTTTAAGGTAGACTTAAACCATACAAAATTCAAGTCGGCCCAACCTATTCTCACACCTACGTGTTGACAAAAGAAATGGGTCATCATAAATTGAGGCAGAATGCCTTTCCATGCCCGGAATTAAGACAATCTTAATATTATATCAGATCCTACCTAGGGGCTAGAAAATAATACTTTTTCCTAGATATTACAATAAAGGAGCTCTAAAAACCATATTTTATTTCTTTAGGTTTATTAGTCCTTAAATGCAAAACCAGAGAGGTCAGAGCAGACCTATTTAATGAGCAATGTATGTATAGGTTGAAGTGCCTTTGTCTAAACCAACTTCACTGTCCTAGCAGCCTCATATTTTGACCACTTGTCACAATGTGCTGAACTGTAGTATACCTCATCAACACTAATTTAGAAATATAAAAGTGAAAAAAAAAAGACATTTTGTGACTATATAAGTAGTGGAGAGTTAAAGGGTTGTTTTCAATTTTCATTCATAATATAATACTCTCACTGGTTAAGTGAGAGTTCTTTTGTACTAACCTGTGTTTTTCTTTCTGAGTGTTGGAATTTAGAGGAGAAAAAATGAGTTATTTGGGTGTAGGTGTTAGTCCTGGGAATGTTCCAGTATACCACAGCACAAAAATCAAAGTGTTAGATAGGAGGATTAAGATAACTGAATTGGTGTTGAGGTTTATGATTCTTGGTTTAGGAGTTATTGCTGTTGTTCTTGTGGTTACTGATTCACAAGTCAGAGAGTTTTTCTCTATCAAGAAAGAAGCCAAATTTTCTGATATGAAGGCTTTAGTGTAAGATTTTTTTGCTGTCTTTCAATTTTCTATTTTTGATTGCTAAAACTGTTGCATGTTGTGTTTTAATTTTGATGTTTATGAGTTTTGCAGGTTCTTGGTAGTTGCTAATGGGTTAGCTTCTGGCTACTCCTTAATCTTAGGGTTGCATTGTGTGGTTAGTATGGTTAGAGGAAATGTACTCTTTAGCAAACCCTTAGCTTGGCTCATTTTTTCTGGTGATCAGGTACATTTAGATATGGGTTATATATGTTTTTTATCTTATAAAATTTGGGTTTTTGTTGTCTTAATCCCTCAAAAAATTTCACCTATTCCCAAAAATTTTAATCAGGTTTTGTCCTCATGACTTTTAATAGCACTTCAAAAATTTTAATAGTGCTCTTTTAGACTTTTTAAAGCGCTTTTGATGGACTTCTATATGGCAATTGCCTAATTTTAAGTATAGCTCAAGTGTCTGTTTTCAATTTTTAATGACTCCATATCAACCATTTGTACTGATGCATCGAATTTGTTCTGTTTAATTGATCAATGAAATTGAAATGTGAAACCATGTCAAAGTAATTAGGCATAACCAACATAGAGAGTGGCATTTCATTGATTCACCTGATCAACTTTCAATAGGGACAGTTCAGATAGTAGTTTGAAGTTTAGGATCAAAATTAATTTAACAAACCAAAATGGCCTCAAGTTTCTCTTGCAAGCAATGTAACTGGTACAGTGGGGCCTCTTTGGCTATATAACCGGACCTGATTGATATTGATATAAGGAATTAAGAATCATTCACCATAAAGAATACTTACTACCTTAATGGGGTGTGGGGTATCACAAATTTTCCAGCTAGTTTGTTTTGGGAATGACCACAGCAATTATTAGTTTTGGTTATGGTAGATATGAGAACACATTTATTGAATAAATACTTTTATATTCTTTGTTTTTTAAAAAAATACACTAAGACATAAGTTTTGTATGCAGGTAATGGCATATTTAACAGTAGCTGCAGTAGCAGCTGCAGGGCAATCTGCTGTGTTTGCAAAGATGGGCCAACCAGAATTACAATGGATTAAAATATGCAACATGTATGGGAAATTCTGTAATCAAGTAGCAGAAGGATTTGCTAGTGCTTTAGTGGTTAGTCTTAGTATGGTGGCATTATCATGTATTTCTGCTTTCAGTCTCTTTCGTTTGTATGGTAGTAACAAAGTGAAAAATGCATATTGGTAGGTTAGAAATTACCATAGGTTCAAGTGTGTGTGTTATGATTGTTCTGGAATTTACAAGGCTCTTCTTGGTATATATATGTAGTAGTGAATGATGATGGTGATATGAGAATGCAGTTATTGTAAGGATTTAATGCTTAATAATTTATGGCAGTACAATTGAAAGCTCTTTCATATATTTACTTATGTTAGCTTTCTGTGTGTTCAATCCTTTCTTGGACAAGAACTTTGCTAACTTGATATCTTGGAGTAGTGCACACCTATATAACACTGATACCTCGTGTTGAAGACGTGCGTAATGTGTTCTGTCAGACACTAATACTGACATTGACACTATGATTACTTTCATTTTTCAAATTAAAACCGGTGTCTACGTGTCTGTGTCTTTGTCCTGTATGTGTAAGTGTCGGTACTTCTAGGGCCGGCCCTAGGCTTAGGTCGGGGGTGCGACTGCCTAGGGCCCACGTTTGTAGGGACCCTAAACCCTAAACCCTAGTGTTATAACAAAAAAAATAAGTAAAAAAAGCTCAAAGAAAACCTACATTGACTATTTGTCTTCTCAAAAATAAAGTCACACGGAAAACTCTCAGAATTGTTAAACCCCTTCAAACGTGAAAACATCTCTACAAATCATCGTTGCTGCTTCATTGTCCTTCTCATCCAAACCCAATTACAATCTAGTAGCAATTTCTTATAAAGTTTTACTGACGATGCCCGTGACCGTAGCATCGGCGGAGAGAAGTTTTTCAAAACTTAAGTTGATTAAAACCTACTTGATATCATCAATGTCACAAGAGAGATTGAACAGTTCGACAACTTTGTCGATTGAGAACGATACGTTGATGAGATTATAAATGATTTTACATCTCAAAATGCTCGAAAAAGCACTTCTTATGACTTTCCGAGAAAATAGAAGTTTTTTGATATTATATAAAAATATTATTATGTATTAAGGCGTATCATGTTAACTGAAATAAGTTATTTTTTGTCTTTTATTAAAATATTTTCAAATTAAAAAAGAGTTAGGGGACCTTTTTCTCACCATTCTCCTAGAGCGCATAAAATGTTAGGAACTGGACTTGGTATTTCATAGGAGCACACATCTCAAACCATAGAGCATTGCATGGGCTCAACTTGTTGCAATAAAATTATTTGAAAACAGAACCATTGTCAGTTTGTTTGTATGGTGGGTAACACATAATGGGCAAAATCAACAAGTGCATGGCTAACTTTTACTATCAATAATTGTCTGAAGTTTTGTTTAATGAAAAAATACCACATTGAAAATAAATATGCATTTCTTTTTAGCCATCAAGATTTGTTTAATGTTGCAATTGAATAATATTATGATTTATAATTGATGTCAAATTTGTAAAGAATTGGTGAAAAGGTTAAACTTCCCTAGATGATGTAACCAAATCATATTTTGGTTTTATTGTGAAATGGATTAGTTTCTGGTTTATAATTCTGGTTTAACAATTCAGTATTTACCCCAAATCTGTATATTTAACACAAAATCTGTTAACAGTCATGTAATTAACATAGGCAGTTTAACACCAAATCTTGTTTACCAAATTAGGCAGTTTACAATTTTGCCAATTACCAAATCTGCATATTACAATTTTTTTAATTCTGCAGAATTGGCAAATACCAAAATCTGCATAATTGCCAATTTTACAATTCTGGTTTAACACCACTTATGTATTACAGTTAAGCAACTTCAACACCACCAAAATACCAAATCTACAAAAGGCTCAAAATCTGCCAAAATATAAAACTTGTATTACAAAGACAGGTTGTACATTACATTACACAAAATGACAAAATATGAAAACATGACCAAACTAGGAGGATCATTTGTGCATTACATTACATGCTTCATAAAGCATTACAGAACAAAAATACTAAAACATGACCAAAACACTGAAACATGGCCAAAATGGACATAATGCTGATTGAGTTGGTTGAGATGCTTTAGATTCTTGACTTAACATAGTCTGTGCATCTTGTTGCGGACTTCCTCTAGTAGCTTCTCTTCCTCCCCTTACTCTAGCAGCTCCTCTTTGGCCTCCCCTTCCACTTGTTCTAGTTTCAACTTGATCTATTTCTGTCCTTTTAAGCCTTTGCCATAAAAAATTGATGTCACTTTAAATATGTAAACATGGACTCAGTAAATATAAAGAAAATTGAAGGTGTTTTACCTTGTTTCCCCCTCTTGGGAACTCTCTATTTGCTTGTAGTTTTGAATTACAAGCACAGGCGTATCTAGGACTCTCGTCTAGGGTGGTTATTGGTCAGACTATTTAACTTCATAAAATTTTAAATTTTAAGTCTAGTGACGTTGGAAACATGATTAGTGTGGTGATAAGTTTCTCTTCAAATAGCTTTCCATTGTCTATTGACATAAAAAAACTTAATAATTGAACAAATTAACAATAGCACAATGAGAAATTAACAATTAATTACACTAACAAATTATTAATTTAATAGTTAAGTATAAAATAGTGGGTATAAAAAAATTTAATAAATAATTTAATAATTAAGAAATGGGTATAAAAAAATTAAAAATTAATAATTGAATTAATAGTTAGCTTTGATATGATTAATAAATGGGTAGAATGGTAAACATATGTTTAGTATTAGTATTAGTTACTAAATGGGTATTAGTATTAATAGTTAGCTTTGATATGATTTACAGTACTAAACATATGTTTAGTATTAGTTACTAAATGGGTAGAATGGTAATTTACCTAAAAATTAACAAAAACCCGTACTCCGTAAAACCAACAAACTGTAACACCACTAACCACAGCTATATGTATTTGTGGTTAGTGACCACTAACCACCGTTATGCATGTTTGTGGTTAGTGGCTACTAACCACAGTTATGCATGTTTGTGGTTAGTGGCCACTAACCATTGAGGTACTAATTTGTGGTTATTGTCACTTACCACAAATGTACATAACATTGGTTAGGATTATAATTTGCTCTTAATCATGATGTGCATAATTTATTTAAGCTACTAATGAAGAAATTGAATTTATAATGTACTATTCTAATGAAGACATTGAGATTTATGGTATTAACCACTGTTGCACTATTCTGTGGTTAGTGGCCACTAACCACCACTATGCATATATGTGGTTAGTGGCCACTAACCACCACAGTGTATATCTGTGGTTAGTGGCCACACTGTTCAGGATTATAATATTTATATTATATATAAATATATATGTGGTGGTTGTAGGCGGAGGAGCTCCAGCGAACGGTGCGGTGGTCGGCGGCGGAGCTCCGGTGATCGGTGCGGTGGTCGGCGGCGGAGCTCCGGTGGCCGGCGGTGGTTTCGGCGGCGGGGCTCCGGCGAGCGGCGGCGGTCACGGTGGCTCTCCGGCGACCGGCCGGCGATGGTGGTGGTGCTATTTATTTTAATATATATATATATATATATTATATCCATCAACACCCTTATTTTTTTAAAAAAAATACAACACATTTATTTTTAAAATGACAACAACACCCTTATTCATTATCAACCATTAGATTAAATTGGATTAATAAAAAAATGATCTAATGGCTAAAATCAATTTAGTAAGAAAAACTAAGGAAAAGGTTTAGTATTGTAAACTAGAGCCTTAGCTTTGATATGATTTACAGTACTAAACATATGTTTAGTATTAGTTACTAAATGGGTAGAATGGTAATTTTGATTTAGGTTACTAAGTTTTTTCCTTAGTATCCTATACTAAGTTAATATCAGCCGTTTGATCCATATTTTTTTAATTAAATCTGATCCAAAGGTTGTGAATTAAAGAGGGTACTAATGTAATTTTACACATACCAACCATCCATTAATAAAAAACATTTTTATTTATTAATTATATATATACATATAAATCTTTAACTCTAAAGCGGCTTGTCATTGCCGCCAATCTTCTTTTTTTTTTTTGCTCTTCCTCCTTTTATTATTTCCTTTTTTTTTTGTCTGTTGCTTGAGTTTTTTTATATTACTTCACAATTATTATCTTTTCTTTTTTTTTTTCCAGATTTTTTTTTGTTTTATTTTGCTTCAGTATCTTTTTTGGATTTTGCATTTTTTCCTTTTCATATTTTAAGAGGTATTTTATCGTCTCGAAAATTTTTAGATGTTTAAATATGCAAATTTTGTAGTTGAAAACTCGACTTGGTGAATAAAAGATTTAATTTCATTACAAAATAGGTAAAATGAAATGTTAAGCGGTATGTTTTGGGGTACTTTAGTATTCAGAAAAAATTTTAACTCTTCAAATACCAGATTTCTTGGTAAATAACCGGCTTGGTAAAAAACAATTTGTGACAAAATACGTAAAGTACGATAATGATAGTTTATTTAGGGGTACTTTAGGGTCCAAAAATATTTAAATGTTTAAATACGCGAACTTTGTTTCTCAATAACCTGTTTGATGAAAAACAAAAAAATTATGACAAAATACATAAAGTGTGATGCTAGACATTGTGTTTCGTGGTATTTTAGGATCTAGAAAGAATTTTACATGTCCAAATTGGTGTTTTCTTCTTTATTTTGATAATTTCCAATCAACGAGTATTAGAAGGATACTTAAATTGGCTTCACTTTCTAATTGTGTTGTCTTTTTTTCTCTTTAATTATAGGTTAAGTTTTTATATTTCTGATGAATATAGATAACATTATTAATTTTTATAGACATTTCTTCTTATTATGTGTATGTTCAATTCCAATGTTTGTGTTAAAGTTTTGTTTTAATTTTATAATTTTTTTATTTAATTTATATTTATAATTTAACTTTCTTCGTGGAAACTTCGGCATCATTTACAGTAGAACTCCCCAACATTTTCTTTCAACTTTATATAGGTGCTTTTATTTTAATGGTGATTTTTATTTAACCCTGCATGATGTATTGATGTACTCCCTCCGGACTTAATTATAAATAAAAATAACTACCTTTATGAAGCCCCGATACTTCAAAATTGGCAACGTACCCGTGTCCGATACGTATCTGATACCGATACGCACCTGATATTTCCCGATACGTACCCAAAGAGTATCCAATAATTTTTTAATTCTTTTTAATAAGTATTTCACTCGATACTTTTCAGATACTTCTTTGATACTTCTTGCTAACTAAGGATACTTCTCAGATACATTTTCGATACCTCTTACCAACTAAGCACATGATTGTCACTTAGACTCAGGTGTATATGATACACTTTAGTACCTCAATAACAAAAAGACAAAATTATATGTTTTTTCGTAACACAATAATAGAAGAAATAATACATTGTGATATGGGTGAGATAATTATACGTAACTATATCTACTTGATATGATCACAAATATTTATTTCTACAATGTGATGATCATATATAATAAAAGGTGCGTAGAGTGGGTTCACAATGATGCTCAAGCTAGAATATCTTAATAAAATTATACAGATCGAAATATATATATATATATATATATATATATATATATATATATATATATATATATATATATATATATATAAAGTCATGTACGTATGTGAGCTTCTTAGTCAATAATATTTTAGTTATTTATCGCTTCCCTCAATATTTAAGGCAAGCTCCGCCAATCAGTCAAGTATATTGGGCAGTTTTTATCATATCTATAAAGTGCAATATTTCTGTTTTTATCTTTGTTTTTTTTTCTATTTGTGTTTTTATTCCATTTTTTTCTGTTTTGTTTTAATATATTTAAATTTTAATTGAATTTTTTATTAAAGTATCTCAGCCGTGTCGTATCTTAATTTTCAAAATTTTCACGTATTCCCGTATCCGTATCGTGTCGTATTCCGTATCGTATCCCGGGCTTCATACACATATTAAAGATAGTAGTTTTATGCATTTAATTTTCTTGGATTCATTGAAAAAATAAATAAACTTACTAAATTATTCCCGATTAATAGTCACCTTCTCACAACATTAATGAGTTGGTTTAATGTATTTACATCCATTGATACTAGATCACCCCGTGCATCGCACGGGCAATGACGCTAGTATATTATATATAATATAAATATATATGTGGTGGTTGCAAGTGGCGGCCGGCGGCGGAGCTCTGGCGACCGACACGGCGGCTGACGGTGGAGCTCCGGTGACCGGTGGCTGAGCTCCGGTGACCGGCGGCGGAGCTCCGGTGGCCGACGGCGGTTGGTGGCGGCGGCCATGGTGGTGCCATTAACCATAAATATGAGTCTGTGGTTAGTGGCCACTAACCACAGACTTCATATTTGTGGTTAATGACATCCAACTAGTGTTTTGGATTCCACTAACCACAAATATGAAGTCTATGGTTAGTGGCCACTGGTTACCGATTCCACTAACCACAGACTTCATATTTGTGGTTACCGAATTTTTTTAATTATTGTGGAAATGACTCATATACCCATTTAGTATTTGTTACTAAACTTTTTTGACTTAGTAACCTAAGTCACTCTCGAATTAAGGAATGGAATCTCACGAGAAGATGAGTGCAGAGATGACAAAAAAGGGGAGAGAAGAGATGAGAGATGAGGGATAACTGAGAGAAGAGAAGGGAGTCTGTATTTGTTGATTCGGGGTTTAAAAAATCGTTTTGAAAAAGATAGACCGAAGATATTACTGGGATATGTCGAGGGCTAGGTCGGTCTCTTTAAGACGTTTCGCGACACTGCTCAAAGTGTGCAACCAAACTTCAACCACGATGTCCCTAGGATAAAATAGCCCAGTTAAACTGTTACGGAGAAATCCGCTCTAGGAATATTTCGTAAATCACTTTGAATATGGTTCGTAAACCACTTTGATGGAGTAGAATAAAAGAATGATTTAGGCAGAAGATAGAACAAAGTTGGAAGTGCTTCAACTTTCGGTGGGAAAAACGAATTGAGGAGAGTCTTATTTATAGGCGAAAATTTTAGCTTGGAGCGCAAGTAGGGCTGTTGGAGTGAAATTCGCAACAGCCAAAAACGGCTGTGGAGCGCAATAGCCATAAACGGCTCCTTAGCGCAACAGCTAGTTCAATGTATCTGGTCAAGAGGCACATTATTATTCCACATGCAAGCCATAACATGGCTACATAAAATCCATAAACAAACATGTTTGTATAACAATAAGTACATGTTAAAATTCGTCGAGTCATCTTTCGTAGGTCGACCACACATAGTATTGAAAACTCTTTCACAGCTTCCTTTGCCATCGAAGACCTTCGCACCACCAGGGCCGGCCTTAGGCCTATGCCGGGGGTGCGACCGCCTAAGGCCCACGTTTGTAGGGGCCCAAAAATTTTTATACTAAGCCTAAATTATATTAGTGTTATAACCAAAAAAAATTAAAAATGCCAAACAACCTACACTGACTATTTCTCTCGATTGTACCCCTAATGTGAGCCATCAAAAACAAATGACTCTTATAATTTGTTGTGTGAATGTGTCAAATAATAAAATAAAGATTGAGGAATTCTTTTTAGAATTTTTAAAAGTTGATGATATTAGGACTTTTTAATGAATTACTAAATGTTTTAAAGGCTCTTGATTTTAATTTTGATAATGTGAGGGGGCAAGGTTATGATATTGGTTCCAATATGAAACACTACAAAAAAAACATGATTAGTAACAAATATTAGAGTGGCAATCAAGATTCGTCGCTTACACAGTAATTGGTGATAATGAAACGATATTTCTTGAGATTAATCCTAGAGCATTATACATGTTATGTGTTTGTCATAGTCTTAATCTTACTCTTGGTGATATGGTGCATTCTTGTCATAGGGTTCATTTTGGGTTTCTGTTTTTTGTTTTAAATATTTTATTATTTTTATAATTAGTGACGTGGCATCTGACATAACTTCATTAGTTGATGTGGTAACCACGTGTGATGTCTCAAATTTTCTATTGGACTAAATGTCTGAATTTTAAAACAAGGGTAAATATCCGAATTTTAAAACAGAGAATTAAATGTTGAATTTTTGTAAACAGTGAAACCATGATATAATTTTTTAATTTTTTTTTTGTATAAATCAGGTATCCTCTCCTTACAACTACATAGACTAATCTCTCGAGCCGGATAAGACAAAAAAATATTTTTTTGGTGAATAAACCAAAAATATTGTTTACTGATGTCACAATAAAAAACTTTGAAACTTTAACATTAATGCTTGCTCTAGATTTTTTTTTTTAGACAAAGTGGCAAATACCACTAGAAACTCACGCACACAACTATGAGGTCTCGGGTTCAAACCTGGGAAATGATATCCAGCCTAACAATTTCGGCATTTGTCAGTTGAGCTAGGCCTTACGGATGCTTGCTCTAGAATTTTACACACAGGCAAAAGAAAACATCTTAAACATTTTTAATTATTTATCATTATCTTGTCAAAAAAATTATTTATGATAATATATTTCATTATAATTTTTGAAAAAAAATTACAATAACACCATAGTACATAAATGCATATATTGTAAAATATTAATATTTCAAAATTAACGGTATTGATAAGGTGTTTAAAAAAAACAGTATTAAAACCAACACTGTGGGTCCAGTGGCTTAATCTATCCTAAGATATAGAGGGTCGACCAGTGCTCCTGGGTTCAACTTTCGCAGCGGACAAACTCAGTGTTGGCCATATGAAATTTGATCCTAAGTATGAGCGGGAGTTTAATCTTTCGTTGAAAGCATGGGTGCAATGGTCAAAACCCAAAAGAAAAAAACGGTATTGATAAGTAAATTCAGAAGGGAATATATTAGTTATAAATACATTAATATAAAAATTATATTTCATGTTTTTCTTAAAGGAAAATTATATTTAACAGTTATTTTTCAAAAATTATATTTCATAGTTATATTTAATAGTTAATATTAAACACTTGGCAGTCATTTATTTTTTTTAAATTATTTCTCTTCATGTGTTATATTCACTTATGTTTTTTTGACTGATTCACTTATGTTGTTTACCATTACATTTAGTAAAATACCATAATATTCTTTTTTGACTTTGAAATCTGTTTTAAATTTTAATATAAACTTATTTTTACTATATCAGTTTATGGTCAACTTTGCAAATAATTTATAATTAATTACTTTAATTTTTTCTAATCTACTATAATTAGAGTGTTTGACTCTTTTTGGTGCAATATACTTTAATTTTTAAGATTTTAGTAATATACTTAAAATTATTAAGAGTTCGCATTTAATTTGTGATTACAACGTATCGGTTCGCATTTAATTTGTGATTACAACGTATCGGTTGGAAATTCAGGATTTAATGTGAGGCGTAACATTAAGAGAAATATGACTGATTTCTTGCCTTTCCTAAAATTAAAAAATGAGAGGAAAAAAAAAGCAGAAACCGGGTAGGTAGAGTCTACGACACATCATCATCGTCATCCATCGTCTTGTAGTATTTATAAGTGGAAAAACGTTTTCGATTGTCAACTCTAGTACTGTGATTGCAGCACAAACAAAATAAAATAAAAAATAATTTAGTTTTGGATCTGCAATCTCTGTCCAAAGTGTTGTCGTTGCTGTTACAATGGTAATGTTTCTGACCTTTGTTCTTCCGTTACTTTCGATTCTCTATTTGATTCTTCTTTTTTTATTTATCAATTGTCCCTATGTTTTGAAATATATGAAATTAAAAACAACCTTTTATTTTTATTCCTTTGGTTCCTTGGTTTATCGTTTACATGGTTCATATTTGTTTTGTTGTTGTTGGATTTGATAGACTACATCAAAGCGCGTAGCAGAGAGGAAAATAGCGAGGTTTGAGAGGAGCATTTCAAAAAAAGGATCTAAGAAGGGTTTTGGCTATTCTGTTACCCAAATTCTGATTGCCCTCTTCATCTTCATAGTTGTTGCATTATGTATGTTCTTTACTTTTTTTTTACATACCTAAATGTCTATCATTTTCAATTAATCTTATATTCAATCATGGTTGATCGTAAATTTATTCATACTTAATCACTTATTGCGTGTTTGGTTATCCGGTGACAAAAATTGATTTTGATGAGGACCCGTTTGTTACGGATTAAAAAAAATAAGTGATTTTGTTTTTAAATAATTTAAAGATTAGTTTTTGGAGATTTTTAAGAAAATGAAAAGTTGTTTTGTGTTTGTGTAACATACTAAAAATCACTTATTTTTTTTAAAAAAATCATTCTTAAAAACCTGATTTTTATGATAAGCTGCTCACATAAAGCAATTTTTACATTATTTTCATCTTTTCATTTTTTTAAGAATCTGTAACAAACAGACAACATGACATCATAAGTGATTATTTTTAAAAAGTAAGTCGTAACAAACGGCTTCTGAGCCTAAATCGAATCAAAGTGATTTATGTTTCGATACATTTTAAAAAAAAGTTGATTTTTATTTAGTCATGATGGGATAGTTTTAAACAAATTATTGTTTTTGTCTGTACATACACTTTCACTTTCAATAAATTTGAGAATTGACTTTTTTTCGCTTTAGAAGATAGAAATCGTAGCTTTTGAATAGAATTGACTTTTGGAACTATAATCAATTACAAAACTAGATGTCAAATAGATTTATATTGCATATTTTGTTCAAATTCCAAATAGATTTACGTATTTGAGTTGAAAATTTATGTTTTTTCTCCAATGGATTCTAACTATGAAAATTCGTTGTATGACTTTTTTTTTCTTTCTCTTGTTGACAGGTCTGTTTCAGATCATTAAGACAACTAGAGGTCGTGGAATGGCCTAAAGAGATGGGAGTATTTAACTGTTTATTAAGAGTTCTTTATTATCCCAGATAGGTTTCTAGAAAGTACCATGATTCACAATACATCCGTTGTGTATTGGTAGAGTACAATGCCAACTTTTCTTCAATAAAATATGAACATTCAACTTCTTGTTATGTGATCCCTTTTATTAATTCACAACCTTACTTTTTCTTGAATAGCAAATGTTAGATTTTAGTTGTTAGAAATGTTAGTGGTGAAGATTTGAACTCAGCACCTGTTGTCTCTCCAACTCTTATCTTCCTCCCCTTTTTATTTCGATAATTGAAAATGTTTTTATTAATAGAACCTAGCATAAGTAAAATGCAAGGCTAGGAAGAGATGGTTAAAGCCAAAATACATCAACACAATCAAGTAAGACCCACGAAATCTACAAAACACCCAACGACCCAAGCCAATATAACACCAGCATAAACAAACGAATACCCAACATTTTGAGAAGAAACACATATGGCAAGAAACATAAATACACACATTACCCAAGCAAGCCAAGATACACCAGCATAAACAAACAACACCCAACATTTTTAAAATAAACACATATGGCAAGAAACATAAATACACACATCAAAAATAAGGTTGCTCTAGGGAGTTATAAGGTGGTTTGGTAACGAAAGGAAAAATGGATTTGTGCGCCGATGTCTTTTATTAAAGCAATTTTACAGGGGTTTTCTAACATTTCTTATGAGTTCTCTTCGTACTAAAAAACATTGTTGATATTGAAAACCTCAATGCATACATCATATCAAGAAATTTTAAACAAGATTTGACCTAATTCGATTCGAATGCTGGAAAGTTAAATCTTGTAAGCACATTCTCCGATCTCGAAGCTTCAACGTCCTTTTGTTTTGCCTCTTCTTCTGAAGCTCGCTAATCTGCCTCTTCTTTTGAAGCTCACTGATCCCCGCAATGCACCATATGACGTTGTTACCACCTTGTTTTCTTGTTTTTTAGAGTTTTACAATTTTGAATATGGATTTGGAATTTGGATCTGCTTGTTGATGGTGGTGGTTTAGTCGTTGTTAGCGAAGGCGGGTAAAGGCGTCTATGGTGTTGGTGTGACAGCTTTGTCGCGAAGCCAAGAGCAAAACATAAAGATGGAAGTGGGCGAAGGGTTGGTATGGGCGTGGATTGGTAAGGGGAGGTGTGTGTGTGTGTGTGTGTGTGTGTGTGTGTGTGTGTGTGTCATTTCTTTCAAGTCATCCAAGTCCTTTATTGAATCTAATGGTATGTTATAAGTGATTCACCGATGAACTTGGTAAAAAGTTCACCTTTGACAATAGGTTTAATCGCTTTTTGGTCTTGGCGATTTTGGTACTTCTATTTTATTTTTGACAATTTTGGTCCCTTTGTCCTTTTAGTTCACATTCCTTCCCAAAAAAATGTGGATTGTGCACTATTGGTCCTCACTGTCTCAAAGTTTTGGGACCAAAAGTATAATTAAAAAATACAGGAACTAGAATCGCCATATTGATAAAATTTGGGACGAAAATCATCAAAAATAAAATACTATAACCAAAATCGCCAAACTCGATCACCCCTCACACGCCCAGTAAACAAGTTGAGAGATCAAAAATATATCTATATATATAGACAATATCATGAATGACATCCTAAACACAAAAGCTTTTAAGATATCATTCAAAATGGTAAAGTCAAAAAGGTTTTACGAAATGTTGAACAGAATAGACTGATAAAAAAAATTGCATTGTCTTTGTGAGAAGAAAATCGTACTTAAATAATAAGGTGAGGCTGAGGTTGCTTTTAGAAAGATGTGACTAATTTACCTAATATCACTTTTTTTTGGTGCGCAATCACTTGTATTTCTCAAAATTTGACACATTTATCTCTTTAATTTAAATCAACATGTTGTAAACATTCAAATATACAAGTCAATCATGTGGTTAATGGAATTTACCTTCTAGATTGCCTCTCAAAAAATATGGGTGACATACTCATTCTCAATATGGGCCAACAATTTTGACATACACATATATTTCACTAGTTTAATATCAATATGATGTAAATGCACAAATATATTTTAAGAGTGTCATCTATTTGAATCAACATTGTTGGCACATAAGCTACCTGAGACACAGGGGGGTCGACCTGACGCTTCTAAATTTGATTCCCACGGTGACAAACTCTATGTTGACCAATACGAAATCTGCTCCAAAGAATGAGGGGGATTAATATTTCGTTGAAAACGTTACTACTAAAGAGTTTCATCTATTTGTTACTACTAATTTAAAAATAAGATCTAAAGAAAAATCTAAAAATTGGTTCAAATGAGAATTATTTTTAAGCGTCTTATGTTTAAAATCATTTTGATAAATGATACATTATAAAATAAAATGGTTATGGTAAACATAGAAAAAACAAATTCCATTTCTCTTAAAAATCTCTAAATATTGAAAGTCAAAATCAATTCTTTTAATTTGTAACAAACAAGTTTTAAATTAACCCAATGTACATGCTTTTATAAGAAAAATAAATTTAATCAATTAATCAATATTCATATACAATTATTTAGTTTTGCAAGAAATTAGACACAAATAAATAAATCAATTTTAGCAGATATTGTTGTTCTTTAAACAATTAAACACACTTCTCTATTATACTTCTATTCTATTTTTCAAATTCTCACCTTTTTCTTTCTTTTCAATTTCTTCTCGGAACCGAACATACAAATAAGTAAAAAGAGTTGAACTCATGATAGAGGCATATAGCACCCAAAACCATCTTATCAATCCTAAAAACATATACTTATAATTCAACAGGTTGCTTTGTCGTGTTATACTGAATGGCAAATGCGAGCCCAAAGAGAATCAATATCTTTGGGAAGTCTCTTGCAAAGCCGATCCAACACCTATTGAAACAAAAAGCGAACTTTGAAATGAGACCTAAAAATTCTCTCATTTCCCTACGTAATTAAATTCTCAAAAATTACATCAAAACTATCCTAAGTATGGCTTGACCGCAAGTCCGCCGAATAATGAACGTCGTATTATACTATTTTGAACTAAAGATACTCGCTACTTTTACAAAAGTAATTCAATAATAATATTAAGTAAAAAATAAAAATTAGCTTTTTTTATTGATAAAATTACGAGGCACAAAGTCTTTGCTTTAGTAGCTTAGGCCTTAGGTCAGACTTCGTATCTTATTTGCATGGATATGTTGCTTTAGTTCTTAGCTGTTAATATAGCTCCAACCTGCGGGCTTCATAAATATGGTCCAACTGTTTATTCTTATGTATAGCAACTATTAGTACAAGCAAGAGATTCAAGTATTAGTCCAAATACAAATTTGAGGTGCTTATTCTTTGCTGCGAGACTAAAACCTTAAGTTCAGGGGTTTGTAGTTTATGCGGTACTCCCTTCATAACAGAATATAAGCAAACATAGGTCAATGAAAGTTGATGTATTTTGTTCAAAATTTGGACCAGATACATCAATTTTTAATGACTCGTTTTTGCTTATATTCTGTTACAAAGAGAGTATTTCTTAACCAATAAATTTAGAAGCTTATCGATTTTCAACACCTTATTCATTGCTCATGAGCACCATATACAAGAGAAACAATTCAATCATACAACACTACATGTCTTAAGAGACAATGTCTAACTTATGAAACAGAAATGGTATGCTGTCAAAACTGAAAAATGGCAACAAGGACAAGAGATGAGGAATCTCAAAAAGGAACAAGGATTGAGGTTATTCTTCAGCCAAGTTTATGGTTCATTCTACCTCCAAGCTATTTTGCTCTCATCAGATCTTCTACTTGTTTTAGCTGTAATGCTTCTTTTGTTGGTGTTATGTTGGTAGCAGTCGGAACTTTTGGAAAACTTATCATCATAAGAGCTAAAATCATCCAGCTCAGGATATACTTTAGCATCATCATCAGATAAGCTTTCATCCTGCATAGATTCCTGTAGGAAATGGAAATATTTTTGTTAAGAAAACTTGTTCTAAAAAGACAAGGGAAGGAGATGCCACTATTTAACCAACTCTACAATAAAATGCTATTAGAGGTTTAGTTTAGCTACCCTGGATTTTGATTTGGCATAGCAAGGTGTTAAGCAGGGATTTAGATCTTTGAGTAATAGGTCGTCAGACATGTCCTCAGAGCTGAATTCCTGCATGAATTGTTGAGTGGATTGACCATAATATTTGTCAGTTCCAAAGGTAATGGAATTGCTTAAAAAAAATTAGTAGTGTTGTCAAATTGCCAACCAATGTACCTAAAATCCATTCTAGAACTACAACACAAAATTACATTTGAATTTACCCAAGAGTTTGAAGCATCTCCTCGGGAATGTGATGGTGGTGTTCTTGGAGAACTGCAATAACCTTGCCCAGCTGAATACTTATCAGCCTTGACCTATCAAGAAAACCATATATAATGAAGAATCAATTAATATCTTACTACCCACAATCCTAATAGTTAATAATAACATGTCTTTCTATCTAAACAGAAAACAGGAATTCAGTTTTTGTCATTTATAGTAACTCAATGAAATAGCAAACATGTGTTATTATTATATTCATTTCGAGTTATGAAACACAGACACGGACACTGGACACGACACAGACGCGTAAACACCTGTAATAATTTGAAAATGGGCATAATTGAAGTGTCGGTGTCGGTGTGCGACACGACACGTGTCGAGCACTAGACACGTCTTCAACCTGAAGTGTCGGTGCTACAAAGAGTAGGAGTTTCCAAAAAGAAACAAATTCTAATGACCGGTCTTAACTTGCCAAATGACAATGAATTCAGAATTGCTGTCATAGAAGAATGTAAGTTATACCTCTGCAAGATCCTCTGCAAGGCTCTGAAGCTGGCCAGTGAGAGAAGAAACCTGCATTTGTAGAGCTGGAATGACTTGTTTTGCTTCCTTCAGCTCTGAGCCTTGCTTCTCTACAAGTTCCTGAAGCTCAGAATTCATAACATCTGGGAACAGTACTGCACTCTTCAGTGACTTAATTTCTTCTCTTTGCTTCAAGCACAAATCTTTCAACTTCTCCACCTGCAAATTCAACAAAGCAAAAAATGACTTACTTGATTTGAACATCTCCATGAAAGAAGAAATAGAAACTTGCAATAAGTCTGACTTTTTAGACAATAACCTTTTGAGTTAAAATTAACTTCTGCATATCAATCTCTTCAACAAATCACTAATTCAACATTTCTACTTTATAAGCTTCTGAGGATTACTTTTCAAGTGAAAAACCACAAACTTGTTCTAATTGAAAGGTTTCAAAAGGCCATAAAATAATCCAAACTCATAAAAAGCTCACAATAACTACGAGGTTTCAAAACAATAGCATCTTATCTAAGTTGAAATTAGCTTCAATATCTCAATTTTTTCAATTTTCATCAGTAACAAACCAAACCATATACAACTATTTCTTAATTCTCAATCTCATGAGTCAAAAGTTAATCAAAAATACTACCCTTTATGTATTTGCATTGAAATCAGCAATAAATTGCAATAAGAGACAATATTTCTGGGCATAAGCATAACAATTAGAACCTAACTTGATGATAAACACTGAAAATTCAATCAAGTTTTAACCTTTACTTACAAGGGAACATTAATAAACTAAAAAGATCAAAGACCCATAATTGCAATTATGACCTAATATTATTCTCCACACACAATTGCAAATCAGATTCAGAAAAGGGGAAAAAAACAAATTTTTTTACCTCTTTGTTCTTGTTCTCAAGCATGACCTTAAGCCTTGAAATCTCCTCCCCTTGTTCCTTATTAATACTAAGAAGCTCCCTCTCACTCCTAAGCACCATAGCCAAAGTCCTAGTATTTCCCTTCACTTCAGTTAATGCCTTAACCTTCTCTTTCTTCTCCGAAGAAGCACTCTTCCCAAAGAGCTTTTTCTGCAGGACAGATAAACCAGTAACCCTCTTAGCATCCTTCTTCAAATCTTGAGCAATGACATCAGAAGGAATAATCAATTTCGCTGCAGGTTTCACAGATTTAGGTTTCTTCTCCATGAATTTCTTCACCATTGTTGTTAATGTAGGATCCACTTTCGTTGTTGTAGCTACATGAGAGGGTTTAGCTTTAACGATTGCACGAGAAGATGAAGAGGATTTTGATTTAGTGTTGTGGTTTGAATTCAATTCGTATGATGAAGATGGGTCTGAAAAGTTGGAGGTTGTTGAAGAACGGGAATCGTAGGAACTGTACCGAGATGAGGGTTTCATTGTAAACGCCATTAGCACTTGAGAGAGTGTGTGTGGGAATTTGAATTGAAGTTTGAACTGAAGAAGGAGAGAAACGTGGAAGTGAGTTTATTTTGGTTTGGTCGTTGGATGTTTGGACTGAGGACACGTGGCGGATGATTAGATGAATCTCTTTTTGCCGCTGTACTTATTCAAATTTTTCACGTGTTACGGCGCGGGCTATGGTTTTGATTGATTCCGGAATATTTGCTTCCTATCTTTGGAAATACCTATGAACACAGGCTGTATTGTTTAGATTTTTTTGGGTGTGTCTTTCAAATCCTTCGGATTTGGATTCTTTTTCTTTTTTTATTGGTTTTTTTACCCCATAACACTTTTTTTTTGACGAAAATACCCCTAAAAAATTGATCAAAATCATATATATATTCCATTACGGCCATGAAATCTTGATCAAAAAAAATTCCGTATGATACCAAGAGGGGGTCGGAACCAGGAGAGGGGGATTAAATTAAAGAGACAGAGGGGGAGTAGGTAGCATACGGAATGCAACAAATAAATTAATTAAAACTCACGAGATAGATTAGGAGGTAAAACCTTCCATGTACTATCTATGAGTTACTTTGATTAATTGAGATAGTTGAGAACTATCTATGAGTTACAAGATTTAAGATTGAAGATTGAAGAAGAGAATAAGAAGATTACAAGTGCTCTGGCTTCTCACTAGAACTAGGGAGAGAAGTAGAGAATTGTGTGTCGAAGTCTGTCTGAAATACAAGCCTAAGACATGATTAAATAGATTGAAAATTGAATAGTAACCGGTTACTAAACCGGCACTGTGCACTAAGTGACCTGCACTGTAGAGGATCCAAGAGTTTCTGACTTGAACTGTGCAGCAGCAGGGATAAGTACACGTGGTCTGAGCAAAAGGAGCCTTGGATACCAAAATGCCAGAAGATAGTGGGAGACAGGGGTCCCCATGGATTGACCACATCGATTTGTGGGAAAGCAAGAATCTTTGACAAAGAAGACAAAGTAGGGACGTCCACTAAGTCTTGCAATGGAGAACCTTATCGTGTTCCTGCAAAAGGAAACAACAGTGCTTGTCGAAAAACAACAGAGCATGTCGAAAGGTTAGATTTGAAATTTGAACAGTTTTTCATGCCCATAAGGACACTACGATCACCATGTCCAAGGGTGGTTCAACAGAGCTTGTCGAAAGACAACAGAGCTTGTCGAAAGGTAAGATTTTGAAAATTGAACAGTTTTTCATGTCCATAAGGACACTACAATCACCGTGTTCAAGGGTGGTTCAACAGAGCTTGTCGAAAGACAGCAGAGCTTGTCGAAAGGTTTAGAATTTTGAAAATTGGACAGTTTTTCGTGCCTGATGCAGACACTACAATCACCATGTTCAGGGTGGATTAAGCAGTTTTTCCCACAAAGAGTGGTACAATTATCATGCTTAAGGATAATTTGAGAATAAAATTGAAGCTTTCAAGAGGATCCAAAATAAAAAGAGATCACCAAGAAAGGAATTTTGTAAAATAAGATAAAAATCCCAAGGGGATCAGCAAAGATTATCAGAATAATAATCAAAGCCATCATCCTCAGAGAAATCTTTTGGAGAGGAGGAAGAAGATGAGACAAGAATCTGTTTCATCTTTTTGAAGATGAAGGGACATCCTTGGCCTCAGATTGGTTTTGAAGAAGTTTCATGACATTCTGAAGTTTTTCCAGAATATCATCTTCAGAGGTAGAAGCTGCAAGAGCTGCAGAAATTCTAGCCTTTTGATTTAAAAATTTACAAGTTTCTGGGTCAGCAACTTGCAAAGCTTTTGGGTTGGTTTTAAACCAATTGGTCACGCCCGTAGGAGATGCAGCAGAGGCATCAAAACGAGGCCACCATTTGACAGACCCTTGTTTGTAAAAAGACAACAAAGTCTTTGGGTGATGAAAATGCCCAGTTTTATATTGCCATGAAAAAATCCATGATAATGAAAAAATGGCATAAAAATTTAAAGTGATTGGATAATTGGTAAGATCTTTGTTGAGTCTTTTTGAAAATATTTGAAATCCTTCTTGGACTTCAGTGGGAAAGATTTCTGGGCAAGGGCCAAAGAAATCCCACCATTGAAGGAACCAATTAGGGAAGGAATACTTGGTTTTCTTTTTGAAATAGATCAACCAAGAATGTTTAAGGATTTTGTTTTGTAAGCCCAAGATAACATAATCCCAAGCTTTGATATAATCCCAATAATTATAACCCATAGGGTCAAAGGGCTGGGAGAATTTCTTTGTGTTGTTTGGATTTGGCCCAAATGCTGAAGGTGTCAGAACATTTAGAATTTGAAGGGTTGAATGGGTGATGACAGCATCATCCTTAGGATCCCTATAATGTTTGAGGGATATTGACTCAGTATCTATGAGAATAAACTCATAAAATTTCTGGGTTTTGTTTGGAGTAATAGGTAAGAAATGGGATTGAGGTGGAAAGATCTTTGGAGGGATCTTGTTGGGATTTTCATCCCAGAATTCTGGTTCAATATGAGCCACAAAGAAATAGCTTTCCTTTGGGACATACTGGGTTTGAGCAGGGGTAATTGGGTTGGTTCTAATAACCAATTTTGACTGGTTTTGGGCAGAGGTAACCTGGGTTTTTGGGTTAATCTGCAATTGTTGGGATCTTTGGGTTTGAATGGCTAAGTCCAAGGTAGGGAGATCTTGGTCACTATCCTCAGCGATACTAGCCCAAGTTCTGGAGGGAAGATTGGTTAACCCTTGTTCCTGGAAAGTCAGGAGGGTTTGGATTGGAAAGGCATAGTCAGACTTTGCCTGTTTAGTTTGGTTTTGGGTATTCTGAGAGGAATGCCCAGATTGGTTTCCAGATTGATTTAGGGTGGAAGGCCCTGTAGAGATCATTGGGTTTTTACCTTTTCCTCTTCCTCTTCCTCTCGAGGAGGAAGCCCTGAAAATGATTAAAGATGAACCAGTTAGTAATATTCTGATTATAATTTCTATATAATCGTAATGGAATAAAATGTCTAAAATTTCTACCATTTGGTTTCTAGACATAAAGAGATTAATTATTAGAAATCTTCCATGAAAATTTCCAGCAAGATTATAGGAGTCAAGAATTTCCTGTGAGACAGTGTAATTAACCATGTCACAAGAAATATCTATCATTCCCTCCTGGGTTTTAGTTTTGATGCTAATTCCAGAATTGAAATTGGTTTTTGAGCAAATTTTTTGAGTTTTATTGAAAGATTTGTTCGGATAATAAAACATAAAGGGTTGCCCCAGATAATAAGCATTAATACCAAAATTATTGATATGAAAAGAAAAGAGTAGAGCTGGGGAATCCCAGATGACTCTATTTTCAAAGTTGGTAATAATGGATGAAATGGAGATATTGAATCTGCAAATGGAGGAAGTTAGGTCAATAAACCTAGATTCAGGTTTGTCAAAATAATAACCTAACCAATTGTAGATTCTGGATTTAATCTTAGGTTTAAGCTCAAGGTTCTTAAGCTCAGACAAAATCCTGTTGTACCTATGGGGTTTCTCATCTCTGCAGATGAGCTTAATTTTTCTTTTGGTACTAGGATCAATATTGAAAGTACTGAGTTTTCTAATAACCCAGCAGCTCTTGGTTTTGTGACCTGTTTTATTGCAAACAGAGCAGGTATCCTGCCTACTAGGTTTATTATGTACCTTCTTAGCAGGTTGGTTGATGGGAGAAACCTCAGGTTTTCTTTTATTGCAAGTGCAACAAATTTCTGTGATTTGAGATTTAGCCCTGGTATTGAGTTTCTTGTCCCTTTTCCTAATGTAGGGCTTTGGTACATAACCAGGTTTTGGTTGATTAGGACATTTTCTGGCAATGTGGCCAAAATTGTCACATTTGAAGCAGATAACCTTCCTTTCATCAAAAGGAATTTTGGTTATCGTGTTTATAGAGCCATTGGTTTTAGGACTGAGAGCCATACCTTTAAGAAGGTTTAATTGCTCATTGACTCTAGCTAAAAGACTTTCATAATTGGTTTGTCGAAGAACTGGTTTGGTAATAGGTTTCTCTAACTGGGTAGGGATACCTGAAACATTGTTAGTTTGTTCTAAGACATCTTGTTTCCTATCAGATAGAATGGACTGAAAAGGATAATTGATACCTTTCTTAAAAGCATACTCTCTAAACCATTTAAAGAAAGGGATATTATGTTTGGTCTTTCTGAGAAATTCATAGAATTTCTCTTGGATTGCTTTACGATTGTGTCCCTGATACTGAGAAAAGAACCAATTCCTATGAGGAGACCAATCCTCAGAATAAAATTCTTTTCTTAGGGATTCCTTATCTATGATGAACTTAGACTTCATCATAAGGATTATTAAGGGAGGAATAGGTTGGAGATTGAATAGACTTCATCATAAGGATTATTAAGGGAGGAATAGGTTGGAGATTGAATAGACCTAAGGTCTTCCTCCTCTTTCTGATAGGAGGTTTTTACAGGGGTTGTGGTTTCAAAACCCTGCAAATGGATAGTGGAACCATCATGGGAGGCTCCTATCTGAGGTTTGGAGGACTCTCTAGCTACAGAGAAGGATCTTCTAGAGAAAGATCCTCTGGTCATAGCTGTTCTGAAGTCTTCTTCAGATCTGAGGGACCTAGGGATAGTGAAGGAGTTGCTTCTGTTAAAAACAAGATCAACTCTTCCAGATTGATGCTGAATAACATCCTGGAATTCTGGTGTTATCCTAGGTGCTGTAGGGGCAGCCTTTTCTAGGGTCCAGGTTTCAGGAAGTGTAATATCACTCCATTGTATGGTTTTAGGTACCATAATATTGGCCTTAGACTGGTCAGTAAGAAACAAAGTTGTTTCTCCTGATTTGTGGCATTTGGTCTTAAGGAAATTGGACCTGATAGAGTTCATTACTTTGTAATGAATTCTGTATATCAAGGTGATAGGGACAGATCCTTCCTTCATGTCATACCCGTGACACTTGACATTAAGATAAAGAACATCAAGGATGTTCTTATCATCCAGACTGACAGTTAAATCTGGGAAGCAATTGAAAAAGATTGGCCCATGAATAAGGCTAGTTTCAACAGTTCCTAATAAGGAGTCGTGAAACTGATTATGGCGAGCATCTCTTAAACAGAGCAAGACTGCAACGTTAAGAGATTCTCTGGTAAGAGGCTTCATGCCTACCTGAACACTTCCAACGTGTAGGTAGTTGAAGTTCTTAGCCTTATGATCTTTCATACTCTTTTCAGAGAGAAGATGAAACTCTTCATCATCTTTGCGGAGTATGATTTTCTGTTCAACTGTTCTGATAATAAAATCAGTTTTTGAAAAGAAAGATTTTTGATTTTGATAGAGATCTTTATGAGATATTTTGGGAATATCCCAATTATCAAGATCTTGATTGATATCTTCAAAACGTATTTCTTCTTTGAAGATTTTGTTTGATAAAGATTGATTGGAAGATGAGGATGAGGATGAGGGATTGCAAGAGAAACGAGAAGAAAAACTTTTAAACATTTTAATAAAATTCTTCCTCACCCGTAAGCATCATTGCCTTCACTTGGTTTCATTAGAAATATAAATATTAAAAATATGAACTAGTAACTACTTTCTAGATTATGCTGGGGATTTAAACATGTTTTGTTTAAAGATCATAACAAGGCCAAGTGCAGGATATTAAAACTTGGATAAAAGAATTATTTTCTGATTTATACTTCAGAGAGAAATCCTTTTACTCAGAAAACAATAAGTAAAGTAAATACTGAAATACATTTAATTTAAACCATTTAAATTATATTTTGAGTTTGATTCTGACTTGCAAGTGATCAATAAACAAACTGTTTTCTATTTTTCTTTCTTTTAAACACCAAGATGTTTCCAGAATACAACATCTCTCTGGGCGGCAAGGTAGCTGCTCTATCACTCGCGAGGCTTACGCATTCGTTATGCCGTTCGTCGTTAGCGAGATTTCCAAGTATTCTTTCAAAATCCTATAATGCCAAAAGTAAGTAAAACATGGTTTTGAAAAGGTTATAGAAGTTCTTGATCAAAAGCAGAGAATACGTTTACAAAATATAACTTAGGGAAAGTTCAATTTAAACATATGACAACACACTTTAACAAACTGTTTTAAGATCAAAAGTAAATCTTTGCAAAATATAAACACAGATGAATAATTTTCTTATTCAATCACCTTTTATGTTCATATGTTATAAAATAGTACGCTGATTGACTATGGGATTTCTCAGATATCTGGTACTGCTCACAACAGACATTGGCCACGTTTGTGAGGCTCCCAGAAATTGTCTTTGAAAATACACCAGTAAACTGGCCTGAACATTGCTAGCCATAGTCAAGGAGTATACTAATAGTGTAACACTTAGAAATATTTTAACTTTGAATTAATATCCATTACAGGCACATATATGATTATGGGCAAAACATAATTAACTGCAAAGCATAACCCAGATAAGTAACCAACAGTTCAAAGTTAATATCTACATTCCTACTTCCACCATCTGGCTCTGATACCAAGAGGGGGTCTGATACCAAGATGGGGGTCGAAACCAGGAGAGGGGGATTAAATTAAAGAGACAGAGGGGAAGTAGGTAGCATACGGAATGCAACAAATAAATTAATTAAAACTCACGAGATAGATTAGGAGGTAAAACCTTCCATGTACTATCTATGTATATATATATACGACTTTGAAAATTTTAAATCGTATATACGTAAATTTTATTAAATACAATTAGATTTAAAAAAACAAATCGTATATACGTATGGCTGACGTATATACGATTTGTTTAATTACGAATCGTATATACCTAGGTGTGTAGGTACATACGATTTAAATAAATTAATACAAATTGTAACATCCCAAATTTGTAGTCGACAAAAACAAATTCAAGATATTACCTATAGCCATTCAGAGATGCACTTCTACAGATTCAAAAATACATAACTCATAAATCAATTATGAACAACTGGAAATATCAATTTTCGTTAAAACTTTATTTACATAAACAAATCCTCAAAGATTCATATAATTCCAGTCATTACAAAAACTCACTAATCCAAGTGCATAAATCCTAAACTTAAACTCGGTCATAACCCGACATCTAATACCGAGTACCCATCATGACCCGTGAACTTCCTCAACATGATAGCCCCAAGCAGCTAGGGTCTTGAACTTCATGAACAATTAGAGTTTATACCTGTGGATCTGAAAAATAGTCAACAATAAACAGTGAGATTACAAATCTCAATGAGTGACTCCGAGACCCCTTACGGTTCCTCTCATTCGTTCCTTTTAAGATGCATTATCTTTCCATTCCGAATAATGCGGGAGCTCCCATTAATATGAAAACTCCAATTCGGTTATATTAATAAATGATTTTATCATTTTCTTTGGCTTAGCACAATCCGTGAAACGAAATCTCACGAGATCACGGAAACCCCAATCCAACATACCAATGAGGGATAATGCGGGGGCCTTGGCTTCCAGGCTCATGACTTCCCTCCACCAAGTATGCTAAATAACTCGGAGTCGTCACCCCGTTAATACATTATTAATCACTGAACAATATTACACATGTTCAGGAATTCCGTTTAAAACCATTTAAGGGTTCCCACTCGTTTATACTACATTCCGATCAACACATAATTCAATTAATGAACTCAGGTGACAAATTATCATCCACCACACATAAACATCAGCATATATCATACATTTCAATAAACATTCTAGGTGCAGTAAGTTTTCAGCAGTGGTACATGAATTTCGACAATTTCTTTAACATAGCAAACGATATCGGAACTAGACAAACAAATATTCATCGGAAACCTTAGAGTGTCTAGTTTCTGGATATAATTGTTATTTATTTGTTTACGTAGCCAAAAAGTACAGTTTTTCAAAACAAAGCGTAGGGATCCAGAAACAGGACAGCAACTGTTGCCCAACTTGTAACTCCGTTTTCATATTGAATTTTCAATCAAATTAAGAAAACCAAGTGCCCAAATTGAATCAAAACGAGTCTACTTTCCAATGAAACAGAAATCATTTCAAACGGTGTCCTACCTAAGTCACTACAAGCAAAACACCGAACCTATACCCAAAACTGTCTCAGATTTTTGACTCAAATTGCAACCAGAAATTCTCCCATCATACTTACCCAAATTGATTAAACTCAGTGCCTAATTTGTGGCAAATTGTGTCTAGTTTCCATACAAACAAACCATACGATTTTTGGACACACAGGAAATTCGCAATCACATAAATACTGACCCTATACCAAACAGTCCCAAACAGAGTTTCTCACTTCCCGTTCACTCGTGTCGCGTCCGAACTGAAACTAAACCCACTTCCAGCAATCCAAATCATTCAAACAGATATTCTGACACATATTTTACATACAATCATGGCATAATTTTGTCAATTTCACCAAAGCACATTCGAGCAATTAAAATTCAAATCGAGACATTTTCAAAAACCGTAAAATCATTAGTTTCGTAAAATTCACTGTTTCATTCAACCCAAACCATCTACCACAGTAAATATTCACATCCAAACATCTAAATACACGATGTGGTGAGAACACTCACCGGTAGTGACGTCCCTCGAAAACTTTGGCGTCTCGAACCGAACCTCACGAACTCAACGAACGCGACTCCGACACTTCCGAACTCTTCGAACTCGAACCCAAGCTCCCAAAACTGAACTAACTCCTCTAAGAACCCAATATCACGAAATACCCTTGCATACAATCACTCCCAATCTCTCAAAACTCGGAATTTGATGAAGAAAATGGTGAATGTGCTCAACCCTCCCTCTAGCTCACTAATTTCGAATTTAAGGGAGAAGGGGAAGTAGATGCTTGGGCTAGAACTAGATGTTGTGTTTGGTGTCAATGGAAAGAGAATTGAAGATGAGGAAGAATGGTGGTGGAAAATAGAACATGCATCAGAATCTCTTCTCCTCCTCTTCACTCTCCCTCTCGCCTCTCCCTCTCTTCTCCTTCTTTCTCTCTTTTCTTTTCTTTCTTTCTTTCTTTCTTTCTATTTCTGTTTTTCTGTTTTCAGCTCTCCCTCACTCTAATGTATATGTGTGTATAAGAGTCAAGTGAGTGTGTGGGTGGGTTTGGGAGTTAGGGAATGTTTGGTAAGTGAAATCCCCAAACTACCCTTCCTATATTCCTAATTCTCAATTAAACCCAATACAATACACCCAATCTCAATCAATTAATCACTCAACAATCAAATTCAACCAAATAAATAGTCAATAAGCAAGAAAATTCATTAAAGCACTCCATCAAGCAAGCATTCAAAAATGACCATTTTTGGGATGTTACACAAATCGTATATACCTATGGGTGGGGGTATATACGATTTGTTAAATTACAAATCGTATGTACCCCCACACCTAGGTATATACGATTTGTTATCTCTTTCTTATATGCGGCTTGGCAATTAGGGCGCCAAAATGCCGCTACTGTTTTTTTTTTTCTCTTCTTACTTTTTTTTGTTATGGTTTTTGTTTTTTTGTTGACTTTTATGTTCCTTCTAATTATTACTTAACTTTTTTTATCTTTTTTTTTTTTGCGTTTCTTTTTTTTTTACTTTTTGTTTTTGGGTGCTTTTAGGGTGAGAGAACAAATTACTTTTTTTCCTTTTTAATATTTTAACGAGTACTCTACGGTCTCAAAAAAATTTAAATGTTTAAATATGCGAATTTTGTTTTTCAATTATCGATTTGGTGAAAAGGGATTTAATTTCATGACAAAATACATAAAATGAAATGCTAAACAGTGTGCTTTGGTATACTTGATGGTGAAAAAAATATTTTTTTTAACAAAATACGTAAAGTACGATGTTAACCAGTGTGTGTTGAGGCACTTTAGGATTCAGAAAAAAAATTAGCTGTTCAAACACCCGAAGTTTTTTCCTCAATAACTGGTTTGGTAAAAAATAATAATAGCTTTGTGACAAAATAGGTAAAGTGTGATGCCAACATTGAATTTTGGGGTACTTTAGGGTCCAGAACAAATTTTATATGTTTAGATACGTGAAGTTTGTTCCTCAACAACCTGTTTGACGAAATATAAAAAAAATACGTGACAAAATATGTAAAATGTGATGCCAAACATTTTGTTGAGGTACTTTAGGATTCAATTTTTTTTACATGTTCGGATACACAAAGCTCATTCCTCAAAAATCCGTTTGGTGGAAAAAATTTATGACAAAATATGTAGTGCGATACTAAATAGTGTGTCTATGTGCTTCTATTTTTTTAAAATATGCGAACTTCTTTCTTCAAAAATAGTTTCAACTTTGTATACGTGCTTCTATTTTATTGGT
The DNA here is from genome assembly GCA_963573325.1 of Astragalus glycyphyllos. NCBI lineage: Eukaryota > Viridiplantae > Streptophyta > Magnoliopsida > Fabales > Fabaceae > Astragalus > Astragalus glycyphyllos. The sequence goes on from OY754311.1 coordinate 10,676,720, forward strand.
GGTTTTAAATCAAACTATGCATGATACCTATACGTACATGTTTCACTTTCTAATTATGTTGTCTTATTTTCTCTTTAATTATGTGTTAAGTTTTTATATTTACATTTGATAAATATAGATAACGTTATGAAAGTTTTTTAAACTTTTTCTTCTAATTGTCTATGGATGTTCAATTTCAATGTATTTGTTGCTATTAATATTCTTTACGTTTTTTTTCTTATTATCTATGGATGTTGAATTTCAATGTCTTTGTTAATGTTTCTTTTTAATTTTATAATATTTTTATTTAATTTATAGTTTTTTAATTTAATTTTTATTTAAGGGAATTTCGGCCACGTTTACAATAGATCCCCTCATCGCCCTCTTTCAACTTTCTATAGGTGATTCTATTTTATTGGTGGTTTTCATCTAACCTTGCACGATACCCACGTGTTTCACTTTCTATTTGTGTTGTCTTCTTTATTTTTGTCATTTCGCATCAAACGGTATTAAAAACATACTTTAACTGGTGTTTAAGTTTTATCTTCTTTCAACGGGAACTTTAGCCACATTTATAATACAACCTCCACCATCTTCTTTCGACTTTGTATAACTGCTCCTATTTTATCACGAGTTTTCATACGACCATACATGATACCCACGTGTTTTAGTTTTTAATTGGGTTGTCTTCTTTTCTTTCTTATTATGGGCTAAGTTTTTATATTTACATTTGATAAATATGGATTATGTTATTAAAAGTTTTAGACATTTTCTTCCCATTATCTATGGATGTTTAATTTCAACGTTTTTTGTCAATATTCTTTTTAAATTTTATAATCTTCTTATTTAATTTATAGCTATAATTTAATTTCAATCCACAATTATTTGACTATATATTTTACAAACCAACATCATTGGTCCACTGGCATAAGTTACCCTGGGACACGGGGTCGACTTAATGCTTCCGAGTTTGATTCCTGCAGTGGACAGAAAACTGTTGTCTTGAATAATTGGTTTATTAAAGAGGTTTTCCCCTTCCGATTTTACTTTAATTTTGCTAACTAAAAATTAGTCAACCCCGTGCGTAGCACGGGTCAGGCGGCTAGTTTTATAATCTGATGTACCCCACCTTAGATCGATAAATCCAATTTTAATTTTTTAAAATTTTTAGGGGAATTTCGGATATACATATATTCGATTTTAATTTTTTAAATTTTTTAGGGGAAATTCGGATTTACCTATATCCGATTTCCAATTTTTTTTTAATTTTTTTTGAAAGGACCCTTTTTTATTCAAAGGAGGCCCAATAGCCTAACACACACACACTAATACTAGGGGATGGGGAATGGGTGGACTTAGGGATGGCAATAGAGCAGGGCAGGGGAGGGGAGGGGGAGTAGTACTTCACCGCTCCCCGTCCCCGCCTCCCATATTGTCCCCGATCCACATCCCCATTCCCCGCTTCGGGGCCCCATCCCCACGGCCCCCCGCGGGGACTCTAAGAATTTATTAAAAGTTAGCAAAAATTAAAATAAAAATAAAAATATAATAAAGTTGAAAATATTTATAAAATTTAGTCTTACTTTAAAATTTTAATATTTAAAAGTATAAAGTTAAGACTAAAAATATAAAAACTAGCACAATTTAATATATTATTAGTATTTTTATCTAAAAACACGTATTAAAAGACTAAAAATCTATTAGTTAAAATAATATATATATATATATATATATATATATATATATATATAAGACGAACATTTATGTAATATATTCGGGGCGGGGTCTCCGCGGGTTGGGGGGATATGGATCCGTCCTCATCCCCGAATTGACTGCGTGGGGATTTTCTCCCCCATCCCCATGGGGCCCCAAACGGGGCAATCTCCACGGGGATCCCCGCTTGCGGGTAGAAATTGCCACCCCTAGGTGGACTGGGGATCGAACCCCACACACCACATATATGTCCCTGCAGCTTTTACCAACTGAGCTGTCACAAGGGGACTCAGATTTGGATTCAGTACCTTTGATTGTTTGTGCCTTTAGAAACTTTAAGCTATTTTATGAGAGAGAAAAATGAGAGAGAAAAATGAAAGAAGATGAGAGAGAAATTAATAGATGAGAGAAATAGACTCATAATGCTAAAGTTACAGATACTTTTTCCGCCCTAAAAGTACTGAATCATTTCCCAAATTGTACCTAGCTTGTGTTATTTGGGTATTTCACACTTTGTTTGGTTTAGAAGATAGGTGAATGAGAGAAACAAAGGGGAGTTAAAGAGAGTGGAAGGAGGGTCTTTCCTTCATTTGGAACAATGCCAAAAAGTGGAGGAAAGAAGAATCTAGGTGGATTTCCACTTAATATTTGTTTCTCACTCTCTTAAGAGGAAACCAAATTTTGGATTAAAAAGACAAAAAAAAAAACCATCAAGACTCTCTTACTCAAAGACAGTTTGTTTAAAATGAAATATCAAAAGCTCTACAACTTTCTTTTACAAAGAAATGATAATGGTTAATTATTAGTTAAGGGATGAAAAATATTAGTTCATAAGATTTGAACATTGAATCTCTTTCCTCAAATTCTTGCATATCCTTTAACTCATCAACTAAGTTATCTTATTGGGACTCACTTCACATGAAATATTAGGTTCATTTGTAACTCAGTGTTCCAATGATCATTATAAGCATTTTTTTTTCTCTTTTTTTCTTAAGCTCATTCGATCATGGAAATATTGTTTGCACAATCCAAGTATTTTCATTACTCTTTGCATTCATATAACAACGTAAGTTCGCTAATTCAATAATATTTTACGTCATTGTTGGAAAAACACCTCTGGACTAATTATATTTTTATTGTTCAAGAGAGGGGTGCACGTGTGGAAATTCAAGTGAGTGGTTTGTCCCATATTGCCCAGGAAATAGCTAAATGAAGAATACATAATAGAGGTGATCCATATACCTAATGCCTTAATATTTTGGGTGGACATGTGGTGTCAAAATCTTTAGGAGATGTTTTTCCCAACAACTTGTTTGTGAAAAGTTCAAGCTAGGAAAGACTTGATACTTAAGTGTGTCCATTGTAACCCACCTCTCTTTTCTGAAAATCTACTCGGTGCACGGTTTACAGTCTCTTTACAACTGCAATGTCAAATTTCTCAAGTGTTGTGAAGCTTGACATCGAGAAATTTGATAGAAGAGTTCAGTATCAGAAAAAGACGGTGAGGTGAATGCTAGTAATGTCTTTCTTGTTATGAGAAATGATGATATTATTTAAAAATGAGAAGTCTATCCTCATGGCATTGTCGCACTGTCACGGAAAATGATAAGTTATTGCTAGCTGGTTCAAAATAACACATGGGCATTGGTTGGCATTGATGAAATGTGTGTTGTGGGATTATGTAGATGGTTTCCGACACATAGAAATTCTTAGAGTGGCTTAGCTTCAAGTGAAGTATACTCTTTATGGTGGAAAATGGTAGTTCTTTTGAACTATGATTCTCGGTGTAGACAATGAAAGTGGAAAGATGTCTCGTGTATCAATTATAATCAAGATGGAGATTGTTGAAGTTAATTGGAATTGAGCATTTTGAAAAACTCCCACATTGCCTAGTTTTGTGAAGGAAGTGGGAGGCCATGGTTATATCTGGGCTCAAGCTCTTCTTTACAAAATGCATCAATCAAAAATACTTAGTTTGTATTTGACTTCTTCTTTCTATTATACTCTTGTCTTAGAGTGTTGTGAGGTTGTCATTAGGCAACGATCCGTGGTTTTTCTCCAGCTTTGGAGTTTTCCATGTTAAATCCCTGTGTTCTGATTGTGTTCATTTTATTTCTCTATGTTGTTTTTCCCAACAAGTGGTATCAGAGTCATGGTTCAGCTTGGTGGGGGAGTGGGTAGTGGATCCTAGTTTGGACCAAATCTAGTGATGTGGGTGACTCGCATATGAAGGGGAGATTGTTGGGAATTCAAGTGTGAGTAGTTAGTCCCACGTCGGCTAGAAAAGAGCTAAATAAATGATATATAAGAGAGGGGACCCATATGCCTAATTTCATAAGGTTTTGGGTGGAGATGTGGTGCGCAAGTCTCTTAGTAGTCTGGTTCGTTAGCTCGTTGTTGCTCCTAGTGCTCCTCCGTACTACCGAACATCACACTCTCGATAACAAATTCCCAAGGCCGTAAAGAGAGAGTGGGCGCAAGGTATTAAGAATATTTTCCTATGGCAAGAACGGTTTACATTGAAGACAAAGTGGGAAGTGGTTTCTAATGTAAGGGATTATATACGCTGATGTACTAATCAATTAGCTAAAAGAGCTCTCTTTCCTCTTTTACATATGTGAACTTTTTTTCTTGGTAAGTAAATTTTCATTAACAAATTTTAGCTTGAGCATCACTGTGAAACCACTCTAGCCACATTCTATGAAGGGTTGTAGAGGACACACTATCTTTTACTACGAAAGCTAAATAAGAAATTCACCATAGATTCTTAAACTCTCCCACAACACAAGGAGGAGAGAATACACCAAATTTACACAATTGCATGTTGCTACTCAAAAGCCAAATACAAGAAAGGGAAAGGAAAAATAGAAACTAAGGGGGGCCTAACTATCTGTAACAGAACTGAGAAAGAAAGGGTACTGCAAAAAATCCTTCAATCTCAAACTACAAATTCAACCACTCTTCCATCTAAACCATTAACCAATACACCATAAAACTGATGATACTCCTCATGGATAGCACTCCACTAATATCAGCAACTTGGTTTCCTAGATAATTCTAATAGGACAGCAGCTGATCCATGACCTTCTCGATAGTCATACATCTCAATACCTCAAATGTGAAGGCCTGAATTGATATAATTTTTTAAGTAGGTATTTCTATTACATTGCAGTTAATCAATGCTATCGTGCCACTGACAACTTGTGAGCAAATCCCTAAACTAATTAACAATTTTTAAATAGGTCTGTAAACTATTTTAATCATATATAAATTGGTCCTTAGAAAAATAATCAAAAACAAAGTCATATATTTAGGGCACAACTATGCCAAAATACAAATATCAACAGTTTCATATGTTATTTTATTTTGAAGATATTAAAAATGATAAAAATAATTTTTTAAGCAAAATATTAAAATAAAAATACAATTATGTTTACAAATAAATAAAAAATAATAAACAAGTATTATTCAAATCCAATTGCTGCATTCGAATAAAATTTTTTAATCATTTTTCTCTAAATATTCAAAGGTAATTGCAATATTTTTTTTCCTATTTGGATAAAATTAATGTTAAATGTTTGCAAAAAATATTTTATAAACATTAATTTAATGATGCAAAAATATAGAATTGCAAAAATAGCATTCATAAGACACCTATGATATTTTAAAAGTCTAGATCTAATTCTTACTTGAATAACTAACAATATTTTTGCATATTTTATTTTCATAAGTGTCTCACATCTCGTGAAAGGTTCTACTCTTGCTTTAGTAAAAATTCTTTGTTTTTATTATTTTATTTTAAAAAAACTATTTTTCTGTTTTAAATATACTTAAATTACATTATTTTTTTACGAATGATAATTTCAGTTTTTGAGGAGGTTGAATCTTAAGATTTAACAATAATAACTGTAACATATATTTTATCTTATACATAACATTTTTAATTATAGATATACTATTTTATATTTCCTTTATGGTATATATATATATATAATTAAAAAAAATTATTTTCAATTTTTTTAAAATAAATCTTGTATTAAAAATATAAAATAAAAACAAAATTGTATGCTTATAAACTATAATTATAAATTTTCAATTAGTCAAATAAGAAAATATCAAATATTTCTACAATAAATGAAATTAAATGTGTCACAAACCTTTAAGAATTTTATTTATTTATTATGTTATTTTCCAATTTAAAGTTTACTATCTAAATAACTAGGAAGAGTAGGAACCAAAAAAAAAACATTCTAATACATTAGTTACATATCAAATATACTTGCTTTTTTTTTTTTTACTTTTTACTCTTATCTATAAATATAACACTTTGTTTTGACTTTATTTTTTATTTAAGGTTTTGATGAAAAGTATTAATTATTTTATATTTATTATTATTATTCTTATAAATAGCTTTATAGACAATTAAATTTTGGTTTATTTATGACTTGTATATTTCAATTTGTTTTTCTAATGAATAATTTTTAAATATTTAAATAGCTTTATAGACAATTAATTAGTTCATGTATTTATTTACAAATACAAATTGTGAATGTCATATCATCATTAACTAACAGTTGACTAACAGTAATGTAACATAATAACCTAATTAAAAAACTACATTAATTCAGGGAGTTGGTTGATTTTTTTTAGTTTAGCAACTTTTTTTAAAAAAAATTTACAAATTGGTCAAAAATAATTAAGCCTTATTTAAACAAATGTAGAGTAAAATAAAAGTAAAATAATTAAATTTATTGGCATAAAAGATTAAACAGAGTCGTTTTTCCTTTAAAAATTGAAGATATTCATCAGTTCTCCCGCGTCATTTGCAATATTTGTTCACCAGATCACATTATATACTCTTCCTCTTCTTCGTTCGCGCTCAATCTCCGCACTCGATCACCACCACAGTAATCCAAATCCGCCTCCAACTTGAGCTGAGCACAACCGTCTGTTTTGTTGATCTGGTAATCTTCACATCTATTCTTCTCGGTTCTCAATTCTCATCATCACCACGATGGAGGAGGAAGATGAAAAGTGAGTGTTCCTTCTTCTTCTCTAACTAACTTCACCATTATGCGTTTCTTTCATTTACTTTGTTAGTTAGATTTGATTAGATGCAATTTTGTTTTCTTTTGATATATATATATATATAATCAATTACAGTCAAAATCTGATATTTATTTATTCATTTCATCGATCAAACCCTGTTACCCTGCTCTGCACTACAACAATTTGAGATACATTGTCAGCAATGCCAATTATTTGCTATTTTTCCCCTTTCTCCAATTCTTTTTAACAGTAATGTGCTCTGCATTTTGGGATCAGAAACTGCACTCATACTTCTCCTTCAATTTTGGTGTAACTGAAACACCTGCCCTCCACGTTGACGCCGTTGGTAGAATTCGTAACCAACTTCATCTTGATATATATATATATACATAGCAGCAACATTTTTTAAAGGCCATGAATATATATAATAAACCAATTACAGAGGCCATTAGATGAATAATGCATCACAGGACAGGATAATCCATCTTATTAGTAGAGGCAGATCAGCTAAGATACTAGAGTGATCTGATCCTTCCAAAATTTGCAAAACTTGCTACCAGCTACTTAGCACCAACACTTCTAGTTGGAAACGTGTCAGGGTGTCTGACAGGTATCGTGTCGGACACCAACACTTCAATTACTTATATTTTTCAAAAAAAAATTCAAAATAAAATCGGCGTATGGGTGTTCATGTCCGTGTTGTATCCGATATACGTGTCTCTATCAGTGCTTCATAGGCTGTTCGGTATCCGTGTCTATGTCGCTGCTTCATATGCTACTAGACTAAACATATACTTAACTTTAGTTATGTGAGCACGATTAAGTATTCTAAATTTTCTTTAGTGCATAGGACATTTATCTTTTGGACACCACAAGTTATCTATCTAAAAATCTTAATTGAAACTTATTTTAAATACAAAATAATTAAAATCAATAACTTACTTGTTAGTATAATTTAATTTAGAAGATTTATTGTATGTTTGTGAGGGGGGTTTTGAAGGGTTTAGGGTCTGTTTGGACGAGCTTATTTTTGAGCTTATGAAAAACAACTTACAGAGATAAATAAGCTTTACGTTAATTCATAAGTTCTCAATAACAAAAGTTATATCTTCGTAAGTTGTTTTTTCATAAACTATATTAATAAACTTATGAATAATACATAAAAGTTTATTTATTTGAATAAGTTGTTTTTCATAAGTTGTATATAAACATTAAAGGAGGCTTTTGGAAAGTTGTTTTTATATGTTGATGAGAAATGCTAACAACACTCTCTCTTAAACAGTCTCTCCAACACTCACTCTATGATTGGTCAAAATTCATGTTGGTTCGCCACTTTGAAAATGAGACCCATTAATTTAATGAGATTCACATGAATTTTAAACGACCATAAAGTGAGTTTTGGAAAGAGCGTTTGAAAGAGAGTATTGTTAGCATTTCTCATGTTGATATATATTTGAGATTCTAAAAAAATTGAAGGAAATTCTTGTCCAAACACCTAAGCATGTGTCTAAATTTGGAGAGTAGAGAGGAAGAAGATTTAAGACTAGTAATATAATTTCATCACTAATAGGGATACGAATTATCTCCTAAACTTCTCTTTTAATTTATTTTTTTAGTTCCCCCAAATTTAGAGAGTTTTTTTTAAGAAATTTAGAGAGTTTTAGAGAGACTCAAAAATAAATTAGGAAAAGAGTTTAAAGAGGCTTGAAGGATCTCTCTCCTTTCCTCCCCCTCCAAACTCTCAAGCACTTAAACACATCCTAAAAGTTAAATTGAAAGGATAATTTTATTTTAACTTTTTTATTTAAGTTATTTTGTTAAAAAAATTGTCCGGTTACAAAAAAAAAACAAATTCCTCGTAACCCAGTTACACACAGACACAGCAACGCAAACTCAACGTGGTTCGAGTTGTTTGAAGTTTGAACTATGCTCTGCTAAAACTAAAACACCCTTTGTTTCTTTGTCGCACTTTATCTCTAACATACCACGAAAACGGAAACCACTCTCAAATTTTACAATAGCAGCGTTTAAAGCTTCAATTTTTGTACTTACCTCAGTTACCCAATTCATCATATCCTTAAATTAAAAATCTAGGGTTTTTTTTTTTAATTTAATTTATTTATAAATTAAATAAAAAGTCCGCTTACCCTCTTCTTCCATCGTGATTCTGCGTCTCAACGAACCCAGATTCATTCAACGGTTTACGCAATGGGTCGTTCTCGTGGGAATTTTCATCACGCCGATGAAGACCCCGGCCAAAGGTTTGATTGATCTCTTTCTTTAGTTTTACTACTTTTGTTAAAATGCTAATCTTGTTACTTGTGCAAGGATACAAATTGTAATTGAATTTTGCATTAGTTGTTTTCCTTAATGTGTGTTACTTAACATAGATGCAGTAAAATGGTGTGGTAGTTTTGCTCTGTGATTGTTCAACAATGTTTTCTTTGCTCAATTTTCTTTGCTGTGTAGGTCAAGGAGAAAAAAGAATGCTGCCAATGGAGAAAATTCTGAATCTGGAACTGCAGGTACTTTTTCCTCTATCATGCACTATTTGAATACATGTTACTATGAAATTATAATGTATAAATATACTATATTATCTCCACTATTTTTCATTTACTTTTTTTGGTAAACCACTGTAATTAGGGCCTTTGGCTCCCTTGTAGTACCCCAAGTATCCCCACTAGCTTTGGTTAATGGGAAGAGAATTAACCCTTGGTTGTTAAGCCTTCCAAATTGGTCATTCCCAACTTACTACACTTAGATAATAATAACCATCTATGTAAGTGGAAGGGAATTGTTGATAATTATTTATTTACTCTACTACTAGTTAAAATCCCTTCTATTTAACAAGTTTATCTAACTATATGAATATGCGAAAAAATACACAGCAAATAAATTACGAAATGTGGAATGGAAGGCAAAATAGTGCCCACCTTTCTGCTAGTATAATATATTTAATATATTCCTACACTATAAGTCTGTAACTATTCTTAGAGTGTGGATTGGGCCTAACTCAACCTCCAAAACCGGCTTGTAAGGTGAGGGATGCCTCCCACTCATAAACTCTTTTTCAGGCCATATCACATTCAATGTGGGACTCTTAACACACCCCCTCACGCCCAGGACCGGACAACTGGTGCGTGGATAATAATGGTGGGTGGCCCGATAGCGGGTAGCCCAACGGATCTTGGATTGGCTCTGATACCATCTTAGAGTGTGGATTGGACCTAACTCAACCTAACAAAACCGGCTTGTAAGGTGAGGGATGCCTCCCACTTATAAACTTTTTTCAGGCCATATCACATTCAATGTGGGACTCTTAACAACTATAATGTATTATAGAAGTGATCTTTAGATTATGTTGTCTTCCACCAAATACAAAGTTCCAAACATCTCTTTGTTGAAGATATGATATAGTAAACACAAAAGAAAGTTATAGATTCATTTGAGTTGTATTGGCAGGCTTGTGGGTTGTCTATCAGGTTAAAGATACTAAACCATTTTTCTCAAAAGAAAGATAAATGCAGTGGCAGTGATAGTTGTATAGAGCTTTAATTGTCTATTTATTGATTGTTGATTAATGGATATTGATGTGTCAAAATAATTTTACTGGTTTTCGTGTGTGACAGGCCAAGGAGCAAGTGAAGGGAAAAAGGCTTTGTATCACTGCAATTACTGTAATAAAGACATTACAGGAAAAATTCGTATTAAGTGTGCCATGTGCCCAGATTTTGACTTGTGTATAGAGTGCTTTTCTGTTGGAGCAGAGGTGACACCCCATAAAAGCAATCACCCTTACAGGGTTATGGTCAGTAACCATAAATTTCATATGATTTCCTTTGATGTCTTGATATCATATGTGAAATATAACTCATTTGAAAGCAGTCCTACTTGTGAAGCTTCCAAGCTGCTGTTGAGAAAATTGGATTACTGCTAGTTTTGTTAACATTGTGTTTTTTCTAATACAGTTCCATTTTGACAGGATAATTTGTCTTTCCCTCTTATTTGCCCAGACTGGAATGCAGATGATGAAATTTTGCTTCTAGAGGTAGTTTCTTTAAATTTATTTCCCGGGAGTAGTGGTGACTAGTTGTGTAGTACTATAAAGCATGATATTTTTGTAATCTCTCATTTATATCTGACCTTTCTAGCAATAAATTGTTGGTTCTAGGGAATTGAAATGTATGGCATGGGAAACTGGACAGAAGTTGCTGAGCATGTTGGAACAAAGAACAAAGAAGCATGCATAGAGCACTATAGGAATGTGTACTTAAACTCACCATTTTTTCCTCTTCCGGTATGATAGGGCAATCAATGCTTTTTACAGTCATTCATATAATGGAATTTTTTTTGACAAGAATATAATGGAATTTTAAATGCTGATAATTCTTATATTTTAGGACATGTCTCATGTTGTTGGGAAAAACAGAAAAGAACTTCTTGCCATGGCGAAAGGGCAGGGTGAGGACAAAAAAGGTTTGTTAAAATACCTAACATCACATTCATTAGTTTCTGATTTTTTTTTAAAAAGAATAATTTCACCAACATAGCATTTGGTAATGAATCAGTCGTGTCTCAGTTATCGGTTGTTTCAGATGCCTTGAAATTGTAGCCTTTGACAAATTGTTATTTACTGTTTCTCCTAACAATAAATAATGATGATGCCTCATTTACATGTTTCCGGTAATTGCTTACGGTATTTTAGATAAAAAGGAAATAAATTTATAATCATATATGACTTTTGATTTTTTGTAGATTGGTTAGTTTTTGTTTTCGTCAATTTTTTTTATGTCATTGGTTACTTGTGATTGGCACAGGAATTTCCATGGCGGATCTTAGTGTAAAGGAAGAATCTCCCTTTTCTCCATCCAGAGTCAAGTAAGGCTGTCATTTTTTGTATGCATTATCTATTGCAAGATTCTCATTCTTTGACTTCCCCATCCACATTCTTTGACTTCTATATGTTGATTCAGACTTGAAGATTCCCATAAATCTGGTTCCTCTAGTCGTTTGCCTTCCAATTTGAATTCAGGTATAGCTAAATAGAATAAGTTCAAAAGCTACGATCCATACAACTATTTGCTCATGATCATCTTTGCATCTCTATATTGGTTGTATATTGCAGAGTTAGATTCTGGGTCCTCAGTTAATCAGAAGGCATCCAATGCCGCCCGGGGAAAAGGTGGTCATGGAGTCATTAAAATTGAAGGTATGCATCTTTACATACTCCCTTCGGTCTCTTTTATAAGCAAAAATTGGTCAACGCAAGCTGATGTATCTAGTTCATAATATGGACCAGATACATCAACTTGTGTTGACCAATTTTTGCTTATAAAAGAGACCAGAGGGAGTATATTCTAACCTTTTGACTTGCACTTCCATAGAAATTGTGAAAAGCAAACAACTTTTGGTATAACATATTTTCATTTATTCCTATAGAAAAGGCAAAAGATGACTATCATATCATTCACGTGTTTCGGTTTTGCATTATTTTTTAAGCACGGAAATAAATAAATTCAGATAAATGTAGCAATTGTTCTATTACTGCTATGAATAAAAGTAAGATTAGTGTATACTGAGGTAAGGTAAAGGTAGATCAGCTTCTTGCATGAAACTCTTGGAACCTTTATATCTTTTTCTGACTGGCATGTTTACCTATCCACGATCTACATTCTGAATTTAACTGAACTTCCTAGTTACTCTTGCCACTGGCAGATTGTCAAATAGAAAGAGATTTTGAAGGAAAGGAGCAAAATTCCTCAGGAAATGAAGGTCCTTCTTTGGTTGAAACAAGTGGTTATAACGTGAAAAGACATGAGTTCGATCCCGAATATGATAATGACGCTGAACAACTACTCGCTGAGATGGAATTTAAGGACAATGACACTGAGGAAGAGCGAGAGCTGAAACTTCGTGTGCTGCGTATCTATTCAAAAAGGTACAGAAACATTTTATTTTTATGGGTTTCTTTTCCTGAGACAATAGGTACTAAATCATTAACATTAACAGTAATGACATTTGAAGGTATTTGCAGAGTATTGCTCACACTCCCCTCTTTAAATTGAAATATGTTGCAGGCTTGATGAAAGAAAGCGCAGGAAGGATTTCATACTTGAAAGAAACTTGTTATACCCCAATCCATTTGAGAAGGATTTAACAGCTGAGGAAAGGACAATATGTCGGAAATATGACTTTTTCATGCGCTTTCATAGCAAGGAAGAGCACGAGGAATTGCTTAGAACAGTTGTCTCTGAACATCGAGCTCGTAGAAGACTTCAAGAGCTTAAGGTTTGTGACATGGATGGCCTAGAATAACAAATGCACATTCACTCTTTTGTGTCTCTTTGAAAATTAGAAGCTTTTTATTTAATTTTTTTTTGTGGAATCTTGTAAACAGTTTTATTATGGATTGTTATCCTTTGGTTGAAACTGCTAGATATGAGGTTTCATATTGGGCAGTCTAAATTTGTTGTCTAAATATCCTATCACAGATTTGTATCTGTACATTAATGTTTTTAATGGATGCTTCATTTAGTTGCTGATATTGATTTTATGATGTGGATACTGCATTGCCTCAATCAAACCGTTGTTGACATTAACTCTGACATTTGATGAACATGGTACTGCAGGAAGCCCGGGCTGCAGGTTACCGCAATTCAGCTGAAGCAGATAGATATCTCGCACGTAAGAGAAGAAAAAGAGAAGCCGAAGAAAGTACACGTAGGGCAAAAGAAAATGCTCTGGTTGGCCCAAGCAATCCGGGGGTTCCAAATGCATTAATGTCTCCAGACTCCGCTACCAAGGATTTGAGTACAAGACCTGCTGCTTCAAGTTCTCTTAATCATATGGATATAGCAGGATACTATGGAGCAGATTTACTTTCTGAACCTGTAAACATACTTTCTGAACTTGGGTGTCTTTGCCAAGTTTGCATTTTAAAGTAGTACATTGTTTATCAATTTATTTTTCTGAAATGGTTGGTTTTCCTTACTTGGCAGGAGAAACGTTTGTGCTATGAGTTAAGGTTACCTCCTACCGTGTACCTAAAGATGCAAGAGCAACTGTCTGTACAAATGATTGCTGGCACTGTCTGTGCGAAATCGGATGCTCATCAATTATTTGGGCTTGGATCCTCTCCTTCACACTTGGATACCATGAAAATTGATAAGGTCTACGATATGCTCATTAAGAAGGGAATTGGTTCAGCCTGAGAAATCTCCTAAGCCTTATTCTCTTCTAGGCCCCCCATAATCAAAATAAATTTGGCCATGTTGTATATCAAATTATCAACATTTTTAGAAATTTTGAAGTGTTATATTAAGCTTTAGTATGAGGCAGAGTTAGATATTAGATATAGTAGGATGTACTATACACATAAGTTGATCATGCTTCTATTTGACATTTGCCATTCTCTAACCACTTTTTAGGGTGCCAATATACTTGAAGATTTGCTGCACATTATTATTTGTTGTACTTGTAACATGTTTAAAGCTTGTAAAATGTTAGCAGCAATTATTGATGTTTCGCAGAAGTAATCCCCAATTACCAATCTGCATCATGAGGTTGTTAGACCTTTTTCATTTGAGTGGTGGTTCTATCATGGAGCACCATCCTAGGTGTCCACAGAACACCATGATTTACGACCACTATATTGATCTATTCTTTGTAGACTTATGGTGTACCCTTTACATCAAATAATTCTCTCTCCTCATTGTTTATTTGTCCCTTCTTCAACAATCTCCATTTTTTTTTTGTCAAATTTGTAATATTTCATTGCACAGGCAAAGCCACAACATTACACACAAAGTATAAGCATCAAGCTTCAGTACAAGCACCGATAGATCCAATATTGAATAATCAAACAACTCCTAAATTAAGGCAATAATCACAAGAGCAGTACCTGACAATTATAGTCCAAAAGAATTATTGTGCTCCACCATAAAGACTATGTTTCACTTGGAGCTAAACCACTTCAAGAATTTCTACATGTCAAAAACTATGTTGAATTATGGCGCAACTTCTACGTTGGCTTTTCTCAGAAAGCTTTTCAACCATGGACATCATCTCACAATGCACCATGCATCAATGCCAACAAATACCTATGCGCTATTTTGAATTCGCTAGCAATAACTTATTCTTTTCCATGGTTGTGCGATAATGCCATGAAGATGCACTTCTCATTTTTGGATAACATACTCCCATAATGTGGGAGACATTACTACCATGTGACTCAGTCTTTTTCTGATATTGTTATAGCTAGACAAGTTTTCTTTACTTGCCCAAGATTTCCACATTTTCAACATTTCATATTCATTATACGGTTCTTCTTCCCATAAGCCCCATCTCTAGATACCAATAAAATTTGGTGAAGAATTCTCACTTTCGAATCTTTTTTCTTTTAAAATAATTTTATTGGCACTGACCAAATGAGTCTTAACACATTCTCTTCATCATCAATCTTTACTCCAATAGCTTCTAATTCAAATAGGGTGCCATTGAAAGCACTAAGATGATAAGAGACTTTCATATTACTAGCCATATGTAAATTATGAAATTGCTCCTTTAACAACAATCGAGTTAGATAAGTTTCTCCTAAATCTCCTTGGCTGACAATATTTTGAGCACATTCACAAGAACATCTTAGCCAAGCATAAGTGAGTTCCACTGACATCATAGCTCTCAAATCTAATTCTCCCCAATTTCTCATTGTCCATATTGGAAATGTTCGCTTTCGATGCCACTTGCATCTAAATTGCATTAACACATCCTTGACTTATACTTCCCACATGCCAAAATAGATTCTTATATCAAACATCTCTATGTCGAACTTCACAGCACTTGAAAAATTTGACATTGCAAATGTATGTTGACTAGAGACTAGACACCAAGCATGTTTCCAAGAAAGAGAGATGAGTCCTAACGGACACACTTAAGCATCAAATCTTTCTTTGTCGGAACCTTTTACAAACAACACTTTCACATTTTCGCACTTCTTTCTAACGCAGAATATCAAACAATGTCGCGGCCATAAAGCTGACTAAGAAATCATTAGGGTCGGTCGAGAAAAAATACGTTTAAATTACATGAAAGTTCCCATTATACTATCTAAATCCAATCCATAACATTTTATCTATAGATATTTGGGTTCAAACCCTCTCTAAGTCATTGGACACTTCCGGTATGAGAGAAAGATACCCCAAAATGCACTTGTGTCGTATCTAAAATGGTACTCCCTCCGTCTCATATTAAGTGTCATGTTTGCCATTTTTCTTTGTCTCAAATTATCTGTCACTTTAGAATCCCAATACAACATTTAATATTACTTTCCAACAATACCCTTACTTTAGAATATCAATAACCGTGCCTTTGCACCAACCAAGAAAAGTGTAAGGGTGTTTTAGTCCTACCACATTTTTTTACCATAAAATTTAGCATATCTAATCATTTTAATACCCCCGCGCATAACCTTAAACGACACTTAATATGAGACGAATGGAGTAACAAAGGTTAAAGCCCGTGAAAAAAATAGGTTCTTCGTTCTCTAGTTGCTAAAGTATTTATCCGATTTCTAATTTCTATTTCATTAACAAGAACGTCCCAATCAAAGTCAATCAAAATGCAATGAAAAAAGAGAAATTATTTTCAGCACACAATCTACAACAAAACTCAACTCCAAAATAGATAGTTAACACAATTCAAAATTTCAAATACGAAATTCATTAACCATCAACATGTTACTTCATTAACTAACTACTAAAATGACCGTGATTAACCACAAAACACCTGAAAACATAGTTAATCACATTCAATTTTATAGATAATGAAGTAACATTGACGATTAATAAATTTCATTACTTAATATCTCTGTTAATCATTCACTAAACATAATTAACCACATTTGAATTGCATCAACCATCAATTTTGTCATCAACTTTTCGTGTCCAAAATAACGCAACGAAACCTTAACAAACTTGGTCAGAACCACTGACTGAACCTTCATCAGGTCAATCTGTGACTACAGCCATATCAACAGGTGCACATAACTTACAATTTCACAAAAATAAAATCTTATATAATCCATAGTCAAAGGTTTAAGATCCCATATAACAAACCTTACGCTTAAGCTAACCCTTTGATATCATATGCAGTTTCAAGTCTCAACTGATATATGTGCAATTGTGCACCTAAAATATAAACATGGGGGGCCTAAAATATAGTATCATCATCATATAGAATGTTGATCTAATAAAAAGGCTCAACCCAACCAAAACCATAATCTATACACTAAGAAACTTGATGACCATTATCCTCTGCATATATTACTACTAACCTGAAGCTTCATATTATATACACAAGGTAATTCCACCTTCAAGTATAATAATCAGTCTACTATGTATTCATGTGACCTGTATTGCTTCTGCTGCATCAGGTTTTGGTTCACCACAACAACCAAAATTCTCCTCCATCACCAAAGTTTCCTCGCTGTCCTCTTCAGTATTGTCAGTGCCATCATCACCGTTACTGCCACCACCGCTGCCGTTACCAGAGTTATGATCCTTGTATTCATCAAACGCATTGAGCAGCTTCATTTCATCGTCAACATTGCCAGTAGTATCGCCATCAACGCCATTGCCAGAGTCTTTGTTATCTTCATCTTCATGAATGGCATTGAGTGGATTCCACAAAGTCATTCTCTTCATATTTTGCATGATATCATTAGTTGCTTGTGAGTCGGATAATTTCGGCTCCGGCTCAACCTTTTGATCAGCAATTTCAACTTTGGCAAAAGTAATTTTCTTCATATTTTGCAGGATATCATCATCAGGTGCTTGTAAATCAGATGATTTTGGTTCAACATTTTGATCAGCAACTTCAACTTTGGCATTTGGTGATGATTTACTCTCTAATATTGCAGAGGAATCAGACTTAGATCCATCCACCACTGCAGAACTAGCCAACAACCCGACAACGGAACTATCATTGGAGGATAAATAGCTGCGAATGTCAGGCTTTGCTGATATATCAACCCACTTGTTATCAATCCAATCCCGAGCAAATCGAATGTCCTTCTTTTCGGCCATTATGAACTTCTTTTCGCCTAAAGAGAAGATCACAAACACATGAGATAGTGAGGCAGTGAACTATAGTACAAAAAAATAAGACAACAAAAGATTATGCAAGTTAAATCTTACCAGGGGAATAAACCTGCAGATTTCCACCTTCGGAAACATCAACAGCAGTTATGACACTTTCCCACCATCCATCACCACACCAGGCATCCACTGCAGCTCCAATCTCAAATGCTTGACCTTTGGTAAATTCGGGAGGGCGTGGTCGTATTGTTAAGCGGCCTGAACATCGCATACCGAGTTTGTCAGGAGCTGCCACTTTAGAAGCAGGGATCCATTCCTACACACGTTAACAAACACAGCTGAGATCTGTACTCTTACCTTGATTCACTGATTCACCACAATCATTATAGATCAGAGAGAGAGAGAGAGAGGGTAGGCCATTGCATACCTCTAGTAAGGCTATGTCATCTGCATCCATCAAATCCTCATACTGGACCTTCAGCGCCTTCTGAGTTACTTTCAAGATTTTACATCTAAACCAGCAGCCTCTAATGCCACTATCCTGACAGAGAAACTCTATCTTTTCATTGACCTTAAAAGGAGGTTGAGGCTTAGGCTCAATAACCTGAATACCCATTGTTTTTTTTGACAGTTTTAATTTTAAACTTGGGTATTTCGGCTCACCCTTTGTCATCATGTCATTTATAGGAGTAGAGTTTTGCAGACTAGAAGAACCATTTTCAAGCACTGGATAGCTCACAGAACTTCTATTCCTCTTTTTGATGGCCCTCAAAGGATCATCTTGAGTAAAGTTCTCATCATCTTCTAACTGCAATTTTTGACCACTCGCCTTTCTTTTGGATACAAAAGCGCTATCCAAACTAGAAAGAATAGACTGGTTACCATATCCACGCAACTTACTAATGGAGAAGGGTTTCAGCTTATTACTTTTGAACTGCCTAAAGCAAATATGGACCTCAGCTAAAGAGGTATGAGGTGCAGCAGCGAGGTATTTCTCATAATGCTTAGGAGTCAAAACTGTTGCAGGACCATTGACACACTCGGCACTGACTACTTGAACATGAGGTGTGATGAAAACCTCACCCTCTTGCAGATCGAGCTGTGGAATCACACGCTGAACTTCCTGACCATGGTGAAACCACCGTACCTTCACCTTCTTTTGTTTCTTTTTGTCTTCATACATATCTTCCAAGTAACCAAGATAGTGGTTTCCCTCTTCAGCCATAATGTATACAAATGAATGAACCTATAAATTTGAAGAAATATCTTCAGAATCATAAGATTACCTCTCTCTCCCAGTAAGTCAATAATGATACCAAGAATGTGGGGAAGTAATCGAGATATAAATAATGATAAATGAAATAATTTTCTTACATATATGGTTGTCCCATTCCTCCAAAACCCGGGGTAGTGCTTTAGCTGTTTAGCACAAAACCAAGCCGTGCCTGACCATTCAATATCTGAACTTTGGAATTTCAGTTTTCTAGAAATCTGCAGTACAGAAAACATAGGCATGGTGAACAAACATATCATACAAAGATACTAGGGAGCTAATGAAAGATCGATTCAATTAGTTGTCGTTTGCTTTACCAGTTTATCAGGGAAGACCTTTTTGTTAGCATTGACTCCATCTGCTAATAGATTGAGAGATTCTGCAGCTTGTGCTGAATCATCGGACTGAACACCTGTTAGACAATAGTTGGGGTTGCTCAGAAAATCTTCTTTTCATACCAAACAGGAATAGCAGTGGTTCAATTGATAGACCATGTTAGCAAAAAAAAAAGCAAGACAAATTAAAAAATTCCGGAATTATCAGCAGGAAGTCTTCTAAAAAATTACCACTACAGGAGGGAGTAAGGATGATAATGCAGTGTTCTAGGGTTGTTTATTCGTGAGATTCGACTGAGCGAATCCAAATTTATGTTGAGATTAAGGTTTAAAAGAGATTCAACTCTGATCTATATCAATGATGTTTGCTTTCACTTACAAGATAATGGTAAAAATTGTTTCCTTTATTTTCCCCTTTCTTTTCTTCTGCTATAACAAAATTATTCATAAATGATTCAGGAAGCAAATATGACATAAATTATTCAACTTAATATCTTAATTGTCTTCATGAACAAATATAACTCAAGACAATATATAATTCTTTGCCAATTGATCCTTATCAAATTTTTCTTCCCATGTCAAGTTACGCAAACTCACATCCAAATGAAAAGAAGAAAATTACAGGTGACCGTGCTTACGAAGCCCTCACTAGCATGGGGCTTGGGGAGGGTTGAATGTATGCAACCTTACCCCATGGAAGGGGGATGTTAATTTTTACTACTATACGACCAGGGTCGCAATGCATCAACCTTAGCGATGTATCAAGACTTGAGAAAATAAAACAAGTAAAAGAATAACATTAGGTTTTGATCACCAAGTGCTAATCAATCAGCAGAACACGACCACACAATGTTTAATGCTTTAATTGTAAAAATAAAAAAGGAATGAAATAAAATTGACAAATCCACAGATATAAATTCAGAACAGATAGATCTAAAAATCACAAAAGATCACAGAAATCGCAAAGTCTAGCACTGATGGAAAGAGAAGTAAATTAATCAACAAAATGAACAATACCAATTTCACAGTGCACTACAAATCTGCCCCAGAAAAAATATCTCTCTCCCAACACTCTGTATCCTCTATTTCTGCGACGACGGTCTCGACAGTATCGAAGAAGCACAGGCATTGTATTTTCGCAACCTAATGTGTTTTCAGAATGGCTTTAAAGGAACGCGTGAATGGGTTTTATAACAGCTCAAAAAAATCGTACAACTATTGCTTTTTTCCTTTTTTGCAGTGATGTTAATGTGAACTCGTGTAATAAGTAGCCACGTTACTAGGATGTGATCTTTCATCGACTTGCTGCCTAAGTTTACGATGGGACTATTATTTTTGGGCTGGGCCTAGTAATATACAAGTAGACCCATAAGAGATAGTCCGTATGACTTGGATTCAGTCACTGCATGATAAATTCTAGTTCCGAGTGGTTTCGCAACCCTAAAACCCCAGTTTTCTAATTATTAGATCAATCCTCATTCTTAATCTTCATTCCATCGTGAAGCTTACGCTTTCTCTGCCCACACTACCTCACTGTGGCAGCTGGCGAAGATGCGATATAAGTTTCTCTTCCTATCGATCTGCATAATCATTGCTACAATACAACCACAACACAAAGCCCAATTAAATCTCCAAACTATGCCATCTCCAATGACAACTACAAATGTGGCTGCGTTTGGATTGGCTTATGAATAGCTTAATTGGACTTATCTAATCACAAACATTTTTAGAGTTTTTAGGAAAGTTTATGGAAACAAGTTTATTTGAAAAAACTCTCCAGGATAGCTTATGAACACAGCTTATAGCTTATATGAAAATAGTTTGACTATATTTTCCCTTTGATTATAGAAATAGCTCATACATAAGCACTTATATGATAAACGCATATAAGTAATATAAATGCTTAAATAATACGTTTACCTAAACAGAATCATTAATGTAATATCATGATGTATTCCGTTAAAATACCTCGTAAATCATATGCTTACAAGAAAGAAAGAAAAAAATCAATATTTGATTGTTAAAATAATGCATGGTTTCATATATTACATTAACAAAACGACATGCCATAAACGGGAATAACAAACCAATCAAGGTCACTCTCACATTTATTACACGTACCGTGAATACGACAATAACGAGAAATGCTAACATGGTGATTATTAATCATCCATATAACGCATTTCTAAATTAAAAAATATAGCATATAAAAATCATAAGATTGCACTCAAGGAGCATAAATAAAACATTTGGTATGGTAACTATAGTATTTCAAAATAAACCAATGCAGACTATTTCAAACAAATCACCAAAATGCTCATCTTTCCAAAACCTTTTTACGCATCACTGTGAGTCAAGAATATGAAAGACCAGAGACGGCATGCATAGAATAAGATGTATGTAACACAACTAGTCAGGAGAGGCCATTAACAAACAACAACCAAAGCTGACAGCCAACGTAAAACCTCATCCAATCTTTACAGCATGGATCATGGTTTTAAATTGATGTCTGCAACCACAATTGCAGCGATGTAAATGCTTTGTAGGTTTTGCATCGCAACCGCAACTGCATCTTCCGCATAACCGTGCTTACAGCTGCATCTCCCGCGTTTATTTGCAATTTTCTAGGATATCAAAAATCGCTACGTAACCGTAACCGCGATCACAACTGCAATTCAAAATCTTGGTTTGGATCACCAAAACAAGTGGTCATGTGAATCCTCACAGTTCATACAACACCACAAACCATATCAACCACAACATAAAAAATCGCTACGCAACCACAAATCTGCAACAACAATAACAATAACTGCAATTTGAAACCTTGCCAAAGGATCAACAAAACAAATGGTCATGAATCCTCATGGAAAATCCATTCATAGGCAAGAATAACAAATACAATTCATACAGCCCAAACTTAACCAAATTCCTTGAAGGGTAACTCATATGAACAAGTCAGGCAGCAATCTAGCAAAATCCAAGAGCCAAAGACCAACCATCAAGTCATATGATTCAGCACATGCATCCATAATAAATAACTCATGAAACAAATCATCCAACACAAGAAACACATAAGATAAGATTGCAGTAGAATCAAATCAAAGCAAACTACCTCCATGATGTGGATGATTCTGAGAAACAATCCAAGTGAGCCAGTCCACAACCTCTCTTCTTGCCCTCCATTTCAAAACATTGCCATTGATTAACCTTGTTGATCCATAAGCCTGCATAAATTCCAGAGGAACAACGTACATCATGTGCCTAACACTCCTCTCAGTCCCTAGAACAGCAAGCACAGAATTCCCAGACTCATCCTTCAAGTAAAAATGAATGATACGGTTCCCACGCTCTTGACACATCACTCTCTCCTCCCACGACACAAAAACAGGAGCAACCTCGTCACCAGACATCCTTAATCTCCTCACCACTCTACCACATTAAACAACAACAACAACAAAAACAGGTGATGGGGTCGTTCCTCAACCAACAAAAAATTGGTAAAGGAAAAACCCTATCACAAAAACACCGTTCCTAAACTCAAACCATTGAAAACCAACCAAAAACACAACAACCCCAGATGAAAAAAATCAATTTTTTTTATAAAAAAAGTGAAGTCAGAGAGAAATAAGCAAAAGGGGGATCAAGATTTAAGAGAGGGAAAAGAAAACGTCATAGATAATCTAAAGGGCATGGTTGCAAAACAAGAGGTGATGAAGTCAAACAATGCCCACATAAAAACCAAAGAGTTTCAAGCTAGAAACACGGCAAGGTTAACCAGCATTCATCGTAGTACGTAATAACGAGAAACAAAAACGAGGTTTTGTGAGTTCATATGAGAGAGAGAGAGAGAGGCAAGAAGATTTATATATTGGTTGAGAGAGAGAGAGAGAGAGTGAATATTTGGTGGCTTTTTATTAGAGACGAAAAGGGTAGTGGGCGAGGGTTTCTGAGAAGGATGAGTAAACTCAAAGGTTTTATTTTTGTTGTTAATGGTTGCAGAGTTCTTCCTTTTTTGCCGTGTGTGTAATCAAGAAGAGGACACTGTGGTAGAACCCCAGAGGGTATTAATGGAATTTTAGTTTTTTCAATGAGGAATATTCCGGTGTTACGCATATATGTGAACTTCTTGACACGTGGCTCTTTTATGATTCTTTTTTTGACCACGTTGATTCTTCTCCTTGAAATCTACTACAGTATGATCTAGCGGTTGTACCGTAGTATGGTAGCAGGGTAGCAGGAGGATGGAATTTCGTTTTCTAGAAGATTTCTTTACGACGTCGTTAACTGACACATTTTTTGTTAAAGAAGTCAAGGGATTTTAAACTAACTAACTCAAGAGTTTTTTTTTTACCCCCACAGTTTTTCCATCTACCCCAAGTCACCTTTGAAAACACCAAGTTTCCCTTAAAAAAAATTTAAATTATAAAACACTTATCATTTTTCACTTACATACGATTTACCGCCAGTTTTTACAGAGGAAATCGTATATATATCACATTGACATATATACGATTAGCTTGGGTTTGGTCGCATCGTATATACCTCCTACGCCACATATATACGACTTGTTAAATAGTAAGTCGTATATACCCTTACCTCACATATATACGATTAATTCGTATATACCTATATACGACTGGAATTCGTATATAGGTATATAAGACCCATATTTTGGGTTTTTTTTAAAAAAAATTTGTGTTTTTTTTATTTAAAAATTTTGTTTTTTTTACAGTGTCCCATAGGCATCGAGGGGAGTCTTCGGCGTCGGCAGCTCCGTCCACACGCACCCGCCACAGGATTGCGGGATATGCGTCTACGAGGCGTAGGCGCACAGAGAGAGAGACCGGTGGAGGAGGTCCGGGTCCCTTCGCCTGAGTTTGAGTTTGAGTATGAGGAGGGCCAGCAGGCTCACCCATATGCGACTGACGATGAGCAGTCTATGTCCTCAGACCAGGCTATGTCTGAGGACCAGTCTACGTCTCAGCACCACCAGTATCAGCAGCATCAGTATCAGCAGCAGCAGCATCAATATCAGCATCAGCAGTATCAACAACAGCACCATAACCAGCAGCCTCAGCATCACCAGCAGCCTCAGCAGGAGCCTCTCTTTACTTGTGAGGGTCATGTCTGTTCTCGTGTACTGGCAGACCCGGTAAGTTAAAATTATTTACATTGTGTTGTTAGTTTAATTTATTCCTGTACGTAGTCTTATTTTGTTAATTTTTTTTAATGTAGACATATAGACGTGTGGTGAAAGCTTGGAACCATGGCGGCAAGGTTAGTAGCAGACTATTTGTTTACTGCCAGAACGAGCAGTTGTTCAGCCATGTCAGAGGTGCCAAGTTATCCCCCCTTATCTCCACGGGACATTCCACGGTGGACCATGAGCTGTTGTCCGCCTTTGTTGAGAGATGGCACCCGGAGACGTCGTCATTTCACTTACCATTTGGTGAGATGACGATTACTCTTGACGATGTGTCCTGCTTGCTTCATCTTCCCATCCAGGGAAATTATTTCAGAGCTCCACCCACTTCTGTGACTACGGAGCAGGCCATCCAGCTGGCACACGCTTATCTAGGAGTGAGTATTGAGGAGGCTCGTATGGGGTGTGGTAGGACTACTGGTCCATACTTCCATTATGAGTGGCTGGAGGGACTAGTTCAAGATAATTCCATTGCAGGGAAACATGGATGTTGCTGTCAGGGCATACATACTTCTGCTTCTGAGCTACTCCATCTTCACATGCAAGACTGGAGACATGGCTGAGGCTAAGTGGCTGCTCCTACTTGATGACTTGAGGGCAGAGGTTGTTGGAGGGTACGCATGGGGGGTAGCAGCAGTAGCTTATACGTATGATGCGCTGAACTACTCCTGTGTGGACTCTTCACAGCAGATAGGAGGGTACGCGAGCCTACTGCAGGTACATAGTTTAAATTGTTTTCTTCATTTTTTCCGAGTTTTGATAAATTGTTTTTATTAACCATTTTGTTATTTATTATTGGATTTCAGGCCTGGATTTTATGGTATTTTCCTACCCTAGTTGAGAGGAGGTCGGATAGTGTGAGAGAGGGACCGCTGTGTGGACGCTGGAGGAAGAAGAAGTCTGACGCCGTGAAGTTTTCAGCTTATAGGCAGCTGCTTGATGGGCTGACGTCTGATGATGTGTGTTGGCGACCCTTTGAGGGGCTCTGGGGGGATAGAGAGTTTGAGCTGATTTCACTGTACAGGGGCTTCATCAACTGGGGAGACATCAGAGTTCCCTACATGCCTGATAGGTGCCTGCGACAGTTTGGTTTTGTGCAGGTCATCCCACGTACCCCTCTTACTAGTCGTCCGGCCCATGCACACGTCCTCATGCAGATTGCATAGTACATGCCGTTAGTGCAGGACGTTCTGGCCACTACCCGTGTTGCTGAGGAGTTGGGTGAGGTTGGTCCAGGCTACTTGCAGTGGTACGTGACTGCATCGATTCCGAGGCTCTTACTTGCAGCAGCACCACCACCAGCACAGGCAGCACCACCACCACCTGAGAAGTGGGCGCACAGCATGGCAGACTTGGTTAGGAATGGGCTTCGTCGTGGACATATCCGTATGGGCACCACCACGTACACGGAGCTTTATCAGTTGTTGCGCAGGATAGGACTTGATGACTAGGGCATTTTTCTGTACATTTATTTTATGTCTGTACTTTCTGGATTTATGTTTGAACTCCTATTTTATATCAGTTGATTACTATTTCTTACGAGTTTGCTTAAACTTTCGATTTCATTCATTTCATTGATTAGATAAAACAAAGTTACATAAAAGATAAAACATAACAAACTAAACCCTAATATTCCGGATCTCGCAAACGACGTAAAATCTCATTCACGCTCCGTTGTGTTTCCACGTACAGCTCCAAAGGCTTATACCCCATAAGCCTGTCGTGAATGTCGAACATGGTCGCCACGTCTTCGTCGGTCTTGATAGACATGGACGAGTAGGAAATGCAGCCATCATCTCCACGATTGGATTTCCGATAAGTGATACTAGTGACGTCGCGGTTGTCCCCAATCACTTGAACTTTCGACCACACTTTATCACCCCATGGCGCAGTCGATTCGGCATAACGCCGGCTTCAGACTCCAAAAGTAGACCCTATCTTCTCTCAACGTGATGTTGCCCCCATAATGTATACCGCAGAGCCTATTCTCAGCGGACCGTTGTGTTAGACAAATCTGCATTCTGGATGTGTGAGAAATGTAATTG
Source organism: Astragalus glycyphyllos (assembly GCA_963573325.1). NCBI lineage: Eukaryota > Viridiplantae > Streptophyta > Magnoliopsida > Fabales > Fabaceae > Astragalus > Astragalus glycyphyllos. The sequence goes on from OY754311.1 coordinate 10,703,413, forward strand.
AGAGTGAAATTTTGGTGTGAAAATAATGAGGGCGGGGGTGGGTATTTATAGAATTCGTGAATGAATATCAACCGTTGATACTATCCGTGCAATCTACACCGTTGATTAACAGTGGAAGTCAAATCTTAACCGTTAGATCAAATTTTTTTTAATCAACTCGTATATACACCCCATTATAGGTATATACGACGTTTTTTTTTTACTTTTCGTATCTAAGTAATTTTTATGTAAATACGATTTGATTTTTTTAAAGTCGTATATACATAGACGTGTGGTATATACGATTTTGGGTTAAATTTTTAAGGGGTATTTTCGTCCAAAAAAATACCCAATATTTTTACTCCCCTGCCTTTGTCCCCTCAAAGGTAAGGTAGGTCCTGTCCTCCAAACTTTTCTCCACCCCCTATCCCCCTCACGGTCCTCGTCCCCATCTCTGAATTGGCCGCAAAGGATTTTCTCCCTCGTCTAGTTCCTATGGAGAAAAGTTAATTTCCCGCCCTTAAGGCTCTTAAGGGGGCAGTCCTTGTAGGGATCCCTTTGCACTAGGAATTGAATAGAGCAGTTTTGCAATAAATGCAAATGTGACAGACAATTATTGATGCGAAATTTTAAGTGACCAAAATACCCTCCAAAACAGCCTAGTTTTTCCGAGCCTATATTTAGCGAGACCAACCCACCTTAGAACACCGGGACATCGAGCCGACCCGTTAGGTTTGGCCAAAATTGACACTTCTCCCTCCCTTAAGCCTTCTTGGTGCATATAAAAAATTGATGCACAATACATATAATTAATTGAGTAATGTTATTCAGCCAAAGTTTTCCGGCCAAAAATAGCCAAAAACCACATTACAACACCAATTAACCAAGTTTTTTAAGCCATTAACCAACCTACTTTACATTAATATCGAATATACCATCAAGATTCAAGGGTTGTTCCGAATAGTAACTGAGCTCAGATCTCAATCTAAGGTCTCAAATTCGAATATTGGGTGTGGCAAAAATACTTTTGGGAGGAGAACCACACCTGGACCAAACATTTTGTTATTATATGGACCTAAAAGGGTACGACGTACTGCTAAGAATTGAGACTCTCTTCTATTTCTAAATAACAAGATAGGGATCTATTAAAAGAACAAAACAAAATTTAACATACAAAAATATGATTTTGATCTTTTGGCTTTAAAGTACTAGGGTTCGTTTGATAAATCTATCTTATCACATTATCTTATCTTGTTATAGCTAATAAAATTACAAAAATAAACTTAATCTCACATTAAAATTGTAAATTCATGGGAGATTATGTGACAAAGGTATTTCTGCAATTTCATTTTATTTTTGACACATGACAACAACCAGAGTTTCAAGTAGACAGAGGTGTGAGATGGTGGGGTATATATACCTGTGAACAACACTCTAATACCCTAAGTCAGTTTAAGCTACTAAGAAGAGGTAGTAAATAATTGCATGTTTAATCCCAAGATGTAATTATAGGTGACATATCTATTTCAAGTAGGCCTTGAGAGTGTGTGAACTAGGGTGAGGACGAGCGTGTGAGAACGAAGTGGCAGAATTAGTTAGGCGGTTGAGAACGAAGAGTGAGGACACAACCGTCGTTGGATCAAATTGGTAGCCGAACTCAACCATTGGATGTGATCCAGTGCGTATGGTGGCACTTTTCCCTGGAGGAGTGTAAAGCCAAGTTCGGAGTGGGGCTGTGTCCTACTCTAGAACAATAAGTAATGTGGGGGATCTATAATCTAAATGACACAGATATCAATTGAAGCACACATTAGAAAATGAATATGTATAACTCTACTTTTAATTGATTCTTTTTTTTTACAATAACTTTTAATTGATTCTAATGGGCTTGTAATATTCTATTGACTATTGTATATCATTATCAATGAAAACAATATTAATTCTATATTTTATTTGAGATTTATTTTGCTCAGAACTTAGGGAGTTTTTTATAGGCACTGTTTAGTTGTTAATTGTTAAAGGGGTGAAAGAAATATTAGCTTCCAGGGTTTGAACCCTGGACATCCTTCTTATACTCCTTCGGTATCCTTCGGTATCTCTTAACTCATAAGCTACCTACTTAGAATGATTTAGGGTGTTTTTTATTTACGTTAAGGGACAAAATAAAAAAACAACATTGGTCAAATACTTGAAGCACGACACAACTAATTGTCTTGTATATTGTTTGATGGACAGTGAGCAACACAAATAAAATGTAAAATTTACTTAATTTTTTTAAATAACTATATATTTTTATATTTATATTCGTTATTATATATGGTATATAAAATTATACAACATAAAATTTTGTTTAAAACTCATTATTTGATTATTTAATACATGATAATATGTTATATATTAAATAAATACTATCTAATATAGAAAATATATAATGACTACATTATATTATGAAATATATTATTACTATTATATATTATATATAGTAATAATATCTTTTTTGACCAAATATAGTAATAATATTATAATAATAATAATAATATACATTAATTTATAGTAAAATTATTATACATTATATAATAATAATATTATATAATATACAGTGATAATATTATTTAATATTTTAATATATAAAAATGTAACATATATATCTATAAATAAATTAATACTTTCTTCGTCTCAAAATATAAGACTCTATTGTACTTTTTATGGTTACTTTGTATATAATGAGGGGGAATATTTATTTATTTAAAATTATAAGTGGACATCTTTCTCCTTTGAGTCCTGCCATTTTATGGGGTAAGAAGTTGAGTTTTTGTTTTTGTATTATCTTCGCCATTACTTATTCCTTGTTTGCCTGTGGCTTTATGAAGTATTCTCTAAAAGCCCAATAGATAACATGTTTTAGATGTGAAGCTTAGATGAAAAGGGATTGATAAATACACCCTCAATTTTCTAACACATATCCTGTCTAGAAATATATTTTCAAAAAAGTTAACATTTTGTGTATGTAGGACACAAAACTAATTATGGTGTTTTGATAAAAAAAAATCAAATTATGGTGTACTAGTTACTAGTATCCAAATTTAAATACGAACCGAACAAACCATGAATTGTTTAAAGATTGAAAATCCAAAATTTGTTTCGAGATTTTTTTGATAATCGCCAATTAAAAAGAAATATTTTTTCTATTTTTGTTATAGTTATGGTAGCCGCTGAAGTAGCTATTGGACCAACTATTGTTTATTCAATTTTTCGTAACAGAAAATCAACCTGTATCAATCAATCGAATTTGTTGAATAAATAGCAGTCCATAGTCACAAATCATGAAATAACATGAAACCGCACATATCGGCATAAGTACCTCAAAAGCGTTGGGGACGAGCTTCAATTATCATCGCTCTTATATCTAAAGAATCAATCATGTTATTGAACTTGTTTTATGAGCTATGATCAAATTGTTATAATTATTCTAATCCTAATTCTTTAGGTAAAAGAACATTTATTTCTAATAAAAATCTCTAATTCCTTAGGTGACCTTAAAAAGAAATAAACAGTAATAACAAAAGTTATCATATGATTCTAAATACCAATGAGTATTCCTAGACTAGAGATAAACAGATTTCAATTCTCTGGCATATGTAATTCAAATTTCCATTCACAATAACATATCATTCACTAAAATAACAAAGGTTTAATTCAAAAACATAAGAGATTCATAAATTGTTGCTCATCCCCAACAACGGGAAGCTTAGCTAGACATATAAATAGAAATGACAAGAGAAAAGATCAAACTAGAGGGAGAAGCTGACAACATTGATGCTCCAATGACTTGCTCCCAAGCTTGAATCATCAATGGAGGTCATGGAGTGTGAATCCTTGCCATGACAGACTTTAGAGCGCAAAACGAGAGTGTTCCCAATGATCAGAATGGCCTAAATTTGAGTTGTGGGCTTAAATACACGCGTTGGATTAATGAGCCATCACCTGGCGAGACTGTCCCATCGCGTGGCGAATCGCTGAAAACTACTTCATCACTGTCTGGCGAGACTGTCCCATTGACAGGTGAGCTTTTGGTAAGAACCAACACTGAAAATTGTTTCCTCAATGTCTGACAAGCGAAGACCATCGCCAGGCGAGCTTCAGGTAAGAATCGACACCGACAACAGCTTCCTCATCGCCTGGAGAGCCAGGTCCTTCGCCAGACGAGCCTCGGGTAAGAATCGACACTGACAACAACTTCCTCATCGCTTGGCGAGCCAGGTCCATCGCCAGGCGAGCTTCAGGTAAGAATCGACACTGACGACAGGTTCCTCATCCCTAGGCGAGCTCCTGTCATAGCTAGACAAAGGACAACAAAAACAAACAAATTAAAAGTACCAAGTAACTCAAAAACACAAACAAAAGAGAACTTAATTTAAAAAAAACTAACAAACAAAAATCAAACTAATATGATTCTAAAACCCACTATAATTGAGCAAAACTTAAGAAATACGAATAAAAAACTAGTCAAACTATACATACAATACAGAGCAATCAGTGACAAAACAACCGTTGGATCAAATTGGTAGCCGACGTCAAACGTTGGATGTGATCCCGGGAGGATCTATATCCAAATGACATAGATCCCATCTAAAGCACACATTGGGAAATGAATATGTATAATTCTACTTTTTAATTGATATTAATGGGCTTAGAATGTCCTACTGTATATCATTACCAGTGAAAACAATATTCTTCTATATTTTATTTGAGATTTATTTTGCTCAGGACTTGGGGTGTTTTTGATATACATTGAGGTACAAAATAAGAAGAACAATATGAGTTAAATACTTGAAGCAGGACACAACTATTTGTCCTATCCAACTATCTATCTTATATGGTGTTTGATGGACAATGAGCAACACAAATAAATCAATGTAAAATTTATTGTTTTGACAAAAAGGTAAAATTTTCTTAAAAATCTTTAAATAATAACATGTTTTTATATTTATATCATTTGTTATATATGGTATTTAAAATTATACCATAGAATCATGTTTAAAACTCATTATTTGATTATTTAATATATAATAATATGTTATATATGAAATAAATACTATTTAATAGGCAAAATTACACGAGGGGTCCTTTATGTTTTTTTTTGTAACAAGTTGGTCCTTTATGTTTTTTTTATACCAACTAAGTCCTTTAAGTTATTTTTTTGTAATGAGTTGGTCCTTTATATATTTTCCCCACCTATGTGGCAGTTAAGTGCAAATGTGTAACGCTTATATGGCTGCACAAATTATCCAAATCATTTTTATTTAATTTTATTAAAACAAAAAAAATTAAATTAGATTTCCCCAATCTTCACATAAGCAAATCTCGTGTGTAAACTAATCATAGACTAACATCTCTAGTTGGTTTGAATCAGAGACATTGATCGAAACTAATGAATGAATGAACAAATATATTCAGAATCATAAGATTACCCCCTCCCCTAGTAAAAGTCAGTGATTCCAAGAATGTGGAAAATAATTGAGATGTAAATAATGAGAAATGAAATACTTTTCTTACAAATATTCCTCCAAAACCCTGAGTAGTGTTTTAGCTGCTTAGCACAAAAGGAAGCCATGCCTGACCATTCAATATCTGAACTTTGTTATTTCAGTTTTGTAGAAATCTGGAGGAGTATAGAAAACAATGCTCAATGATGTTAAAAAAAAAGTTGTTGCTAAAAGATAGGAAGACTGGGTAGAAACCTATATAATCTAGGAGTACAGTTAGGAGTATATACAACATAAAATAGAGCCGTTGCACTTGGGCTTGGGCCTAATAATCGAAGCTCATTCAATAGCCTTTTTTCCTCCGATATTCTTTCAACAATCACTGATTCACTCAAAATGTCTCTTCGGTTTTGATATGTGAGTGAGTCATCACCGGGAGGGGGAGCCACTTCGACTTCAAGAGGTTACTGCTGAGCCTTAACCTTGAGTCGCCGTTTCGGTTCTCTCTCGGAGTCCCTCCGTTGGTGCACCGCTGTTGGAGTATCTTGCCACACCCTTGCCGGAGTGCCGTTTCCGGAGCAGCCTTCGTTAAACTTCTTCAGATTTTTCTGATAACACACTGGTAAGTTTGTCTCATCCATTGAAATTCATATGAAATTTATCTGATAATAAAAAACTAAGGATTTAACTTATATACTGCACAAATGTTTTACACTATTGATCAATCTTACTGCGTGATTAAAATGAAGTGAGTCAACAAATAATCACCTTATATGCCACACATATACCAAGAATTATGATCAATTTAAAAATATTTACACCGTAAACTCAAAGATAAAACTAATGTATTGAAAAGTTCTCTTAAAAAAGAAAACCTACAAATTGAAACTGCATGTCAGTGTCACGTGCCGGAAAACTAGCTAAAAACTTGAGAGAAAAAAATAGATAGCCTGCATACACTAGGTAAATTAAAGTTGGAGATAAATTAAGTTAAAAAAGTTCTTATATACTAGTAAGTATAATAAATACGCATGAGCACTTGGATGAGATGGTAGGAGTTTCATATAGTTTAACCAAGGTTTTGGGTTTGAATCTAGTCTTGGGTATGTAGCAGTGTCAAATCTTTTGAAGGAAAACTCTGTGCTCATTTTGGTCCTACACAGCTCGAGGGACTAGTCTCTACATTTGCACGCAAATAATACCCGATTTATACATAGCACTAGTACTAATGAGAAACTCAACGAAAAGTACTGATGAGAAAGCAATTGTGTTGGGGTGGTTCTTTTATAAGTTAGGTAGAAATTTCAATTGTGTTGATTCATATAGGCGGAATAAATATTTAGCTTGCATTCTTCTTTTGTAATTTGGTTTGGTGTTGGTTGAGTTGGAGTTCCCCTAGTGGTCGGATGCAGTCACATTTTATGGTAGGTCTCCAAAGGTGCATCGGTCCCAAGTTTGGTTGGTTTTGTCGGGTTGCTGTTGTTTTCAGTTGCCTTTGGTTTGTTTGGTTTCGGCTTGGTCGCGCCTTCGTTGTTGCTAGTATTTATTCGGGTTCTCGACTAAGTGCATGTGTGGTGGCATCATCTATACTGGTTGGGTTTTTGTGTGGGTTGAGTGTGTTAGCTTTTGTGAGCGGGTCTCTTTTGTATTAATAGGACCTAGTTGTTTTTATAACGCTATTTGGCTCTTCTTAGGGGGGAACTCTTTTTCTTTTTGGGGTCTTTTTCCTATTGGGTTTTGACCACAAGATTTTAATGAGACTCATTGTTTATATAAGGGTTGGAATACTCCGTACTCCTCTTAATATAATTTTTGCTTAAAAAAAACTAATGAGAAAGCAATATTGCATTATTGTTGTGCATGATGTCAAAGGGTCATGGGTGTCACAATTCAAGGTTCACATCACGCAACATACAAAATACATGCATTTATAATCATAATATGACAATGACAAAAGAGAACAAACACTTCAAGAAAGACTTTTGGCCTATCAAGTCACTCCAAACAACAATATACATGGGTTACGTCTCAAAGTAACAACCAAAAAATCTACATAAAATATACAAATTAACACTAAATTTCTTAGACATATCGTAACACCCAAGATAAAGAAATTCATAATTAGCTTAATTAATGCGTGTAATCCGCAGTTTTTTGTCATTCATGGGTTAGCATACTCCTATATATAGTGCTTGTATATGAAGTTATTTGCTTCAAGCAAAGTTCCTGCCTCTTAAATTTTTTTGTTAATTTCTAATAGGAACTAGAAAGAGACTGAAAGATATGGCACTTATAAGATGGTTTCTCCATTCAGCTTGCCATGTTCTGGGGTATAACACAGAAGAAGAACAGTATAAGAAATTTGGAGAGGTAAAGTGTTTGAACAATCTGAAGGACCCTTCTTCTTCTTCTTCTTCTGAAGGGTTTCAAATGCCTCTTCACTATCCACGCTACACCAAAGGAGAGTATGAGATGATGGAGGAATGGAGGGTGGACTTGCTTCTTAAGCAGTATGGGTTAACTAGTTTCAAGGGTAGCAACCTTGATGAGAAGAGAGCTTTTGCAATGGGAGCATTCTTGTGGCCAGATCAATATTAATTAATATTGAATACTATATGATATGAGTTATTCCAAATGCTTTTATAATAAATATGTACGAGTTATGTGTGTGCTTCTTGTAATTGTTCTTCTTTTGGTTTACTATAATAGTATACATCACATGGTTATTATTACTTCTTAGTATTGGAATATCATATTTGACTCCAACTAGTTGATCATGTAAACTGTAAAAACAAATGCAAAGTTTGATTTTCCTCTTTAAAGTTGCGATCAGATCCGTGGCTGAGAGGGTAATTGATCACTGGTGCTCCAAAGTTGGCATGGATAAAGAGCGACTATTAGCTTCCAGCAAAAGGGCACGTAATTGTGAATGAATCAAATACACATTAGATTGAGGGAGAGCCTTAAAGAAGATCCTAAGGATCTGCATATATGAGAATATACAATTTAAGAAAGACTTGAAAGAATTAATTAATTCAATATTAATTTAATTAATATTGAATACTATATGATATGAGTTATTCCAAATGCTTTTATAATAAATGTACGAGTTATGTGTGTGCTTCTTGTAATTGTTCTTCTTTTGGTTTACTATAATAGTATATGCATCACATGGTTATTATTACTCCTTAGTATTGGAGTATCATATTTGACTCCAACTAGTTGATCATGTAAACTGTAAAAACAAATGCAAAGTTTGATTTTCCTCTTTAAAGTCGTGAGATCCGTGGCTGAGAGGGCAACTGATCGCTGGTACTCAAAAGTTGGCATGGATAAAGAGCGACTATTAGCTTCCAGCAAAAGGGTGTGTGATTGTGAATTAATCAAATACAAATTAGATTGAGAGAGAGCCTTAGAGATCCTGAGGCTGTGCATATATGGACTATACAATTTAAGAAAAACTTAAAAGAATTGATTTAAATTACATATAGCAACAAACGTATTATCTTTTCGAAAGCTCTTAACATCTATAAGAACTCCAGATAGTTAGATTTGGAGCAATTGTGGAATGAGCGACATTTTGGGAAGTTTTCTGAAAAGCATCAAAGTGAGTGAAGACAACACAAGCTGAAAAGGCTCATGTTGGTTTGTGGAGACAATCCTACAAACCGTCCAAGATGTTACAAAAGCACATCAAAACCCTAAATCTTTTTTAATAACTTTTTCGTCAAAACTTAAATCCTTAAAACCATACTTAAGAAACATCAAAATCCTGATCAAACATGGGTCTCATTCATTGAAAATTAATAATGTTGTGAAGAAGACACGTTACTTCTTTACTTCATTCCTTTATGCATGATTTAAGGATATACGCATAATGCATGTCTTGTTGAATGCTCAAACATATGGCTAGCTTGTAAGAGGGGCCGTCATTGAATTACTGAAGGAGAAATGGGACACGTAGTCACAAGCATAGCTCAACTTTGGGAAAAACTATGATTGAACAATTATAATAGTTTGTGTCTACATCTACAAGTTTCTATACTCGGTCTACTACTATTATTATACTTATTATATATACACAAAAATTTCCCAATAATTGTATGGGGTCGTAACTTGGTCAATCCATTTGAATTAAGTATTCCCCGGCTTCCTTCTTACTACGAAGTTGTGACATTGGTGCAAAGCTTGTTTTCATGGACATATATTTCTACAAAGTTACACAAGCTTATTATCTACATCTCATGCTTGTATTTAATTTCTTTTCTTGGTACATGTGTATTTAATTTCTTTACACATATGCATATGCATCCCATGATTTTTTTAATAAAAGGAGGTGAAGCCCTAAAGTAAAACAGCAACTAATGAGAAACAAGTATGGGAATAGAATTCCCTACAATATCTTTATGAAATTAATACAACGTATCTTTATGAAATTTAATACATTTTTTTAAAATATCCACCATACTCCACCCATTCATTATTTTTTCGATAATCAAGAGTTAATTTGTTGATACTATCTAAGCAAAAGGGTAGACAGGAAACAACAAGTCTAAAAACACCTACTAAATTTGCCTACTCCTCAAAGAGAACAAAATGACACTCCTAGAAGGAGAAACACGCCTGAGATTGTTGGTGCTAAAAAACTAAAGAAAGAATTCCTCTAAAATGTGATTTCATTCACACCTAATTTGAGAAACTCCTAAGGGTAGCTATTTCTAGATTTTAAGAGGTATCATTTAAAATTTCCCTCATTCATGATACCTGTTTTTTCCTATTAGTAGAAATAGAACTCGATACACTGGGATTTAAAAACTTACATCCTGCACATACCGCTTGTCAAGGAGAACCCGCTTGGTACAAATAAATAGCAAGGTCCAAAGTGTTACCTCAAAACATGGATGCGAGCGTTTAAGTATCTTTGCAAGTACCCGCCCTAGCTCACCTTACCTGAAGGTCGTAGGCGCAATCTCAAACATTGTTGTGATGCTCAATCTATCTTTCAGTCCATCAAAGAGTTGGAATGGAGAAGGTTGCAGGAAATGCTTGAGCAGCCGGGAAAGGAGAAAAATATTACATTAATCTCTTATTTGATATGCATTTGACAATAAAAATTACCTACATATGTTTTTGGTCTTTAGAAAATGAACAAATTTCTCGTTTGTTATTCTTTTAAAAAATTCTTAATAGTTTTAATCCTTCTAAAGTTACTCTTTTTGATCCCTATAATTAAAATGTATATTTGCTTCATCCCTCTAAAATTATACGATCTAACAATTTTTTTAGTCCCTAGCATTTATTTTAGGGTTAATTTTTTTTTCATTGAGTATTAGCAAATAACAGAAAAGATATAACTTCTTTGTTTAATTTCTTCCCCCTTTTTTTTGACCACTTCCCCTCTTTTTTTTATCATATTTATTTATGAGAAATGCCAATGTTATACACCCTCAAACACACTTTCTATTGAAGACAAAACTCGATGCATATTTATTGTATAAAAATATTAATCTATGTTTAAATAGAAAAACTGACTATAAACATTTTTAATCTATATTTTGACCTCAACAAAAAGCCATTAATTCAAAATTCAAATGATAATGCATGCATGATGGGACCCAAAAATTTCAAAATGCACATAAATTATTGAGCCCTGTGTGCTCCCAATCCCATCATGTTGAGGGAAAACACAACCAAAATCATTTTTGTTTTTTTCGCTTTCCATAATTAATGTTACTGAGATTGCATTGCATGTGTGGCGTAGAAAGGTGCCAACTAGAAGCTTCACTAAACTTCTGTTGTAAAACGACAATATCACCTCCCCAATTATTTACACTTCATTTCATTAATTAATTGACTCATTTTCGTTTTTCGTGTGTTGTCACAAACCTCCACTTGTCGATTGTCTGCTCAGCTCGATAGATTAGTCTCTACGGTTACGCGCAGTGAGCCACTGGTTTATACCAAAAAAACCTCCACTTGTTCATCTATATCCGCAGGATGTATAATGCCATAAAAATCAGAGCATTTTGGTAAAATTACATGGCTACACCAGAAACTATAGTAGATTGAAGCTTACTATAAATAGAAGAGAGCTTAGAATTCAATCTACACAAATCCACAAATACAACAATACAATACAATACAATACAAAGGACACCTCATCATTTTGTTCCAATATATTAGCCATCTTCTCCCCCCTCTCACAAATTATAGAGCATAATATATGGATCATCAGAATCAGAAAAGACTCAACAAGAAACTGTTTTTGAAAATAACTATTCAGTTTATTTTCTCAGTTTCTGCATTTTATATCCTTATTTGGTATTCATCTAGCTTTTCCATTATTATATACCCTCAGTCCTTAACCTTATTCACTCATACCCTTCAAAGAAAATACATGTTTCTCATTTGTAATGGAATCCTTGCATTTCTAGCCAAGAACTCACTCATCAACTCTTCATCACCACCACAACCACTCTTATCAGATTCTCACTTTGAGCTTGTAAACCTTTCAGAGACAAAAGCACTTGTTTCTGATGACATGGCAGTTGTCCCTTTTGAAAGTTCTTCTGAGTCCTTGGAGGAAGTTCATGTTATGGCAGAACAACAAGAGGAATACTGTGAAGAAGTTTTAGAAGCTGAAGAACAGAAAGAAGAAGGAATAACAGAAAGTGAGGCTTGCATGGAAGAAGAAGAAAAGGAGGTGATGAAACTCAAAGGAGAGGGAGGAATAACAGAAAGTGAGATTAAGGTGACACAAGATGATGAGGATGAACTAGCAGAAGAAACAATGATGACAGAAAACGAAGAACTAGCAAATACAGAAGATTTGAACAGAAAGTTTGAAGAATTTATAAGGAAAATGAAAGAGGAGATGAGGATTGAAGCTCAAAGACACCTTATTGCAGTCTAGAATATATATATATATATATATATATATATATATATATATATATATATATATATATATAAGAAAACAAAGGGATTAAGTGCTTTAGTCTTTTTTTTATCACATGACAAAGCCTTATGGTTGTTCTGATTCTGAAGTCACTTTTGCTTATTTGCATGTTGTGTTTAGCTATATTCCATAGCATGCTTCTCTAGCTTCTTCCCTTTTCAGTCTGCTAAATTTTGTCATGTCGCTTTTAAATTAGTGTTCTATCTATGCATTTCAAAATGTGTTACTTTGAAGAACAGATCAGTTAAGTAAAATATCCTAACAAAAAATGCCAAATGAAAATCTTCCACTTTAAAAAGCACAAGTAGCTGCTAAATAAGGGACCTTGGGCATAGCATCTGAAGCTAGTTGATATTTAAGAAATGATTCAATATGGCAAAATGGGCCGAGCCCGCCGGGCCGAGCCGGGCTAGCCCCAAAAAACACACGGCTTGGACCAATAAAATTGGACCCATTTTTACATCTGGGCTTTTTAGCCTGGCCTGGAAAAGCCCGAGTCTGAACCGGGGTAGCCCGCAGGTCCGCGAGTTAAAATAATAGTGTTTTACAGGGTAGTTTACTGCTCCCAAAATTAAGAACCTAAACTACTAAAATACATTACATGCACACACTTTTTTAGTAGTTAACATCAAAATGCAAATACATCACACGTACACACAGAATTTCAATTATATTTAAGCTAATTGGATGAGTCTTTTTGTGCATAATATCACTGCAACCGAGTGTTATCACTTCACGTCTTTACCTGATAGCTAATTGGAAATGCTATATTGCTCACATGAACCATTTTACTTCTAGTCAATTGGTATGTCACCAAGAAATTATAACTGGGTTTTCAATATTTTAGATTGTAACATAACCTTTAAATTTGAATGTTTTGGGGTTAATTGCATATTATTTTCCTCTTTCTACGGTATTGTAGCTCTTTAAGAATAAAATCATATTTTTATTTTATTTTTCAAAAATCATTATTCTTTATTAATATTGGCGTATAATGCGGGCAAGCCCGAAAAGCCCACAACCCACATAGGGCCGGGCTTGGGCCGTAAGGGTTGAGCCCAAATTTCAATCCGGGCTTTTTGGCCTAACCCATAAAAGCCCGAACCCGATATGGGTTGGCCCGACGCGGGCGGGGTTGCCCATTTTGCCAGCTATATTTAATAGAATATAAGCCTTGTTTTGATGGAGGCCAATTGCCAAATGATACTTCTCTATTTAAATGACTCAAGCATAGTGATTTTCAGTGACTTGTTGCGACCGATTTAAATATAAAAATTTGTGGCTAAATCAGTTGCTAAACATTTGCGACCAGTAGTTTGGTGACTTATTCATTCGATCTTAAAGTCGGTCTCCAAACATTAGTGATCTGTTGTTTAGCGACTTTTTCGACTTGGTCGCTAAATCGGTCGCTGGATCAGTTTCTGACTGACTTAGAGAACAACTTAACTAGTCATGTTACAAGGTTAAGTGATTTTTTTGGATGAAAATGGATGGAGGGACTAATATGTCATAATTTTGAAATCATCAAGGACTATTGCGAGACTTTATTTTCCTTAGAAACAACATTGGGCTGCATCTTATTATTCGAGACTTTATTTTCCTTTGACACTCGGAATTTTATTGAACTTACTTGTACCGAATATGTTACAACATTTCTCCTTTTATAGCCAAAGAGATATACTAGAGGACAAAATACAATTATTCACGCACATGCCATTATTACAAGTCTTGATGGCATGCTACACAATCATTCACGACACATTCATGACTTTGCGTCCATAATAATTCATCTTACACAACTATTTATGATATGACTTGACCTTAGGACGTTTACAAGATGGCGTTATGTATTCCTAATGCCCGATACCAATGGACAAACTAATTAAACGGATGATCAACTAATCAATAAGGTTTCTACACTATAATTACTAAGATGTGATAAACAGTAGAATTTTTATCAATCTTTGTACGAACAACCATAGGTACCATGGAAGATCGAGGGTCACAAAGAGAGAAGAAGCGTCACGAGCTAGAAGGTGAACAAGGGAGAGGGAGCTCTCGCGACAAAGATGTGGTGGTGCGTGGTGGTTCAAGGTGTTGAGGAAACATGGTTGTAGTTGATGTTGTACGGTTGCAGGAAGAAAGAAGAAAGGGAAGAAAGAGAGAAAGGAAAAAAAAATCTAAAATGATTTGGAATCCACCTCATATGCCAACTCACATTTAAAAATAATTAAAAATGAAAAAAATAACACATCAGAACTCAGTTAGCCACATCAGCTTTTTTTTTTGTAACAGTTTGCTAACAGAAGGATGTATTTGAAAAAAGTTGATTTTGCAGGGACTTATTTAAAAAAAATAAAAATTTACAGGAACTTATTTGAAAAACAGCTATATTTGTAGGGACGAAAAACATATTTAAGCCTCAAATATATATGTTAAATATATATGTTGTGTTGTGACCAAGTATCATGGACAAGGGGAGGACCCTCTTCTAAATCATTGGATGGGATGGAACACATATCAAGTCAAACTATAAACCAGAAATCTCTATTCAGGACTTCAAAGGAGGAACCTAGAAGGGCAAGGATCCTCACTTTTCATTTGGAACCCTACAATGCAACTAATTATAATAAACACAAGTACCTGTCTGCACATTGTGACAAATATAGCATGCAAATATTAGACAAAAGTATACAAAGAAGATCCTTAGAAAAAACAGTAACTTTGTTAAAAAAATTACATTTGACTCTAATAATAAGACAATAGTATATAATTAGCCGCCCAATGTTCATTCATTAATCAATAGACAATAGTCACGTGAGTCCAAACATTCAGCTATTAAGAAGAGAGAAGAAATCTGATGAGATTGTGGTCACCATTTCAGCTCATAGATACAATCAGCTAGAGCAATATGGAGAAACTGGCCCACATTTCATTATATGATCAATCAACTAGGAAAAAAAAAAGATGAAACAACCATTGGTCGGTGACACTTTGATGGAAATATTTAACTAAACTAATAAAAATATCACGTGATAGCATGTCTAGAAATTTCCAACTATACGTATATGTTAGTGCCCTTTAAGACTTCAATTTGTATTTTTCTTAGCCTATGTTTATATTCATGAAAAGGGATAATACGAAGAGGAATGAAAAAAAAGTGATATTAACTGCTATTGTTTAGATTGTCAATGAAATAGAATGGAATAGACGAATAGTACTGAAATATATTTGATTTCACTCCATTATATATATTCTTTGATATTCTATAAACTCTCTTGCCTGAGAACTAATACAGGAAATTAGAAAATACAAAGCTGCTGACAATTCAGCAACAAATCATATCTCAATGTACACTAGTTACATATTTGCATTTCATCA
Organism: Astragalus glycyphyllos; assembly: GCA_963573325.1. Taxonomy (NCBI): domain Eukaryota; kingdom Viridiplantae; phylum Streptophyta; class Magnoliopsida; order Fabales; family Fabaceae; genus Astragalus; species Astragalus glycyphyllos. The sequence continues at coordinate 10,719,217 of OY754311.1, forward strand.
CATAAATATAACCCAACACAACACTTCAAAATTAGCTATTTGGCAAAACAGTCATGTTCATGCAGACTCCATCAGTATCAGGCAAATTTCTAACCTCATTAAGAGTCCTATTAAGTTCTTTTGTCAGTTCCTTGCGAGCGTAGTCCGATCGCTCCTTTGTAATTGACGATTCTGAAAATAAAGTTTCAGCTAAGGAGTGATATTCTTGAAACCATTCCTCACCAATAGTACTTTGCTTGTTATTCTCATCCTCAACAAGTGAAGAGCATTCCCTTCTCCATCTACTTAAAAAGTATTTTTCAGGCAGCTGAAAGTAATTCTTCATTACGAATACACGAAGAGCGTGTCTGCATAATATTCCTGACGATTCAAATTCCTTGCAAGAGCAGTGTATCTGATCGTCTTCAGCCAAATATATTACGAGCCGTTCGCCATCCATCCTTTTGAAGTGCCGTAAAATATAGGATCCATTGGCCATTTCAGATATAGCATATTGCATTGCTAATACTATTTCTTGCTGTAAAGCATTAAAAGCAAAAGGTGTGAGAATACTCCGTGCATGCTCTTCGATCGGCACGCAAGTTTTACGATGTTGATATTGAGCTTGATGATGCGATTGATGTCGAAAATTTGCAGAAATGCCAACCTGCAAAAGCATCCACCAGAGACTAGTGAACAACAATGTACTGATGTAGTTCAAGCATATGAAAAAAAAAAATGCTGTTTATAATATACCTGTTCGAAAAAGCTACGCAAACATGTATGTTCAGTGAAGATCCCTTTCAAAAATGCATCTATGGATTTTGAGTAAGCTGTTGTCGCCATTCGAGCCAAAAAATAACCTCTAACATAGGATTGTGCCCACGATGCTCGAACAGAATATAGTAAATCAATATGTTTATCTGAACCAAGTCCAAACACAGAAATCATTTGGCTCCATTGAAGTTCAAATTCTTCTGTATTCTCAATGTTAAATAAGGCATCAAACTCGGACTTAAATTCTGCATAGCGAGATCCAAGAGGCAGAGAAAACCAGCTAGGTACCTTGTTCAGAATATTCCATAGAGGAATGACATGTTTCGTTCCTGGAAATTCGCTTCTAATGGCATCTCTAAGCCCGGGATCTAGATCAGATAGAATCGTTTGCGGACATCTTCCTCTCATGAACCGAACGAAAGTCTGTATTGAGGAATAATTATTGTAAGAGGAATATTTATGAAGGCACGAGTAAAATTTCATACAGAATCATGATGCTAGTACTAAACTAAACCTGTAATGCCCATGAGAAGGATTGAGATGTTTCATCCTGCAATAAAACACAACCGAAAAAAACGATTCTACCACAGCTACTAATACCAAACCATACTCCAAAAAGCAATCCATAAGTGATTGATCGATAAGTAGTATCGAAATATACTACATCACCAAACACGGCATTCACGCTAACAGAATCGCGATATGACCAAGCTATATTTTCAACCTTATCATTCCCATCCACTGTAAAATCATAAACAAATTCATCATCTGTTTCTTTCATGCCTTTGCAAACCTCAAGAAGTTCCAATACATCATTTTCTCTTTTCTCACTAAGCAATGCCTCATTCTCTTGAACAACCTTCTTGCGATTTTGGACAAAGTTCCTCACATCCCTTTCCAAGAAAGGTAAATTACCACCTTGAATGCCCTTTTCAAGCTCAAGCATTTTCACTATCCTATGTATAGGAAACCCAGCTTTCGAAAGCAAAAGTATTCGCTCTTGATCAGCCTCGTGAATTTTACGATACGCAGGCAAAAGTCGCACTTGATCATCCTCCAAAAGTTCATGATTATGCACGTTACTAAACTGCGCAACAAACCATTGAGAAACTCCATCTACAACTTCCTTAGACATATACATTTTTGCATCACATCCACACCTCACAGATTTCCTATCTCTATGGTGTTCTCCATTAGGTTTCTTCTTCATAGGGGCGAAACCGGATCGATAACAAACAAAGTCACGCTTGTAAATACCTAATTGAGGACTAATTCTAGACCTTTCTTTCCTAATAGAGAAACCATTTTTCCTAGCAAAATTGCCATAATACTCAAAAGCCTCATCATCACTTTTAAACACCATTCCAACATAAGGGGTAATCATATTCATAGCTCCGTTAAATGATGTTTTTTCGGCTTTCATCAATTCTGGTGCTGCAGAACCCTCATCAGCATCACCCTCATATGTAATATAACACTTCCAATCTCCACATGGGCATTGTTGCTTCCGAATCCATAGGTTTTTTGAAGGTACGGATGTCATTATTCCAATTGAATGGAGAGCTGAAATCACTTAAGTTTAAAACTTTACGGTGACCCAGAAAATGGAGTGTTAAATAACAGAACCATAAACCTTAACGTGAACTAAATAAAATCAAAAATCAAAGAAGGGGTAACAAAAAACAAATTTTGGCATGAAGAGGCGGATGTTTTGGAAAAATTAATGAAAGTTTGTAAATTGCATACCAGAGAGATAAAACCCTTGTTCTCTGGTTTGTCTTGTTCACTAGTTCCTTTTGTTTTTGATCGAATTGTTCACCGGTGGTTCCTGTTGAGTAATTTGCAAATGCACCCAAAAAAAATCGATTTTTTGTTGGTAAAAAAATTCAAATTGGATTTTCAGTTTATTTATTGGGCCATATGAACATTTTTTAAGGACCATTCTTCATACAATCACCTCTCTACTCACTAGATACCTCCAAAATTATGGAAAAGAAGAAAATACTATTAGTGAAACGCGCGCTTCCTTTTTTCTGGGTTTACGACGGTTCAGAAGTTTACCGCCGAACCCATTCGGCACGAAACTTCCGAGTGTTGTTTCTTGACAGACACCCCCTCAAATAATGATTTTACCAGGTCCGACAGTTAAGAACCGAACTTTGAACCCAAAGTACCGAACCACTGTAAAATGTGACAGATATTTTATGTCGCTCAATGGCTCAGATTCCCCTCGCTCAAATGGAATGGGAGTTGTGCCCAACCCAGTACTCAAGTGACAAATTCCTAACCGTCCTTCATCACCGTGAAAATGTCACCAACAGGGAGGAGGATGTTTGGTTTCAATGTAACAATCCTATCTTTTGTAGGTTGAATAAGAATATAACATTCACCTAGTTGAAGAAAAAGACAGGGAGCAAGGTTCGTCGAGAGAGAGTGGCGTAAAGACGTAAGTCGTTTACGTTATCGCAAGCACAATTATGGAGAGGACGAGGTTATTCATTATTCAGCTATGGAGATTCGGAGCGACGGTGATGTTCACACCATGATGGAAGTACATGCTAATGTTCCAATGGGACGCCGTATCTTAGAGCTGTATGTCGAAACAATACGCAATCTGGACGAGATCATTTATCTTTTGCAACAAGGACTTCTCAAATAATCATCAGTTTCGTTTTATCACTTTATTTTTCGTTCTTGTTTCGTTATGTTTCAAAAAATTGAAATAAAGACTGAATGTTTCGTTTTGAATTTTTGCTAGATTTTATTCAAATAAAGATAGAATAGAATGTTAAACAACACTTAATCCGTTAAATTAAACATCTCAAATAAAATAACAACAATTTGTCAATTAAAACAAAATAGCTCTATTTCAGTTGTCATCTTCACCAAATGACGGTCCACTGACTGAGACTTCTGTTTCTTTATTGTCACTAACTTCATCACCATAGGCATAATTTGCAAGGAATGCCCGATAATCCGAATTTGTCGAGTCTGATGCATGTTATCATGCAATATTCTGACAACGTTGAAATGGCCAACCTGAATATACGTAATTAAAACTTCAACACTGTCAACATCCCCGTATGCACTTTAAATAGCATGTGTATCAGTTTCCAAAAATTTCATATTACGGATACATCTCTTGACAGCAATGTATACATGGCCATTATCAGTTTGTAGGACAACATTGCGAGGCAATGTGTTGCCGGCAATGTGTTGTCAATCTGCTAAAAACATTATGTGGAGTATTGATGTGATTCTGCAATTCAATATAAATCATATCATTATAAATATTTAACTAACTAGAACTAATAAATATATTGAATAGTCCGAAAACTTACGTTAGTTTGTTGGATAACAGTCACAAATTCCGTATCTGAAAAATTAAAAAAATCTGACATTCAGAGTGCTGGAAACCAAAAATTGGAAGGTTCAACACTTAACTAACGAATCAGTTCGGAATTTTGAGGCCGAAACCGTTCGGTTCTAAACTTCTGAGTATACTGGTTCGAAAGTAAACTTCCAAACTACGCAGAGTTCCAAAAAAAAAACAGAAGCGAAAGGGAAGAAGAGGGAGAACCCTACTTGTTTGATTGCAAATTTCCAGAAAACAACAACAGAAACGAAAGGAAAGTGAGTGACAGATGAAGAGAGAGAGATAGGAAGAAGTGGGAGAGATTGGGTTTAGAGTTGGAAAGGGGAGTGTGAGAGAGAGGTATTTTGGGGATATTAAGGGGTAATTAGGGGTGTCTAGTGAGTAGGGAGGGAATTGTATGAAGTATGACCCATTTTTAATGGGTGTATACCTGAACAAATTCCTGAGGGCAATGTTATTAACCCCTCCACATTTTAATTTTGTCCCCTCCCCTCCCTATGATAACATTGATAAGAGGTGAAAGCTCAAGTATGCAAAATTTTAATCAAATATTTTTTTTAATTAGTTTTTTTGTTTGATAGGCAATGTTAGTGGGGGTGGGGGGAAAATGTTAGTTTTCAGGGTTTGAACTTGGGACCTCCTTCTTGCACTTATTTGGTGCATTCTTTCGGTATTTATTAACTCGCCAACTGAGCTATCTACTTAGGATTACATGCTTATTAGGTGTGATAACCTTTCTTTATGTGCATTTTTTAGGATACAATACAGTACTGCATCGACTACACCTTTTTTTTGAAGCATCATCAACTGTATCTTTTATTGACCGCATCCAACACATATTTCATGGGATCAATGTTCATTCTTTTACAAAATAGTTTCTTATATTGCACATTTTATGTGTTTAACCACTTCAAAACAAGGATAAAAATGCAAAATCTAAAAATTGTGAATAAAAGAACTCAGAAGTGTGTTCACAAGTGGGGGGCCACATTCACAGAATAAGTAGGAGCTGTCTTGAATATTTTCATTTTCATAGAGATCAAAAGAAAGTGAACAAACTTGAGAAAAGTGTGTTCCCAAGTGTAGGGCCACTTGGTTCAAAGATTAGATGCTTTCTTTTGTGGATTTTTTCTTGTGTTGTTACTTTTTTTGTTACAAAATATAATAAAAAGAAAAAATAAGCTCAACTCCTCAAGAAGGAGGTGCCAATAACATCAGTTTGAAGAAGATAATAAATATTTTTACATATGAAAGTGATTATAAATCCAGAAATTTTTTTAGTCCGAGAAAAAGATCGTAAATATTTTTACATATGAAAGTGATTATAAATTTTAATAAAATACATAACTTTTTTTAAGAAAACTAAATCCTGAAATCTAATTTATTTTTTCTCAGTTTGTGTGTTTAGTGTTAGGAAAAAGGTTAAAAATAAGAGTATACAAGGAAAAAATATGTCTATAAATTTATTCTCTTTTTATCTTTTATAGAATCTACATCTTTTTAAAAACTTATGAAGGAAATACCTATTTTTTATGGGAGACAAATAATTTTATTCAATATAGTTAAACTAAATTTTTTAGCCTTGCCCCTCATAAGAAGAAATGTTATATGCTTCTCATTTCTTTGATAAAAAAAAAACACGCTCTTCATTTCTGACTTGAGATTATGCAACATAAAAAAATAAATAAATAAAAATCCAAAGCAGCTTCATATCTAAAAGTTTAACTAATTTATTTTCTTTCAAATTGCATTGACAATTATTATACACATTAAATTGATAACTTGTCTTTAGAGAAGTAATCCGGTCACAGAGAACATAAAATATACATTATCATTAAACATGGATTTTAAAATATGAAACTAAAAGACCCTTCATTCACTTTAGAAATTGTGATCTTCCTGAACATGTTCAGGTTTTCCTGCTACATAATTCAAGAGTCCTTCACCAGCTTTTTCACCATGACCTTCAGTTGAGAACTTTGAAACACCTCCAAAAGCTATTATTGAGACCAAGAAAATAGTTGTGGAAGCAAACAAAGGCCAAAAATAGGCTAGAATGTTCAGAAAGCGTGGAGCTGCATATAATAGCAAGGAAAGTAGTAGTGAAACTATTGTTGCTATGGTGATTTGGTATCTATATTTCACAATCTTTTCTGATATATCCATAATCTATTTGAATAGTACTTTCACTCAAAGGGTGAAGAAGAGATAAGAGGGGAGGAACAAGAAAAGTGGGGAAAGGGTGAGGAGAGAATGTGGTTATTTCTACTTTAACAAGTTTAGTGCGTTGGCAAGTATTATATACATGTGAAAGAGATTCTTTGTTGGAATTGATGTTCTTAATGGTTTTCAAAGCTGGCTTGCCAAAGGCTTTAATAAATGGGTGCTAATTTACATAACCCCCCTTGACCTCATACCCCCCTAATTACAAAAGCTCCAACTTTACCTTTAAATCCCTCAAAAAAAAAAATTAAATTTTCCGAAATTATCTCCTACGACCTATACATCCGGAAGCAAAAAATTGAGGTTTTTGCCGGATTTATCATTACAACATAGTTCCGGAATCACGTTGTAATGATAAATCCAGAAAAAACTCAATTTTTTGCTTCCGGAATAACGTGATTGGACATAAATTGGAATACATTTTTTAACTCCGGATTTATGTGGGTCAGGTGATTCTGGGAATTAAAAATAAAGTTCCGAGAATAATACCTTTTTTGTGATAAATCCAGATTTATGAGAGGGGTATTTTGGGGTTAACTGAAAGGGGGGGGGGGGGGGGGGGGGGTATGTAAAGTAACACCTTTAATACAAATACTTTAACCGCAATCAAAGTCGTGAAATCATGATTTTTTATGTCTATGTAACTATAACACCACAATGGTTTAACATTATTTTACTTGGCCCATATGCTACTTATATTTTAGACTTAATTGTAATTTCGTTCCCCTATTTTATTTTTTGCAATTTTGATTCCCCAATTTTATCAAATTCACAATTTTGATCCTCTTATTTTATTTTTCGCAATTTTGGTCCCTTAATTAGTTTTATCAAATCCACAATTTTAGTCTCATTATTAAATTGCAATCCAAACTTTTGTAGAAATACTAACGTGGTAGACACGTGTCATGTTAAAATCATTAAGGTGTCGTAGCACAACACGCATCAGCAACGACACCACCTTATTGACATATCGACATTGCCATCGAAAATTGAATTGCAATTTAACTAGGAATTAAAATTGCAGATTTGATAAAATTAGAAGATCAAAATTGCGAGAAAAAAGGGGGACTCAAATTGCGGATTTAATAAAATTAGAGATCTAAATTGCGAAAAATAAAATAGAGAGGCTAAAATTGTGGATTTGATAAAATATGGAACCAAAAGTACAATTAAGCCTATATTTTATGAAAGACATATTTTTTGTTGGATAAAAGCCTATATTTTATGAAAGACATATGGACCCATATTTTTTGGTGGATAAAATTTACTTAAATAAATTGTCAAGAATCAAAAATCTATCTTGAGCTATTAAATTTTTCTTTATCAACTTCCCTACATACATCATAATTATCCTCAATCTACTTCCATATTTTTTTCTTAAAATGAGAAAAGGATTGAGGAAGGTGGCATTATACTAACATCATTTCATTCATTTTTATTAGAGAAGATTCTCATGGACGGCCAGGATGGGAAAGGGATAAGCCTTTCAATAATTGTTTTCTGGACACAATTGTAAAGGGCATATTAGTCATTAGAATATGCAGGTGGAGTGCTTTTGGTATAGAGATTCTTTGTCAAATTCTTGATTGGTCGGTTTGCGGTGTCCTTTTTTGTAATGAAGATTAGTCTACAGGAAAGGCATAGCTTCCTTGGCTTATTCTTCTTCTTCATGTTGATAATTTGTAACAAGAACTTATTAATTAATCAATGAACCATTTCAGAGTCATGTCATGTGAGCCAAGTTTTGATCTTCCTTTGGAAATTAATTAAGGTTTCTTTAAAGTTTAAACTTGAGGTATGCTGAATTTGTTACTTCTGCAACAATTGCTAAAGAAATCTATATTAATGATTTTCGATAATTCAAAGGGCATGCATCTCTAACTTTGAGGTAAGGGGTAACTTTCAATTTCATAAAGGAATGAAATTTGTGACTCGGTTTGAGATAAAGGGTAATTTTCAGTCTTGTGATGATAATGATAATTGGATAAAGTCATCAACTACAAAACATAAGTCAAAAAAAAAACAACCAACACTCCTAGCCCAGTGGTTCAGCCTCCTGCTGGGACGTGGTGGGGTCGATCCGGTTTGCTCCCGGGTTCGATTCCCGCCTACGTCAAATAGGGTGTTGGCCAGCGAAATGATTAAGAGCCCCAAGTAGCGAGCGTAGATTAGTCCTTCGTTGACAGCATTGAGACACTGTGTGGGTCGCCCGCGTGGGTCCGATACCAAAAAAAAAAACATAAGTCAAAATTTTATCGGCTGATTCTAGGGGTGGGAATAGGCCGAACAGAGCTGGAATTTGCATGGTCTGGTCTTGACCTATATTGAAAATGTTAAGCCTGAGTCTGACTTGTGGCTTGTCGTAGGCCCATTTTTTAGGCCTGACTTGGCCTTTCTCATAATCTGACAAGGTTTAAAAGCCTATTTAAAAGTCTATTTGACTATTTTTTTTAAGAAGACCTACAACATTTCAATGGTATAAACTTTTGTAAATAGACTAATAAACTAATAGAGCAGTGAGATTAAGTTCTAATTGAGATCTAACAAACTCTTTTAGGTAAATATATTTATATGACATCCTATTTAAATTGTTTTTTATAATAATAACTTCAACTATGTCAAAAATTGATTAGGTTAATAAGTTTAAACTAACAAAAAATGTTAGCAAAGTTATGACTTAAAACAAAGTACCAAATTCAGTATAAAATAATATAAGTGTAATTAGAAATATTAGGTTATGTTCGTAGATTTTATTTTGCTATCGCGTATGTTATGCAATTTTTCCTTTCATTTTAGCGACAGGGAGATTGTTGGAATTTTCAAAAACCAAACGCTACGTTAATCGGCCTCTCATTCCTAATTTCCTGGGTGCTTAAGTAAGGAGGAGTAGTTTCTGATGCATGAACACACTAAACTAAAAAACATCAATTAAATAAAATTAAGTCAAAATAATAATAAAAAATACTCCGGAATTTTTTTCATTAAAATCCAATAAATATATATATATATATATATATAAAATTCCGAAAATATGTTTTAAGAAAATTCCAGAATTGAAGTATATATTTCGAAAATAACTTTTTTAAAAATTTGGAATATTAATTTATATTCCAGAAATAATGTTTATATAAAAATCCAGAATGTTAAAAAATCCAGAAAAAAAATGCTCACTTTTTTCTATTTCCGAATTATGATTAAAAAAATTTGAGGGGCATAATGAAAAGTTTCTAAATAAGAGGAGGGTTTTTTTTTTTTATAAGCAAATGTTAGTGGGGGGTGGGGGAATGTTAATTTCAAGGGATTGAACCCTAGACCTCCTTCTTGCAACTCCTTCATGTCCCTTAGCTCGCCAACTGAGCTACCTTCCTGGGACAAGAGGAGGGGGGGGGTGTATTGGATTCGGATAGGGGAGTCTAAAACCAATTTTCTTTTCCTTCAAACAGAAACACTGATCTGATATTAGGCTCACGTGGGTGGGTCCTTGAGCCTTGGTTTGGACTTTAGATTATGTATGCTATGGGAGCTACTTCTCACCTCCCCCAAATTACTACAAACACCACCACACACAATTTTTTTCAAAAATACTCTGGACACGAGGATAAAGGGATGCCAATCTCTTCATAGACGCCTCAAGAAAGATAAGAAAGGTGTTATTTAATAGCGGCACCCATAAAAAAACGCGGGCCGGGTGGTTGTGGTGTGAAGCGCTATTCTACGCTTTCGTTTCGTACTATCAGTCATTTCTCTTAGAGTAATGTGTTTCATGTTTTAAGTATGTTCAACTCAATTTATTTCTACCTTGTGGATTTGAAAAAATGAAAATTAGATTAATTATCTTTTTTTCAGAGGGAGACTGCATTATCTACCAACTGACCAACATAAAATGTATGCCACCTGAATTTTAGCACTAACTTCATCACATCACTATCATTGTTAGTAATAGATAAATTCAATTATATTTCATCAATAACACTTTTGACTATGTTTTTATCCTATTTAATTATTATTAAGAGGATATCTAAGTGGCTCGAGCAATATTGGTTGTTGGTAAAGCCTTCTAGCTACTTGGCTTTTTGGCTTTGACATTTGTGTGCAGAAACCGTATTTTTTTTTTTTACTTTATATAACTATTATACTTTTAAGCAAAGATGACAAATTCTGTAAATATTAATCCAAATATTATTTGTTCTTTGAAGCCACTTTAGTTCGTTGCTTTCTAATTCAAGTGATGACTCATGAGTAGTCTTTTCTGAATGAATGAGTTTCAAAAAGGTATAAGAAATTAAATGATCTCATCTGAACGTTTTTAACGCTTAAGCAATTCAATAGTCAAAAAAGATATCCTTCCTTTGACAATGATAGCAGTTGTGACTACTTAGAAGAGTTTAATTAATTTGAGTTATTTTAACATCATATGAGCTCAATCTCGTTCGATAGGAACTTGTAATTATGCCTACTAGACTCTGATTAATTTGTCTCACTTGTGAGAATTTATATTTATATTTCAGACACCCAATAATAATAATAGAGATTTGAGACTGAAGCAAAATGTGTCATATATAGATGAGTGGATGATTTTTTTGATCAAAACAAAATTATGAGAGTATATAAATCAAAGCAAGCGGATGAAATAGAAAAATGTTTTTGTATGTTGGATGATAGATAAACAATACTCTTCCACTCGTGGTTGCATTGATAATTTTAGTGATACGAGATGTCAACTCTTGAGTTCAAACTCGGGTGTGTCTGTTAGATAGTGTGTATGTGGTGTTTATTTGTTGTTCGTCTAAATTGTAAAAAATAAATTAAACTTTTGTTGGTAAAAGACGGGAGCCTCAGCAAACACAGAGACGACTAATAGACTATACTACGGGGAGTAGAAATCCCCACACAATAAAGACCCAACAGAAGGATGATACTGCTAAAAAAAACTAAGACATCAACTTGAGAATAACCAATACTAGCAAAAGCATCCGCACACGAATTAGCTTCACGAACACAACCTCAAAGCGAACCTCCCAAGGCAATTGAAGGAGCTTCTAGATCTCTCTAACAATGCTTCCTCCCACAACACGCCCAACCACATTGCTAGAAACAATATTAGACACTGCTTCAGCATAAACCTTAACTACTAGTCTAGAAATACCTTTGTCACGACACGGATTCAAGCCTTCTCAAACACCCCACAACTCAGCTTAAAAGGCACTTCAATTCCCAATCCTTTTAGAGACCACAAATCCATTGACCCCTGGTCCTAAACCAATACCACCACACCCAGCCAAACCAATGCTCGACTTGAAAGCACCATCAGTGTTGAGACTTAGCAAACCGGCTGAGGTGTGTTCCAATGCACATCCACCAAGGACCTAGCTACTGGAGACACTACCAGCTCATCAAACACAAGAGCATCTCTATAATTAGCAGCTTAGCGCAAAATGACCCTCCACGGATGGAGCGGTCTAATAAAGGAAGAATCATGACTCGCTTTATTTCTCCAGGTCCATAAAGAATGACAAACTATGGCCTAAAATATTACACCAATCTAGCCCACCAGAAGCCCAAAAGGCTTGGGAAAAGTTAAACTTGATCCAGTCAACAAGACCACCAACAAAAATTCAACTCTCTTTTCAGGTTTGACCAAAGCAAACCTAACTAAGGAGGCTACCGGGCAGTCCCTTAAAACATATATGGTGCTCTCAACTTCATTATTACAGTGGCTGCAATGAGGTTCCCCCAACCCCATGGTATGTCTCCTCTTGTTTGTAAGAATTGTCTATCATGACAACCCACATAAGGGCTTGAATTCTGGACACAATATAAGGGGGAAGAAATTGACAAAGGAGACTCACTTTTCCAATTGTCATCTAAACCCATCAAATCACACACCTTGAAATCCAACAACTCGAAAGGCAGGCTAGAAATTAAATCAATAAGCTTACAATTTAGAGAGACCCAATTATTCTTCCAAGCAGAGATAGAGGAACCATCCCCGATAACCCAAAAGCTAAAAAGAAAAAAACTAAACTTAGCATAGCAGTAATGAAGATGTTACAATTTATGAGTGCCTATAATATTAGGAATAGAATAGCCAGAAAGAAGCTTGCTAGAAAATATTGATAACATCTGATCTTAGATGGTTTAAACATGTATGAAACACCACAAAAATCCAATAATAAGGAATGAGAGTTGACTACACAGAGAATAGTTCAATAGTTAAAGAAGTAAATAGGAACTAAACTATCACTGTGATTATTAAGAGCGATTCAAAGGTAAATTGGCTACATTTAATTTTTTGACTTTGTAAACAAGTTATTTGAGTTTATCTACTCATATAAGTACTTGTCGGAGTATTTAAAAGAGCTTATGAAATAGTCTATGCATGTCCATAAGTTATTTTCAACTTATTTCAATAAAATCTTTAGGATAGTTTAGGAAAGCAACTTACAACTTATATGAAAATCGTTTAACTACATTTTCTCTTTGATTATAAATACATAAGGGCTTATATGATAAGTTTTATTCAATAATACAACCGTCTATATGAACTTAACATATAATTAACATGGTATTATAGTTTTAATTGATCACGTAATTCACCCACCATTGGTGATAAAATGTTTGGTTGTTGTATCATTTTTTTAGTTTAAAATTTCAAAAGAAGCCTCGTGGTAGGAGTAAAAATAATACAAAGGAAAAGAAAGTATGAAAGTTAGAATTTAGGAGGCTAAAATAATTAACTAATGCATTCCATTTGTTAAGTTTGCTTAACTGCTGGGGAAGGTCATCTTATCCCTCTCTTTACGGTCAATTCCTTACATGAATGGACTTTCTTATTTTCTGCCACAAATCTCTCTTTCATTATCATTGTATATTGTCTTGTGAAAGCCATCATTAATGCACTTACTAGAGTCAGAAAAGGAAACCAAAGGAAATTTCTATATATACTCATTGAGCTGCTCCATTTTTTATTCAACTCAAGCCTATCTGTGTGAGCATTTGGCAGGTATATAGAAAGAGGAAAATGGTTACAAGTCAAGAGCTTCCACTTGTCAAACCAGATGTTGTAGTATTTGAGATTGATCATCTGCAAAACCAACTCACAGGTTCATTTCTCTCTTATTTTGTTTACTATGCTTCGGTGTAATAGTTCCTAGCTATGATGTGTTTGTTAGATCCTAACATTTGTTAGTTCGGCCATCAGACAAAAAAAAAACCATCAAATTAAAAGTAAATAAAACAGTCCAACCAACATCATTTGCCTCGTGGCTTGAGCTACCCTGGAACATGGAGTCGACTTGGTGCTTCCAGGTTTGATTCCCACAGTGACAAACTCGATGTTGGCTAGAGTAAAATTAGTCTTTGCTTGAAAACATTGGGACCCTCCGTAAGTGGTTAGCAATGGCCCGAACAAAAAAAAAAGAGCCACTGTTCAAATAACAATCAACACTTTCTTATAACACGTAACATACATATGGGTCTGAGACTCATACTTGAGGGAGAGATATTGAGTATTCAAGTGTGAGATAGTCTAATATAACCTAATAATGAATAAATAAAGAGTATATAATAGGTTAGACTCACTAACTTAGTACCTTAAAGTTTTGAGAACAAATGCGATCAAAGTCTTTTGCTACACCAAAAAAAGTTAAAATAAAAATTAAAAACCGAACACTAATAGTGTTACCGAACACCAAATAAAGGTCCCCACTATTGAATGCATTGGCAATCTCAACGACATGGCACCGGTGACTCTCGAGTTCAAACCTGACTGTGTGATACTGTGTGTCCGTAGTGTTTTATTTGCCAATTCGTCTAAGCTAGAAAAAAATTCCAAATAAAGATAAGTTAAAGTATGTAAAATATTAGAGAGATTATTCATTAGAGGTGTGGCTTAAAAAGGTAAAAGGATATTTGTTTGAGCATGGTTAATGTATAAAAGAAAATTGATAGCTTATTATGAAATTTGTTTCACACGTCTTAACTTATAAGTGATAGTGGAGACTAGGAACAATTTATACATGGAAATCAAACAAATTAAGCTTAGAACTATATTAAAAACCTTTAGATTAAGGGGTCACAACTTGCAAGGTGTGTTTCATGTTGATATACTTTATGCTTTATCCATTACTAATAGAATCTCATTCTCAGTAAATGATAGTTTTCTTTAGATTGAATCTCATATGTTACAAAAAGAAAGTCACAAAAACAATCATAATAACACAAACTTGTTTTAAGAAGATCAAATCCCCTTTCCCATTCACATTAACATGAAAAAGTATGAAATCGTCCTTTCATACTATATTTAAATCAATGTTTCATCAATCAAATTATGAATAAATTCTAATCCATTGCAGAAAAGGTTAGTAAACTGGAGACTTGCCAGGGTGAAATCAAGGACTTAAGGGCAACTGAAGATCAAAAGAATAAGGCCATAGAAGAGGTAATTCTTTTTTAAACAAAATAAATTTTGATCCATTTATATTAGTTTAATTTTTTTACACTGTCAGTATATAAAAATTAAGTATTTCTTTTAGATGCAGTTATTTGCAGTCTCCCTAGAACAAAATCAGTTGTACTACTAAACACTTTTTTTTTTGTAAACAAGAAATGTATATTTCTAAAGTTACTGACAATAGCTGCAATTAGTGAACTAATTACCTTTCTCCAATTTCAGCTGAGAAATGAAATCAGTAAACTGGAAGAGAGACTTGCACATAATGAAGACCATCTTAAATATAAGGTACACCAGATTGTTTCTAATTTTAAATATTGAAAGTTGGAATGATCCTAATGCTAAATTCTAAAAGTGTGTTCTTCAAAATTTGCTGCTGTGCAGAATCTAGAAATCAAGAAACTGACAGAAGAGAAGAAAGATGCTTTAGCTGCACAATATGCTGCAGAAACAGCTCTTGGAAAGTTACACACAGATCAAAGGGAAGATGATTTTTTTCCACTTGAGAGTGTCATTTCTCCTCTTGAGGCTGAGATTAAGATGTATAGGACTGAGGTACAGATAATGAAATTCCCAATTTTCCACCAAAGATGGTATTACAGCAAAATAATATTGTATGTGTATTGTGCATGATGGTAATACAAGCATCCATTCTGTTTTTCAGATTACAGCACTTCAAGAAGATAAGAAATCTTTGGAAAGGCTCACTAAGTCGAAAGAGGCTGCATTGCTTGAAGCAGAGAGGATTTTAAGAAGTGCACTAGAAAGGGCTTTGATAGTTGAAGAAGTTCAGAATGAAAATTATGACTTGAAGAGACAGATTGAGATCTGCCAGGTATTTTTTTTTTTTTTCCATTTTCACATTTAGTTTCTATAGTGAACCAGCCAATCGCTAGTACGGTCCTACGCTTCAAGTGGTTTACAGTGGTAAATCGCTGGAAAATCACCCCAAACTTCATTGACAACCCGCCGCCTGTAAGTAGAAGCTCATTTTTCTCTACGTATGCGTGATTGTCAACAGTGACTTCATCGGTGTCAGTTCGGCCATGAACAGCAAAAACGAATATGGGCACCTAAACTTTGCCCTGGTTAGTTTTTTGTTGTTTTTTTTGTCAAATTGGCACCGATGAGGTTATCGTTGAGGACCATGCAGACATGAAGGACCATAAGCTTGTACTGACAGAGGCTACAACGGTCGTCATTAGAGTTTGGAGCCATTTTCAAGCGTTTGACCATCGTAAACCACTTAAGTGTTGGACCACTATAGTCATCGCCAAGTGATCTGTAAGTAGTTAAGCTAATTTCAACTTTCATGAGCAGGAGGAGAACAAAATCTTAGAGAAAAGCCACCGCCAAAAGATAGTAGAAGTTGAAAAACTCAGCCAAACTATCCATGAACTTGAGGAGCATATATTATCTAGTGGAGCCAACGCCAATGCCATTCGAGATTATCAGCGACAGATTTCCGAATTGCAAGTAGGCATATCTTATGAGTACTGGCATCTTGGACTTATTTATGGATAAAACACTTCCTATCTACTGGTTTATCCGAGTAGTAACATGTTTTTGAACAAATTTTCAGGAGGAAAAGAGGACACTGGAGAGGGAGCTGGCAAGGGTAAAAGTTTCAGCCAACAGAATTGCTACTGCTGTGGCTAATGAATGGAAGGATGAAAATGACAAAGTCATGCCTGTGAGGCAATGGCTTGAAGAGAGAAGGATTATGCAGGTATATCTCAGCCTCAAAATACCATTTAAACCAAAATATATAAGCAAACAAAAAGGTCGAAAATTCAATCAAGAAAAACTAATGTTTCGTTCTGAGTTCTAATATGAAGCACCGACACAAACAGACACCGGACACGACACGGACACACAGAGACCAGTTTTAATTTGAAAAATACAAGTAATTTAGTTTCGGTGTTCGACACGATACATGTCAGACACCGGACACATCTTCAATTGGAAGTGTCAGTGCTACAGATATACTTATAGCTGAAAAGTGTATTTGAAAAGGAATGTTTATTCTATAATTTTGTTGTTCAATTATAAAAGCAAGAAATGTTCATGATCGTGTGTATATATGTCCATGTATATGCAGGCAGAGATGCAACGGTTGAAAGAAAAGCTAGCCATATCAGAGAGAACAGTAAAGGCAGAATCACAATTGAAGGTAACTAACTTATTTGTGCTCCATGTAAGCATGCATATAAATCATTTTTTTGCAATGAGTAATGTTATCTGGTGTTTTTCTTAGGATAAACTGAAGCTAAGGCTAAAAACACTGGAAGAAGGCATAAAGCATTTCTCAAGTCAACCAAGCAACTCCAATGCAATTTCAGGATGTCCAAATGCTGAAAAGTCTAACATCTTAAGTTACCTAACAAACAATGGTGGAGTTAGAAACAGGTCTACATCACAACCAAGGGGATCTAGTGTTGGAAGTTCTTTGTTCCAAAAGTCAAATATAAAAGCCAACATAGACAGTGTTACTAGTACCAAAAAGAAATATAACTCTTCCGAAAATGTGTTGAAAAAAGGTATATGGGCATCAAGAAACAAATTTACTGATAGTGGTGAAAAAGAAAATGAGACGCAGATGAACACAAGCATGAGTTTAAATAAATGTGATGGTGAAAGACAAGCAGAAGAAATTAAAACCATTGTCGGTGTCGATGAAGATTCTAAAAGTAATAGCAATGATGTGGTCTCGGGTTTTCTATATGATAGGCTTCAAAAAGAGGTCATTAATTTGAGGAAGAATTGCGAAACAAAAGAGAGTAATCTGCACACTAAAGATGAAGAAATAAAGGTACTAGTAATAGCTATGTGCCCATCTCCACTTATCCCTTTTCTTACTTGGAACTAAAGATAAGAGATGTGCTTTTCAGATGCTGACAAAAAGAGTTGATGCACTAACAAAGGCTATGGAAGTGGAATGGAAGAAAATGAAAAGAGAAGCAGCTGCTAGAGAGAAAGAGGCTACATCAACAAAATCAGATGATAAGAGGAAAAACAGAAGCTCAAACTCCTCTAAAAGGTTCTTTGAGTTTCTTTTGAATGATTGGTTTCCTTTTACACTTGTCAGTAAATTATAATAGACCTGAACATTGCTTATAATTTACTGCAGGGTGATGAAAGAACACTGAAGATTCTTTGTATAGAGAAAATTGAAGGCAGCTTATTTATCAATGCATTTGTGAATTTTCTTTGTAAATACAAAACATAATTTAGTGAGTGTGTTCAAATAATTTGTGTAAGGGAGTCTGGTTTCACTTAATGTCTTCCTCTATATTTATTGTAAAGATATCATCTGTATTTTGTGATAGTCAGTATTACACACCAGTCAAGTTTGTCAAATGTATCAGCAGAGAGATGAAACATAATGAACAATTGGAAAGCAATTGAATCAAATGTCTGCATTATGCACACATTAAAGAACTTACCAATGATGGTTAATAGAGAACATTATTTTCTAGTGATTTTGAGACTCATTCTAGAGGACAGAAATTCACAATGGTTGAATGTAAAGTTTACTAAAAGTCGAG
This sequence comes from Astragalus glycyphyllos, assembly GCA_963573325.1. NCBI lineage: Eukaryota > Viridiplantae > Streptophyta > Magnoliopsida > Fabales > Fabaceae > Astragalus > Astragalus glycyphyllos. Next base: position 10,737,572 of record OY754311.1, read on the forward strand.
AATTAAGGATATCTAAATGTCGCGATCATGGAGTATTACAAGGCATAGAGAAACAGCAACAATATAATCTATTAGTAATATCAATTACTTAAGCAACATAAAGTGGCAAATACCATATGTTCATTGTTCATCCAAGAATGTGATCAGAACAAGAGTCTGCATTCACTACTCCTGATGAAAGCCTCTTAAACCTGAAGAAAACAAAAGAGGATGTACATTGAGAAGATTTTTTTTCTCTTTCCTTCCCCTGCTTTTACATTAAAAAAAGTTAAGCAGGTAAACATCGTTTTTTCCTAAACAAACACAACCTAGCATCTTTCACAAAACTTGGAAAAAACTACAAATAAAATTCGCTTCACAACTGATGATAAGAAAACTGAAATTGGAATCACCCACTACTCTTGAATAGTTGGCAAAGAAGGGACCCATTTTGGGCACCTTCTTAACACAGAACTTCTCCTAACAGGGGAAACTCTAGTTTTGATTTGAAACTTCTTTGTTCCACTTAACAGCAATTCTAACTGTTCTGTAGTAATCACAATCTTCACAATCCTTGGCTTCAGTTTTCTGTTGTCAGTTGTCATACAAGGTACAAAAGGTTTACCAAGATGGTAAACCTCTTCATGCTGTACTTTCTTATTACTACTAGAAGAAGCAGTGTTCATCTTTTTAACTGGCACTGAGGCATCACACTCTATTTCTCTTCCTTCAATTAGAGGACTTGTGGTTTGCTCCTTTAGCTGAGAATGATAAGCTACACAGTTTCCCATTGTACTTTATCAAAAGAACAAAGACTCTCATCATTATATAGAGAGTGTTGGTAGTTGGTAGGGTCAATTCCACGCTGGAGGAAACTTTATTATTTTGACGTGCAACCCATCAACGGATCACACAACTTTGGTTCCAGTTTTGACTTTTTTAAAAAATATACAGAAAAGCCAGCAAAAGTTAAATGGCATGGAGTAGTAGTTGGAGCAGGCACTCAGCTCCAGGTTGGATTTACTTCCAAGCACATCACTTCTAAAATATCATTCTTAACAAAATTCAGAAGCACTTTCTTCCTTCAGTTTATCAATCAATCAAAATAAATAAATAGAAGTATAAAACCTTAAACTCAAAGTCAATCCCACACAATATTATAAAAGTGACTATAGTGTTTAATATACATGTCAACCTCAACCGTCCATAACTCCATACTTATTTTTTCTTTTCTTTTCTTCACCTTAAAGGGTTTTGGAATATATAAAAGAAACTAATTTAAAAAAAAATAATTAAAACAACAACAGATGGTTCACCTGACTTTTTATCATTTGCATTGTTTATATAATAAATCTAATGGTTTTGAATTAAATATATAGGAGAATTAAAACAAAAATGGGTTAAAAAAATTCAAAGTATAATATCAGAACCAAATTTGAAAAAATATTCTGCATAAAAATTAACAGCGGATAATTAACAGTGTAATCAACTCTACTCTTTTTTATGTGTGTAATCAACTACTCTTTGAGACAAAAGTTTATATTTGATTATTTTAATAGATTATACTTCATCTTCATCAGGCCTACAATCACAGTATAGGACAACCACAATAAAACAAATAATCTTTTTTAACTAAACTCATCAAAAATTTCTCACAGGGAAAATGCATAAAAAAACTAAACTACACAAGGCTGCCTAAAGTAACACTGTCAATGGGAAAGAGCCATTGTGGGAAAACTTAAACACTGGAGTTCAAAGCAGCCACTGTTTCAGTTGAACATCTAGATTGCAGCCATGACTTAGCTGCTTCCTTTGTAGTCAAAAACCAGCCAACCATATCAGTATCCTTTTGGAATGGAGCATTATTTTCCTTCAGATATGATTCAAGAACACTAGCTGTAGCTGAAGACTTGTGTCTCCGAGGCCCAGTAAAAATTCCAAGTTGTGGTGGAAGCTCCTCTCCTGATTCCAAAGCCTTAGACAAGTCATTTATCCAAACATGTAAGGCAGTTAGAGCAGTTCCAGATGAGAGACCCTTTAGATTCAAAGACCATTTGATTTGAGACTTTAACTGTATATCTGTATATATTTCAAGAATCAACCCCAAGTCTAGAAGATCACGAGCTCTATTCGTAAAATCAAGATTGACACAAAGATCAATTAGACTATTGCACAAAGATTTCCTTATTCCATGATCATCAATTGAATTAAGAAGTTTTGATGCTTCCTTTCTCAAATCTCCATCACCCTCTTGCTTTTCTACCAAATATCCAACCAAGGATCCAAGTTTTGGATTAGCCTTCTCAATGCAATATGTTATCTTATCATGGTCTTGTTTTGGTATTTGAGTCATAACATACAGAAGACAATCAGACAAACGATCATCAGTTGCTATACCCAAATCCAAAAGTTGATTAAATATCCTCACAACATCATCGGTTTGTTTGGCTTTTCCATAGCACCCCACAAGAGATGTGAGAACTCGAATATTAGGCTCGAATCCACAATCCATCATTTCATTCAACATAGCTTCTGCCTCTGAAACTTTTCCTGTGCGCGAGTACATGTTAAACAAGGATGAGTATGTAACACTGTCTGGCTGGCAAGTCGGAGAACGTTTCATATCTTCGAATATTTCAACAGCTTCATCTGCATCGCCAACATCAGCACACATGTCAAGAAGCATGTTATATAGAATTTTATCAATATCACTTCCCTTTTCTTTCATTTTCTTATACACACTTAAGGCACCTTCCTTATACCTTCCTCTACAATAGGCTTGCAAGACAGCTGCATAGCTTGACTGATTTGGTGAAACTCCACTGTTTATCAGTTCCTCGTATATAGCCTTGGTATTGCCAGTCCTCTTGGCTCTCCCCATAGCATGCAATAAATTGTTGTATATTGCCAAGTTAGGCTTAGCACTAAGAACTTTCATATCATTGTAAACACTCAAGCATCCATCAAAATTTCCTAACTTCCCACACATCTTAATCAATGCAGAAAACGTCACAGTATCAATATGCCAATTCTCTTTCTTTGCACAATCATATAATTTGAAAGTCATATCAGCATTACCAGTGCGCGCATAAGGACAAATCATGGATGATAACAAGTTGTTGTCAGGTTTACATTCAAAGGAAGGCATCATCTCAAACCACTCCACAGCCTTATGTGGAATAGAACACAAGGAAGCACAACTAATCATAGTTGAAAATGTACTAAGATTAGGCTTAACCCCTCTTTGAAGCATTTCATCAAACAGCTTCTCCACTCTTTCAAATTGTTTAGTCTTCCCAAACAGTTTCATTGTCACGTTGTAAAGAATAACATGTGAAACTGGTTCAAACTTCTGAATGAAGTATTTAAAAACAAAGAGTCCATTATCTGGTTTCATCATGCGGTTAAGAATAAACACTGCATCACGTTCTGTAACATTGTCTCCTAAACCCTTTAAGATTTCAGAAACATGTTGCTCACTGGGATTGCAAGAATCAAGAGATTTGGCTAGTTTCAGTAGAGAAGAAGTGTCACCATAGTAAGAATTGTTGTGGGTTTTGGGATTGACCCAGATGTGGGTTTTTGATAAAGGCGGAGACTTTGCATTTGGGGAGTCAAGTTTCGCATGTTGGGGAGAATTGAAGGCTCGGAAGAAGAAGTGGGTGGGGAGAGGAGGGTGTTTGTTGAAATTGCGGTAAGAATGAAAGAAGGATGTGAGAGTGGTTGTGATGTGTTTGGGATTATGGAAGGAAGAGGAAAGGAGAGAAGACAGAGCCATTTTCCCTCTCTATCTCAGTGTGCAGAAATAGAATTGAGAGAGATGAATGGGGCTGTTAATGCCACAGTATCAGCGCCGAAATCTAAGGTGCAGGGAATTAATTCAGATTTTTTTTTGGTGACATGGGAATTAATTCAGATTCTACTATTATTATTCTTTCAGAAGAGGCCCCACATGGAGAATGGCTGGAGGAAAAAGAACATGTCTCAAAAGTAGCTACCAATGTCCAATACTACTCTTGATGGTCAGTTAAACTCAATTTTTAACGTGTCTCAAAATTATGATCTAGTTGTGATAGTTTCATGTTTTATAACTTTTGTTTTCTAGTGTGTTCTTGATGCACTTTTTTCCCTCAGTCATGAATCCATAACATGATAGCCTTTGAACGAACAAAATATTGTTCTTCTTAGCCTTCCAACACAGAGAAACATGAACTTCTCTTACAGACGGTGGCGGGTTGTCATTAGAGTTTGGAGCGATTTTCAAGCATTTGACCACCGTAAACCACTTAAGTGTTGGACCAACATAGTCATCGCTAAGTGAACCATTAGTTAAGCCAATGTACAACTTTCATGAACAGAATGAGAACAAAATGTTAGAGAAAAGTCACCGCCAAAAGATAGTTGAAGTTGAAAAACTTAGCCAAGCTCTCCATGAACTTGAGGAGCATATCTTATCTAGTGGATCCAATGCCAATGCCATTCGAGATTATCAGCATCGAAAGATTTCTGAATTGCAAGTATGCATGCATATCTTATGACTAATGGCATTTTGAACTTATTTATTGACATAAAAATTTCTATCTATTGGTTGATCTGTGTAGTAACATGGTTTGGCACAAATTTGAGGAGTAGAAAAGGACACTGGAGAGAGAACTAGCAAGGGTAAAAGTTTCAGCTAACAGAATTGCTACTGCTGTGGCTAATGAATGGAAGAATGAAAATGACAAAGTCATGCCTGTGAGGCAATGGCTTGAAGAGAGAAGGATTATGCTGCCATGCAGGTATATTTTAGCCCCAAAATACCACTTAAACCAAAATCTATAGGAAAAAAATGTTGAAAGGTCTAAAGTCCAGTCAAGAAAAACTAATGTTTCATTCTAAGTTCTAACTATAAATAGCTGAAAAAGGATTGTTTTATTCTATAATTTGGTTGTTCAATTATAAGCAAAAAATATATATTCATGATCATGTATCCCCATGCATATGCAGGCAGAGATGCAACGGTTGAAAGAAAAACTAACCATATCAGAGAGAACAGCAAAGGCAGAATCACAATTGAAGGTAACTGACTTATTTGTCCTCCATGTAATAATGCATACAAATCAATTTTCTATCAATGACTAATGTTATCTGATGTTTTTCCTAGGAGAAGTAGGCATATTTTCCTAGGACAATTTCTGGAATTACTTGGACAGATTTTGGTAACATCGGCAAGATATCACGATCCTCCGGTTTATAATGCCAAAGTAGTGCAATCCCGAATGTCCGCCAAGTTGTTTGTGGATGGCGCCGACTCCAGTGTTGGTGTTGATGAAGATTCTAGAAGTAATAGCAATGATGTGGTCTCTGGTTTTCTATATGATAGGCTTCAAAAAGAGGTTATCAATTTGAGGAAGACGTGTGAAACAAAAGACAGTAATCTTCACACTAAAGATGAAGAAATAAAGGTACTAGTAGCAGTAATAGCTATGCCCCCATCCTCACTCCTCTCTTTTATTACTTGGAACTAAAGATAAGATATATGCTTTTCAGATGCTCACAAAGAAAGTTGATGCACTAACAAAGGCTATGGAAGTGGAGTGGAAGAAAATGGAAAGAGAAGCAGCTGCTAGAGAGAAGGAGGTTTCATCAACAAAATCAGATGATAAGAGAAAAAACAGAACACTGAAGATTGATTACCTCTTATATTTAATTTTCTTGTAAATTATAATAGACCTAAAATTGCTTATAACTTACTGCAGGGTGGTGAAAGAACACTGAAGATTCTTTGTATAGAGAAAATTGAAGGCAACTTATTTATTAATGCATTTGTGATCTTTCTTTGTAAACATAAAACATAATTTAGTGTGATAGTATGTTCAAATAATTTCGGTAAGGGAGTCTGGTATATTTAATTTAATGATATCATCTGTATTTTTGTGATTGTCAGTATTACACACCAGTCAAGTTTGTTAAATGTATCAGCAGAGAGATGAAACACAACGAACAATTGAATCAAATCTCTGCATTATGTGCATTAAAGAACTTATTTATCAATGATGGTTAATAGAGAAGATTATTTTCTAGTGATTTTGAGACTCATTCTAGAGGACAGAAATTCACAGTGGTATCCAAGAATACCATATGTTCATTGTTCATCCAAGAATGTAAATAACAGTCAGCATTTACTACTCCTGATGAAAGCCTCTTAAACCTGAAGAAAACAAAAGAGGATGTACATTGAGAAGATTTTTTTTTCTCTTTCCTTCCCCTGCTTTTACATTAAAAAAAGTTAAGCAGGTAAACATGCTTTTTGTCTAAACAAACACAACCTAGCATCTTTCAGAAAACTTGGAAAAAGCTACAAAAAAAATTCGTTTAACAACTGAAATTGGAATCACCCCACTACTCTTGAATAGTTGGCAAAGAAGGGAGCCATTTTGGGCACCTTCTTAACACAGAACTTTTCCTAACAGGGGAAACTCTAGTTTTGATTTGAAACTTCTTTGATCCACTTAACAGCAATTCTAACTGTTCTGTAGTAATCACAATCTTCACAATCCTTGGCTTCAGTTTTCTGTTGTCAGTTGTCATACAAGGTACAAAAGGCTTACCAAGATGGTAAACCTCTTCATGCTGTACTTTCTTATTACTACTAGAAGAAGCAGTGTTCATCTTTTTAACTGGCACTGAGGCATCAAACTCTATTTCTCTTCCTTCAATTAGAGGACTTGTGGGTTGCTCCTTTAGCTGAGAATGACAAGCTATACAGTTCCCCATTGTGCTTGATCAAAAGAACAAAGACTCCCACCATTATATAGAGTGTTGGTTGGATCAATTCCATGTTGGAGGAAATTTTATTATTTTGACGTGCAACCCATTAACTGATCATACAACTTTGGTTCTAGTTTTGACTTCTTTTAAAATGATAAAGAAAGGCAGCAACAGTTAAATGGCATGCGAGTAGTACTTGGACATGAAGTTCCAACTTACAAGCACGTCACTTCTAAAATATCATTCTTAACAAAATTCAGAAGCACTTTTTTCCTGCAGTTTATCAATCAAAATAAATAAATAAAAGTATAAAACCATAAACTCAAAGTCAACCCCATATTATAATATAAAAGTGACTAAAATGTTTAATATACAAGTCAACCTCAACCGTCCATACGTGTTTTTTCTATTCTTTTCTTCACTTTTAAGGTTTTTGCAATTATAAAAGAAACTAAACTAAAAGAAAATAATGATAACAACAACAGCAGCAGCAGATGATTCCACTGACTTTTTCTCATTTGCATTGTTTATATAATAAGTCTAATGGTTTTTAATCGTGGTACACGAATGGATCATATTTAAGATTACCCACCTCAGGCACTCCCTTATGTTACTAGTACCTACATGCATGTATTGTTCTCTCTCTAGTCTCTACCTAAAGTATATATAGGAGAATTAAAACACAAATCGGTTAAAAAATTTGAAACACCAATATCAGAACCAAATGTGTAAAAATAATTTCTATAAAAATTAACAGTTGATAATTTACTACTCTTTAAGATAAAAGTTTATATTTTATTATTTTAATAGACCAAATAATATTTTCTGAATCAACTCATCAAAATTTTCTCACCCGGCCGGGTAAAGGAAAATACATAAAAACTAAACTACACAAGGCTGCCTAAAGGCTAAAGAAAAACTTGATCAAAAAAAAAAGCTAAAGAAACACTGTCAATGGGAAAAAGCCATTGTTGGAAAATTTGAAACACTAGAGTTCAAAGCAGCCACAGTTTCAGTTGAACCTCTAGATTGCAGCCATGACTTAGCTGCTTCCTTTGTAGTCAAATACCAGCCAGCCATTTCAGTATCCTTTTGAAATGGAGCATTATGTTCCTTCAGATATGATTCAAGTACACTAGGTGTAGCTGAAGACTTGTGTCTCCGAGGCCCGATAAAAATCCCAAGTTGTGGTGGAAGCTCCTCTCCTGATTCCAAAGCCTCAGATAAGTCATTTATCCAAACATGTAAGGCTGTTAGAGAAGTTCCAGATGAGAGACCCTTTAGACTTAAAGACCATTTGATTTGAGATTTGAACTGTATATGTGTGTATATCTCAAGAATCAACCCCAAGTCTAAAAGATCACGAGCTCTATCCGGCACATCAAGGTTGACACAGAGATCAATTAGACTACTGCACAAAGATTTCCTTATTACATGATCATCAATTGAATTAAGAAGTTCTGATGCTTCTTTTCTCAAATCTCTATCACCCTCCTGCTCTTTTACCAAATATCCAACCACAGACGCAAGCTTTGGATTAGCCTTGGCAATGCAATGTGTTATCTTACCATAGTCTTGTTTTGGTATTTGAGTCATAACATAGAGAAGACAATCACACAAGCGATCATCAGGAGCTATACCCAAATCCAAAAGTTGATTAAATATCCTCACAACATCATCAGTTTGTTTGGCTTTTCCATAGCACCCCACAAGAGATGTGAGAACTCGAATATTAGGCTTCAATCCACAATCCATCATTTCATTCAACATAGTTTCTGCCTCTGAAACTTTTCCGGTGCGCGAGCACATGTTAATCAAGGATGAGTATGTAACACTGTTTGGCTGGCAAGTCCGAGAACGTTTCATATCTTTGAATATTTCAAGAGCTTCATCTGCATAGCCAACATCAGCACACATGTCAAGAAGCCTGTTATATAGAATTTTATCAATATCACTTCCCTTTTCTTTCATTTCCTTATACACACTTAAGGCGTCTTCCTTATACCTTCCTCTACAATAGGCATGCAAGATAGCTGCATAGCTTGAGTGATTTGGTAAAACTCCATTGTTTATCATTTCCTCATATATAGCCTTGGCCTTCCCGGTCCAATTGGCTCTCCCCATAACATGCAATAAACTGTTGTATGTTACCATGTTAGGCTTAGCACCAAGAACTTTCATATCATTGTAAACACTCAAGCATCCAACATAATTTCCTAACTTCCCATACATCTTAATCAACGCCGAAAACACCACAATATCAATATGCCATTTCCCTTTCTTTGCACAATCATATAATTTCAAAGCCGTATCAGCATTACCAATGAGTGCATATGGAGAAATCATGGATGATAACAAATTGTTATCAGGTTCACATTCAAAGGAAGGCATCATCTCAAACCACTCCACAGCCTTATGTGGCATAGAACACAAGGAAGCACAACTAATCATGGTTGAAAATGTAATGAGATTAGGCTTAACCCTTCTCTGAAGCATTTTATCAAACAGCTTCTCTGCTTTTTCAAATTGCTTAGTCTCTCTAAACAACTTCATAGTCACATTGTAAAGAAAAACATGTGAAACTGGTCCAAACTTCTCTATGAAGTATTTAAAAACAAACAATGCATTATCTGGTTTCGTCATGTTGTTTAGAATAAACACAGCATCACGTTCTTTAACATTGCCCCCTAAGTCCTTTAGTATTTCCGAAACTTGACTTGGATTGCAAGAGTCAAGACATTTGGCTAGTTTCACTCGAGTTGAAGTGTCGCCATAGTAAGAATTCTTCAAAATCTGTTTTGCTCTGGGGCTTTTGGGATTAACCCAGATGTTGGGTTTTGCCAAAGGTGAAGACTTTGCATCTGGGGAATCAAATTTCGTATCTTGTGGAGAATTGAGGGCTTGCAAGGAGAAGTGGGAGGCGGGAAAATTGGGAACTTTGAAATTGTAGGAAAAGTGAAAGAAGGATGTGAGAGTGGTTGTCATGTGTTTGCGATCTTGGAAGGGAGGGGAAAGGGGAGAACACAGACGGAAAGCGTTAACCATTTTCTCTCTCTATCTCAGTAAATACTATGCAGCAGTGGGACGGGGTCCATCCGGTGCTCCGGGTTCGATTCCAACAATTACAAACTCGGTGTTAGTCATTGTAAAATTTGATTCAAAACATGAGTTGAAATTAGTCTTTTGTTGAAAACACTCGTCGGATAAATACTATGCAGCAGTGGCATGAAGTGGTAAATTGAGCTCTACGGGATAAATTCGGAAAAACTCACCACTCAACAATAGAACTACAATGTAGAGAATGGAGTTTGAATTCCAAAGTAGAAATAAGTTGTAGTGAAAAGTAGAATTGAGAGATTAATTGGTATAACTTTTCATATGTCTTCGTTTCATTGGCCAACTTGGCCAATAAATGTCACAAAGAAAGTGTGACCTCCACCGCCTTCTTTCTGTTAAACAACTAAGCACCGTTTGGCACCAAACTAGTTCAGTACCATAGTACCGTCTCTGTGTTGTTACAAAATTAACACGTACAGTACTAATGTTCGGTACCTTGGTAGTGTATTTGGGGTGTGCGCAAAAAATTATGTCGGTACTAAAGTATCGTAGCCGTTGAAAGCCAAAAAAAAGGATGCGCTTTGAACTTTTTTGTTTATTAAGGGTATTTTGGTCTTTTCGTAGGGTCAATAACTGTTTAGTGAGTAAGAGGGGAAGTGTAATAAGTCTAGGTCTTTTTTACTTAATAGTTAATATATCAATTTTACCCTTAGTAATTGTTCCTCGTTTTCTTTTCTCAATCTAAATAATTTTTTACTTCCAAAGTTTTCTTTTTCGCATTATCTCTCTTCATCCTAACTCACTTTTTCTTTTCCCTCCCTCCCTCTGCCCCCTTACTCTCTACCCCCCACTTTTCCTTTCCCTTGGTGGCTCCTACAACTATGGTAAAAAAATGATAGATAAGATTTACTTAATGGAAGATAAATGAGGTATTTAATTAAAATAATAAAGGTTAAAATGGAAGAAAAAATGAAACATTATAAGCTATTACCTCAAATAGCATTTCAAAAAATGCTATGAACTAGTGAAAAAAATACTATAAGTTAGTCATGTCAAACAACCATGACTTGGCTTCTTGGCTTGTAGTAAAAAACCAGCCAGCAATATTAGTAGCCTTGTGGAAAGGAGAATTAAGTTCCTTCAGATATGATTCAAATACACTAGCCAAATCTTTATCTGGACGCTTGTGTCTCCAAGGACCAGTACAAATTCCAAGTAGTGGTGGAAGCTCCTCTCCTGATTCAAAAGCCTTAGACAAGTCATCTATCCAAACATGTAAGGCAGTCATAGCAGTTCCAACTGAGAGTTTCTTTAGGTGCAAAGACCACTGAGTTTCAGATCTTGATTGTATATTCTTATATATCTCAAGTGTCAATCCCAAGTCAAGAAGGTTACGAGCTCTGTGTTGCATATCCAGGTTGACACAAAGATCAATTAGACTATTGCACAAGGACTTCTTTGCATCATCATCAACTGAATTAAAAAGTTCTAATGCTTCCTTCCTAAAATCTCCATTACCCTCCTCTTCCATTAAATATCTTACCACACACCCAAGCTTTGGATTAGCCTTATCAATGCAATCTGTTATCTTACCATGATCTTGTTTTGGTATTTGAGTCAAAACATACAGAAGACAATCACACAAGCGATCATCAGGAGTGATGCCCAAATCCAAGAATTGATTAAATATCTTCAGAACATTATCAGTTTGTTTGGCTTTACCATAGCAGTGAACAAACATTGTCAGAACTAAGATATTAGGCTCAATTCCACTATCTATCATTTCATTTAACATCGCTTCTGCCTCTGAAATTTTCCCACTGCAAGAGTACATGTTAATCAAGGATGAGTATATATAACTATCAGGCTGGCAAGTCTCAGAACGCTTCATATCTTCAAATATTTGAACAGCTTCATCTGCATAGCCAATATCAGCACACATGTCAAGAAGCATGCTATAAAGAAATTTATTCACAACCATCCCCTTTTCCTTCATTGTCTTATACACACTCAGAGCATCTTTACTAAACCTTGCTCTAGAAAAAGCTTCCAAGAGAGCTGCATAGGTTGACCAATTTGGTGAAAATCCATTCTTTTTCATCTCCTTATATATAACCTTGGCCTCCCTAGCCCTCTTAGCCCTCCCCATGGAATACAACAAAGCATTATACATAACCATGTTAGGCTTAGTACCCAGAACCTTCATATCATTGTAAACACATAAGCATCCATCACTATTCCCTAGCTTGCCATACATCTTAATCAATGAAGAGAATGCCACCGTTTTAATATACCATTTCTCTTTTTTTGCATGATCATAGAGACTCAAAGCCATATCAACATTACCAATGCGAGAATACACATATATCATAGAAGAGGACACATTGTGATCAGGTTCACACCCAAAGGATGGCATCCTCTCAAACAACTCCACGGCCTTATGTGGCAAAGAACATACAGCAGCACACCTAATCAAAGTTGAAAATGTAAGTACATTAGGCATAACTCCTCTTTGAAGCATTTCATCAAACAGTTTCTCTGCTTTTTCAAAGTCATTGGTTTCCCTAAACAACTTAAAGATCGCATTGTAAAGATTAACATGTCTGTCTTGTTCAATCTTCTGCTGGAAGTATTTAAGAGCAAGAATTGCAGTTTCGGGGTTCACTACGTTGTGGAGAATATGCTCAGCATCACGTTCTCTAACATTGTCTCCTAAATTACCCTTTAGGATTTCAAAAACGTGTTGCTCGTTGGGTTGGCATGAGTCAAGAGATTTGGCTAGTTTAACGAGAGATGAAATTGTGTCGTGTGATTTCTTCCAATTTCGTTTTGATTTGGGGGTTTTGGGATTGACCCAGTTGTGGGTTTTCGATAAAGGTGAAGACTTTGCATCTGGGTCATCGAGTTTTGCATCTTCTAAAGAATTGATGGGTTGGGTTACTTGAGGAGTGGTGTTTTCCAAGGAGGAGAAAGTGGGTTGGATAAATGTTTTGGATTGAGGGTTAAGAGGAGAGGGGTGGAAGTTGAGAAGTTTGAGATTGGTAAATGAATAAGAGGAGGAAGAGGAGATGCGAGTGGTGATGATGTCATAATAGGCAGAAGAAGTTGTAGAGCAGAGAGGGTAAGCCTGAGCCATTTCCTCTCTCTCTCTCTCTCTCTCTCTCTCTCTCTCTCTCTCTCTCAAGAAAACAAAAAAAAGTGAAGTTGCAAATGACAAAGCTAAAGAGGATGAGAATGTGATACGGGCAAGGAAGACGATAAGGAACATGAGATAGAAAACGGAAGTTGAAATTTGAAAACCCTTCTATTCTAAAATAATAATAAAAACTTAAGCGTGTGGGTGACCCCTTTCATGTAAAAACAAAAACAAAACAAAAAACAGAATTGATGTTGTTTTCCATTATGGATCAATTTAAGTGCTAGATGATGATGCTGTGCAATACCATCACCTGGAGTTCCATAACTTGTGAGGTTTTGATTTTGAGTTTTTATTCTGCTCACGGACCAAAGAGCTAGGTTAAAACTTAATCTTCTTTGAGATAATATACAGAGTGGGAAATCTTGAAAGAAATATTTAGATGTTCCCTAGCCAGCATGAGCTCTTCTCAATTCTCATTCTTCCATTTGATGTGTATGGATGATGATAGATGGCTTCTTCTCCTTCATGTAACTAACTGTTTCTTTACGTAAATGATTTTGTATGGAACAGGGGATAGTCAATATTCATGCTACTTAATTTAATAGTGTGTATCAGTATAACTTAGGCATTTCTTTTGACATAATAAATGTTGCTCCTTAAGTCTTACTGACTATCAAATGCATTTGGATATGCTGCAAGAAACTGTAAGTATCAAAGATTTCAAGTATGTGTAGAAAATTATATAAATATAATATCGCAGCAAATAAATCCAAGGACATGCACAGAAGATTATCTTGAAACTTTAGCAGGAAAAAGAATAAGGAACATGCGATGCAACTGACAAAGGAAGTTGCACTATTCTAATACATTTCATTCAAAGTATAAGCGCCTTCTAGAAGGCATTCTATTCATATCAGCACATAACTGAAATGCAGCCAGATGCATGGTGGGTACCTCACTAATTCTTATCCTTTACGCACTGCTCTTCCTTCCTCAGTTGGAGCAAAATTTTGGAGTTGGAAACAAAATTTGACGACACCATGTGCAGAACAACATCTGTACAATTGAGAATAGGAAAGTGCATGAAAGTAACACAGCACTTCATTCCTTAAAACAACATTTTCAACAGAGAAGGGTCATTGTTGGAGAACCTAAAACCAAAGAGTCCAACGCAATTGATTTGGTTGAAGCCCTAGACTCCAGCCACGATTCAGCTGCATCCTTGGTAATCAAAAACCAACCAGCCTTATTTGGAGCTTCATCAAATGGAGCATTGAGTTCCTTCAAGAGTGATTCAAATACACTAGCTAAACTCTTACTTGAATACTTGAGTTTCCCCCTCCCAGTATTAATTCTAAGTAGTGGTGGAAGCTCCTCCACTGATTCCAAAGCCTTATACAAGTCATTTATCCAAACATGTAATGCAGTCATAGCAGCACCAATAGACAGGCTCTTTAGGTGCAAAGACCACTTTGTTCGAGATTTTGATTGTATATTATTATATATCTCAAGTGCCAATCCTATGTCAAAAAGCTCATATGCTATGTCAGGCATATTCAGGTTAATACAAAGATCAATTAGACAATTGCATAAGGGCCTCTTTGCTTCAGAATCAAATGAATCAAAAAGTTCTGATACTTCTTTTCTAAAGTCTCCATCACCCATTTGCTCTTCCAGCAAAAATCTTACCACAGATCCAAGCTTTGTATTAGCCTTCTCAATGCAATCTGTTATCTTACCAAGCTCTTCCTTGGGTGTTTGTATCATAACATTCAGAAGACAACCACAAAAGCGATCATCCGGAGTGATGCCCAAATCCGAGAGTTGATTAAATACCTTCACAACATCATCCGTTCGCTTTGCTTTCCCATAGCACTGGACAAGTGATGCCATAACAGAAATATTAGGATTAAATCCAAATTTGATCATTTCATGCAGCATCCCTTCCACCTCCAAAACTTTCCCACAGCTGGAATATACATTAATCATGGCTGAATATGTCCAACTGTCGGGTTGGCAAGTCCGAGAACTTTTCATGTCTTCAAAAATTTCTACAGCTTCATTGTAGAATCCAACATCAGCACACATTGCTAAAAGCACATTATAAAGATCTATACTCACACCCATCCTATTCCCCTTCATTTTCTTATAAACACCAAGAGCATCTTCACCAAACTTTGCTCTAGTATAGACTCGCAAAAGTGTTGAGTAAGTTATAAAATCTGGCGAAACTCCACTTCTTTTCATCTCTTGATATATAGTCTTGGCCTGCCAGGCCCTCTTGCCTCTCAACATGGCAACCAAAAGAGTGTTATAAACTTCTACATTAGACCTCACACCAAGACCCTTCATTTCTAGGTAGACATTCAAGCATCCATCAAGATTTCCCAACCCATCATACATCTTAACCAACGCTGCGAATGTCATTGCATCAAGTGGCCATTTCTCTCTTTTTGCACGATCATACAATTTAATGGCCAAATCAACATGATTAGTACGTGCATAAGCACATACCATAGCCGAACACGTAATGGCATCAGGTTCACACCCAAAGCCAGGCATCTTCTGGAACCACTCCACAGCCTTATCAGGCAAAGCAGACATCCTAGCACAGTTAATCATAGTGGTAAATGTAATATTATCAGGCTTAACCCCTCTTTGAAGCATTTCATCAAACACCTTTTGTGCTCCTTCAAAATCTTTACACTTCCTAAACACCTTTAAGGTGACATTGTAAAGGACCACCCCATTGTCTCTAGCATGTTGAACCTTGTCCCTAAGGTAACTAAGAACAATGGGTGCAGTTTTGGGATTCGTCATGTTATCGAGAATGAGCACAGCATCTCGTTCTGAAACGTTGTTGTCACCTAAATCCTTCAAAATTGTAGAGACTTGTTGCTCAGTGGGATCACAAGAGTCAAGAGACTCTGCTAGTTTGAGGAGAAAAGTGTTCCTCTGACTAGAGGGTTTATTTCGGAGAAGTTTAGCTTTGGGGCTATTGGGTTTGACCCAGGTTCGGTTTTTGGATGAAGATGAAGAATTTCCATGTGGGTCGCGGGAACCTGTGAGTTTCAAAGACACTCGGTTGAAGTGGGAAAAGGTTTTGAATTTGAAATTGCGCGGAGAAGAAGAAGAATGGATTGAGGTGGAAAAAGATTGGCGATGAGAGAAGAGTGAAGAGGAGGAAGAAGAGGCTAGACGTGAAGCCATGCTATGTTACGCTCAAAGGGTAGCAGGAATCAGCTATATTTTCATGTCTTCAAATTCTACAGATTAAACAAAAGTTAATTTCTTGGGTAATACTATAATATTTTATTTTATATATAATCCAGCCCTTTCATTTGTAATAGTAAAAATACTTGATATAATTAAATATATTTGTTCTAAAATTTGAGATTTAATTAATATTTTTCACTAAGAGACTATATGGTGAGTCCCCGACGCCCAATTCACCTAAACTTTTTGTAACAAAAAAAGAGACTATACGATGATTATATAACAAATAAATTTGTGAGCTAGTTTACTTGAGTTTCAACATCATGTTTTAAAAAATTAAGAGAGTATCCATTCCATATGTTTTTATCTTATTTTAAAAATATTTCATCCATGTATGGTAAACTTTAACAGGGAAAAAGTTCTTATTTTTATAAAAATGTTATCCAAACAACTTTTAGCTTAAAAGTACTAACTTTTAAGTTATCGAAAAATTAAGTTACCAAAAAACAAACTTTATTATTTTTTAAAATTAGTTTTTAAATCTAAAAAAGTTAGGCCAAACTCATTCCTAAATGCATTTGGAGTATGGAACAAAAATGCACAGAACTTGACTAGAACCATACAGCAGAGTATACTAGATGAGAGTATACACTCCTAGAAGAGACAAAAAAATCTTCAATACACTACACAGCAAGTTCAGAGCAACAGTGCAACCTACTTGATAGGGAAAATAATCAAATTTCATCAAATTTTCCCAAATAACATTATAAACCAAAACAGCATACAATTAACTACAGAACACCTGTACTCCAGTGATAAATAGATAGTCAAAAGGGCTGCATCATTGCCAAAATAGATATAGTCAAAAGGGCTGCATAATTGCCAAAATACACCATGGTTTTTGACAGTAAATGAAAATTGGTATACTTAAAGAAATCTACTAAACCAAAAGTGTGTTCTTTGTCCCAGAACTGCCATTCTTCAATACTGATTCCACCAAGGCAATATAATAACACCAACAGTGCAAATAACAAGTAGAAATCAATAAATTTTCTTAGCCTTGTTAGCCAGAACTATTGTTAAGAAAACCATCTTTGCGACCCTCAAAGCCGGGACGTAAAAGCTTTTTCTCTCTCTTTGCAATTTTTCGCTTTTTCTTCTCTTGAATCCTACCAGATATATTTTCAGATCTCTTTTTCTGCTTCTCTGCCTTCAACTGGTGTGTTGTTTGAACCCTGTCCTTCCATTTCTCTGCATTTTTCTCCGTCCTCTTCTTTCCCTTCTTTATGCTCTCTTTTATCCGGTTGGGATCATCGTGGACCTTAATTCCCGAAGCTCTATTCATTGCTGCTTTCCAGGACTCCTTTTTAGCAATAGCTTCACCCTTCTCGGGATCATTCTTCTTCATTTCCTCCAACTTCTTGGCCCTTTCAAGTTCCTTTTGCTTTGAAACTCTCCTCTTCTTCCCTTTCATTTCCTCATCATTCTGAAGTTTAACGTGGCCAAACACAAGATCCTTAGAAGCCTCTATGGCATCCTTCTTCACTTTATCAGACTGCTCATCAGCCACAGGCTTAGTTTCATTAGTCTCGTTATCCCTCTTGCGTTTCTTCTCCTGAAATCCTCTCTCGACATTTCTACTCAGATACTTCTTAGCCCTGTTCGAATCTCCATAGTTACGGCTTGCCCGAAACGACTCAAGTTTGCTATGAAGCCTTTGGCGAAGTGCTTCATAGGTCATAGACCGATCATCTCCTTCCAGTCCCGACATGACAGGCTTAACCACACCCTGCTCTTCATCACTGTCATTCACCTTTTCTTTTCCCAAGCTTTTCTTAAGAATGTCAACTGTAGTCGCAGAAGATTTGTCAGGATCTAGACGATCTCTCCGAGACTTCTTAATATTTTCTTTAGTTTCTTTCTTCGCCGCAGCTCTTGCAGCCTTGCTGAGACCCTGAAACCATGGCTTCTCACTATCATCAGTTGGTAAGTAAAACTTTGCTGGAATGAGCTCAACCAATTTGTCAAAGAAAAGGGTATGTTCATGGATCACAGACACCAAATCTTGAACAACATCATCAACTTCTGCAACACTCTTTTGCTTCTTCTGCTTCTTCATCTTCAACACTTCAAAACTGTAACAGAAAGAATGAATAAAAATAAATGAATTAAAACCCTTTTTCAATAAAATACAATGTTACTTGAGAAAAACATCTGTGCATCAATGATCCTCAATTTTAAGTTCCTTAACCAAAAGATTACAATAAGTATGATGCAGTAACAGTCAACCAAAAGATTACAATAAGTATATACAAAGGCATGAATAAGAAGTCATAGCGCAACTCAAGTAAGGGTATGATGCAGTAACAGTTAACCAAAAGATTACAATGAGTATATACAAAGGCATGAATAAGAAATCAGCAAAGCAATACATCACAGCACATGTTACAAATTACAATATGTAAAAGTAAAACCAAAGTATCAATCTCAGGTAGCAGTCTGCCCCTAAAATGCTATTCTGAATTTTTATACTATAGTAATAAAAACACAACTAGCTGTTCTTGTGCTTCCTAAATTCAAAATTCATAGAATACTCGAACTTAACAGGTCCAAAGTTAAAAAAATTAGGGTTTTTTTTTGGTATTTTCGATTTCATCCTGTGGTGCAGTGCTATCTCACTGCGGCAGCCGCTAATTTGGCTGTTATACACAAAATTTCATCGCTGTAGAGCGCCGCTAATTTCGGGTATATATTTTCAAAGGGGGAAACGATTAACAAGAACGAAATATTAAAATTCGCACAGGGAATAGATTCAACATCAAAAAAAATAAGAAGAAGGAACCGAATAGAGAGTAGTTAGTAGTTACCGCTCAGATATCACACAGGGAATAGATTCAACACCACGAAGTCACGAACAAGAATATCGCAGAGGAACAGGGCTGGGCCGCAACGGATAGCTGCTGAGAGAGAAGAGAGAGACAGAGGGCAGGAGAGGTGGTGTTGGGGTTTTGTTTGCGGTGAAATTAGGGTTGAGCCTTTTTTTTTTAACATTAAGGCTTAAATATATTTTCAGAAGAAAGAATAACGTTGACGATGATGATATAAGCCCTAATTAGCCACGTGTTATGTCAACATGGACATCCAGCTCGGTTTAAGTTAATGTTGTTAACAAATAATTGCAATGAGCTACCTAGAAACGTTTTGAATTTTGCAAGGTTCATTTTAAAACTTTTTTTTTGCAGGGGCTATATGGATTCTTGTGATATTTGCAGGGGTAAAAACTATTTAAGCCTAAACTTATTACGCTCTTTGTTTGATAAAAAAATTACTAGTGAATATACGCCAACAAATAGTGGTTAAACTAGCTTATAGTGGGTGAGGTAGCAGATAAGCTAGTTGATTGAAATTAAAATGTCTGGTAAAATTACGATTGAATTAGCTTATAAATATAAAACTACATAAATAGACATTTTTAATTAATGCTTCAAAAAAAATATTAATGCTTAAAAATGAGATAGAATATTCATTTAATTGAGGATAAATGGGGAATTTCATTAAACTAATAAGAGTAGAAATGAGATAAAAATGAAACGCTATATGTTATATAAGCTCAAATGCTACTTCAAGTAGCATCTGGAAAAACGTTATATGCTACTGAAAAATGTTATAAGCTAGTAAGACCAAACATTTACCACGAGTTTATCCACTATACGATATCCACTAAGCGCTAGTGTTTGGCCTTGCCAAACATAGCTTTAAAACATTAGGCCCAAACAAACAGTAGTGTCTAGCGGCGAGTGAGTGACTTGGATATGAAAATATTATTATTCTTCTTTAAGTAATAATAATTGCGGTTCGATTCGGTTTGGTTTAGGTGATTGGGAAAAAATCGTCAACCTAATGAAATTGATCGGTTGGTTAAAAATAGTCCAAACATACCCCACTCTCTCCATTCTTTATATTTTTTGAGTCTTTTAGGACCCAAGACAACTATTAACTTTTTATTTTGATTTCAATTATCTCAAGATAACTCTACAAAGAAGATATTTTAATATTTAGCTAACGCAAACTAAGTGCACCTTAAATTGTTTGTAACATGCCTAAAAGTACTAAAAATAAGGAACGGAGGGAGTAGTTTATTGTGGTTTTCGATTTTGTCATGGTGTGATGGGAAAACAGTATCATCTACGACTACACTTATGGAACCACACCTAAGTTTTTTCCTTATCCAAACACATAATATTTCAAAACTCAGTCAAATAACATGATGTTTGTATGCAAACCGAAGAGAAATAAGTCTAGTTTCCAAGAATACAATAAGTATTCAAAAATGAATTCTATCAAAAATGTAATAAGTAAACTGAACTTATATCTTTAAGAGTTTAAAGTTACTACCTGTAGCTTGTAATTCAAATTTTTCCAACAATATTTAATCAAAATAGTCAAACCAGGGCCTAATTTGAAGGGAATTAAATCTATTTTCTAATGAAACAAAATCCATTTCGATATGACCTTGTGGAAGTCACGTTAAACTAAAAACTAAACATATACCCATCTGGGTTTAGAAAAGCAACATAAAATTGTCAAGATTAGAAAGCAATAAACGATTGCATGTTGCGAGCAAGCATTTGAGCAAGATTCAGCACTCATCTAACCACAATTTAACATCATTTGAAGAGCAAGAATATAACTTAATTAAATGCCTAATGTGGATCTTATTTATTGCTCTATCTAGACCCAAAACTAGTGAAAACCTCACTTTAATTGAAGACAACCAAACAACTTGAAAGGAAGAGATGGATGCCTTCCAGCCACATCCTACACGAATTTGTGTTTCATTCTTAATTTCAGCTGTTGCTCTAATTTTCTTCATCCAAGCTCCTTCTATCTAGACTTCAACTCCTAGCCTTTATTCTAGCTTTATCCCAGACATGCATGCATGAAGATTTTATGTGCTTTTGCGGATGGATTTCACCACCTTTTGGAATTTTTCTGGATATATAGAAGCAGCAAATGGAAAGAGATTGTTGAGGGACAAGGTTTCTATACGAGTTAAAATATGGAAATTGAGCCTATGAATGCTGATTTTCCACTCCCTTTAACTTCCCTCTATTCTTCTCTCTACTTTGCATGTATGTGACGAAATGGTTCAGCTAAAGGTGTATTCCCTGCAGAACAATAAGCAAAAAAATACAGTTTTATGTTCATTAAATAACTGATGTATCTCTAGTCTTAATACAAATCAGATAAATCAGTTATTCAGTAAACCTAAAACTACTTTTTTTTTTTGTTTATAAATAGATCCAGAGTAGTATAACTTAAGTTAGGGCTGAGAAGGGACGGGTGGTACGGGTTATACTTATCCCTAACTCGGCCCTAAACTTTTCGTCCTTAGACTCGGACAAACCCGATGTTCTCGAGTCAAACTAAGACAGACTCTATTTAGGACAGATCATGTTGGCCTGAACGACAATTGAAACTATATTATAAGGTGATCTCTCAATTTTCTAACGAATCCTCGGAAACTTAAGTTTTGTTATATCTAGTTCTTAAATCTTAATGATATTCTACTTCTTTAGTACATCCACTATTTTTGACTCCTTATTATTTTTAATAAATGCTCTGTATGTAACGTAATTTTATTTAATTTAATTACAACCAACTAAGCATTGAAATTAAATAAATTAAACTCTAGTCTTTATATAAAAAACATTCACAATTATAAATCTTAAAATATTGCCTTAATTTCTAGTTAAGCTCTAGTTTTAATTTTTTTTGTTACTATGTTATTGGTGTGCAGTATCCAGCGACTTTGTTAGTGACTAATCTACGCAGGATGTGTACCCAGCTGTGTGGTTCTCCCTTCCAACAGAGTGTTTGTCACACTCAAGATTCAATTCGAGACCTTGGGGTGGGATCCGATTAGTGGCGGACCTAGGCTTTAGTGAGAGGGTTCACTTGAACCCCCTAAAAAAAATTCATTTATCTCTTGTATAAAAATATTTCTATCCATTTATCACCTATATAAAAATGTTTTGAACCCCCTGAAACTATAATTTGTATCAGACCCCTAATTTTGCATCCATATGCACCCAAACACTTCACACAACACACATCACTAGGCCAATTATGAGTTGTATAAATTATTTATTTGAATATATTAAAGTTCTTTTTTTATTATGTTTTTAACGATTCATGCATGCTTTTAAAAATTTTGAACCCCTTGACTTTGGGTCCTGAGTCTGCCACTGGATTCGTTCCAAGTTACTACTCGGACCAACCCTTGTTGGTGCTCTAGTCTTAATCTAATACCATTTTCGCATTTACTTAAATCTTTCCTTCCCAACATCTTACTAATACGAGCAAATACTTACACACTTGATTATATCTCTAGTGACTCTTAAATAAAAATAAAATTAAAAAAATTATCTTGCTTTGTAAAATAAAAATAATTTTACACCATGAAAAAGAAAGTAAATATTTAGTCAAAAACCAAAATAATAAATTAAAAATAATTAATAAATTTTGAACTATTAATTTTTATAAAATATTTCTAAATAAATAAAATAAAGTAAATTTTACAAGGGTATTTTTGTCATTTCATTTAAAAGGTTTGTTCTCTCTCCTTTTTCTTTCCAATTTTGAAGGAAATGTTTTTGATATGGGACTGAGGAATTCTTTTTCTTTCCTTGCATGATATTTTGCAACCAAAAGGGGGAAAAAAATTTGGACCGTATTCTGTTCCTCCTTTCACTTTTTATTTCTTTTCCTTCATTCCAAACATAGTGTAACACTGTTAAGAGTCTCTACGCGCGAACGCAGATTAGTCATTCGTTGACAGCGTTGGGACACTGCGTGGGTAGCTAGTAATGGTCCTAAACAAAAAAAATATGAGATGGAATTGATGTTTGTTTCTACTGTTAATGGTTACTATAGCTAGCTATTACCACCCAATTGTAACACCCCACATTTCTTAATTCATAATTTACACATTATTTAATTTGATTGATTTCATTAACTTGAATTGTTAGAATATATTAGACATGCATTTTATAAATGATTAGAATATAGAATTGAGGGGGGGAAATAGAATTTGACACTAGTATAAACTAGAGCTTGGAGGGACTTTTTTGCAAAAACCAAAACAAACACCTTATCCCTCCACTTCCACTTTCCACCTAGACTCCCTCCAACCAATAGGAATACATCCAAGAAGAAGGGAAGGGAAGCAAGTTGTTACAAGGTCAAGCAAAAGGATTCATAACCTTGAGAGTTTAAAGGATCAATTTTGCCCAAGACAAAAGCCCTATTCATCTTCAATCTTGCAAAATCACCACTTTTAGAGCTTCAAAAACCTAAGGTGAGTTCTCAACCTAGAGAGACTTATAAAGGGGAAGATAAGACCCTTTATTAGACTTTCATTATGTTCTGAAATCATGTTATAATTTCTCAACCATGTCTTAAAATTATGATTTCCCCTCTTATGATTGCTTGAGTTTCATAAATCCCAATGCTATCAATCTTCTTCTTGGTGTTGAGATGAACTTATGTGTTGAAATTATTCATTCTTTGATATGTTTGTGTATGCCCTAAATATTTGTATATGTTAGTTTAGGTTTATACTATAGTAGTTGATGGATTGGTTAGGGGGAAGTTGATGAAATATGATTAAAATTAAAAAGGGTCTCGGGTCTTGTCTTCAAACCTGTATAGACACATGTTCAATGTTTGCCTCATTGTGACTTCCACATAATCCATTTCGACATGATTCTTGTTACTTTAGACACTAGACTCAATTTCCTTCAATTTGGACACCTGATTTGTGGAATTTGGTTAAGAATTTATGGATAAAATTGGATTGCAAGTTGAACAAAAAGTTTTGTACTATTTCTGTACTTTGTGTCTTCTTTTAATAAACTCTACTAATTGAATTCTTACCTTGCAAAATAAAAATCATATTTATTTCTAAAGCTTTCCAAAGAGTGGTTGTTAGTGTAAATCTGATATGGTTTGGTATTTTAATTAATTCACCGAAGTAGATGTATGACTATTGAAAATTCTGCACATAGGGTTTTTGTTGAAATACTTGATTGTCTCACTAGTGTCATATTGTAGTGATAGGTTCAAGTTGTTTCAATTTGCTTCATTTTGTAGTTAGTACTTAGTAGTGAAAATAGAAAATGTTATTCAACGGTCGGATTGATAAATTTCATTATATACACGAAGTTATTAGTTGGTGTAAGTCGTTAAGTTTTACATTGGATGTCCCGGTATGGACCTCACCATTGGAACACATCCACATCACTTTTAAGAGCATCTCCATTGGTGAACACAATTAGTATTCTTAGTGAGGTCCATACCGGGACATCCATTTTGAGAATTAAATAAAATATTTGCTCCAATGGTGAACTTTTTAAGAAGCAAATTTAGGTCCCACAACTAACCTCACTTTTAAACCATTTAATTTAAAATAAACTTAACCTCATTTATTAACTTTTAATTTTAATTAATATATGATTTTTTTTTTACGGAAATCCAATTTAAAATTATTAAAAATGTAGTAATGTATAAATTAACACCAACAGATATAGTTTTATCCTTAAAAACAAAGAAAAAATAAATAAACAGTATGCAGTCATTTTCTTTCTAGATATCTTGTTTATAGAAGCATATTTATATTTTTAAAAAAATGTAGGAATTCTGAAAACTAATTAGACACTTATAAATAGTTAATGATATTGGTATGTTGCACTCCATCACAATAGTTACTGATAATAAATGGGGTGCAATATTCGACTATTTCTTTTTTTGACCAAACATTCTACTATTTCTATTTTTTACTAAAAATAACTAAATAAGAAAAATAAAACAAAATAGAAATAGGTGTGTTTAAGAGTAAGGTTGGATATAGTAACCCTAATGTTGATTCAGCCGCAACAACAAATAGTTCTAGAGAGAGAGAGAAAGAAAAAAATGTTGAGTAGAAAGAAAGGTATGGGAAGAGAAAACAAAGAACGGATCCAGAATATTTATACATTTAAGAATATAAATGAAATACATTAAAAATATTGTAATGAAATTTTATTTTTATTAACATTATGTGATACATATCATAAAAAAAAAACATTATGTGATACATTTCAAAAATTGTAAGTATATTTATACAAATTCTAGCTGTGCATATGTGGCTTAGTCTCCAACATCAAGAAATTATTCAAAATATTAGAAAGTCAATAGAGAATTTCATCTGATAATTGTTTCTAGAGAATTTCATCTGTTAATACGTATATATAACTAAAAAATTATTTATTTCTAGAGAATTTCATCTATTACAATTAATTATTTTTATCCAAAATATAAATTTAACAATTCATTAATGCAATTATAAAGAGTTTTAAAAAAACACACCAAACAACAACAACAATAATATTAGACAGTGTTTTAAAATTTGTACATGCGATCAACCAAATCAGGATACTGAGTCTGAGTCATTAAGTTACTGTATGAGATTGATAATTTACCTCACGTAGAAAATAAAACTTGTATGTTAGCAATCTAGATTTTTTGAGTTGGTGATATAAGGGGAGTGGATACTAATGTTGATTGGTTTTTGTTGGGGTGAGGCGCTGCTGGGTCTGTTGGGTGTTGTGGTCGCTGATGGTAGTCGCTTAGGGGTCTACTTGTTCTTTTTTGCTTTTTTCTATTGTTGATGCAGTATTGTCTATAGTGTAATCTATTATAATTGTGCCTCGATAGTACTTGTACCAAATGCCTTTGCAGTAATAAAATGTTCTTTGTTATTGTAATACTTATCATCAATAATATCACTTTTGATCTTGTAAGTTGGGCTTTTTTCATATGATACAATACACAAGCTTGGTTGTACAAGTATTATATTTTCCATTTCCTTCATCTAATTGTACGAGCTGATTGAGTGTATGGAAAAAAAGAGTGTAAGACCTCAAGTTCAGTTTTTTTACTTGCTTTTGTTTAAAAAGTCACAAATCATCAATAAGGCCCTGTCAAATTTTTACAATGAAAACTAAGCATTTATTAAGAACAATCAAATGTGCAGACCTCACAAAACATCAATAAGACCCTGTCAAATTTTGTCACTTAAATTTAAAAGTCAACAAGTAGCAAACAAGCATAAAGGTAAATAGACACAAAACTACTTATTATTGTGCTTAAATTTGAAATCACTTGCTTACAAAAGGCATAAAGCCTTCAAGAAAGATAAACATTTGCCACTAACCACAGAATAGTGCAACAGTGGTTAATACTTTAGTAGCTTAAATAAATTATGCACATTATGATTAAGAGCAAATTATAATCCTAACTAATGTTATGCACATTTGTGGTAAGGGGCAATAACCACACATTAGTACCCCAATGGTTAGTGGCCACTAACCACAGAATAGTGCAACAGTGGTTAATACTAGAAATCTCAACGTCTTGATTAGAATAGTACATTAGAAATTCGATTTCTTCATTAGTAGCTTAAATAAATTCCATACACTAGCCAAAGCAATTACATAGAAGTTCAATTTCTTCATTCATCTACAATTTCAATTACATAGAAGTTCTAATTTTCCAGTGTAATTGCTTAAATTTCAGTACCAATTACTAGCCAAGTAACAACAAATGCACACCAGTACCATTTTGTTTGCTTACATATATGTTCATCATGACTCATGAGAGTCTAAGTTGGTAAGTTTCCATCTAGAAACTCATTTTCTATTTATTCAGTTTATTGAGCAATTACAAAAATCCTATGTTAGTAACTTTTGAATTCTGTTTGAGTTCTGCTATATTTGATGAAGAGAAGCTTATTAGTTCTTCTCTATCTAATGATACAAAAATCATTACCAAGCTTACAAAGAAATTGGTGAACACAACCAGAATGGTCCAAGCAATTCAATAAGAGCATAAGATTGTTACTAACACATTTGAGCATTAAAACTCACTAACCACAAACTAGTAACACAATGGTTAGTAGCCACTGACTATTGTGTTACTAGTTTGTGGTTAGTGGTCACAGATACCAAATTCTCAGTTCAGTTGATTTCATTTAGCTCAATGCCTTAATTTGCACAGCCACTATATTGATAACCATATAATCAATTCATATTTAAGCAACGTCCCTATTACCCAGAAGCTTGAATTTGAAGCATGCAAAAGGGGGAATCATTCGATTAACGTTTTCTAATGAGAAGTTTGAATAAATAAACATGCAGAGAGATAGAGAGAGATGATGAGTCCCCATCACATGATGGTTTTCAGTGTTAAAAAGGGATTTTTACTTGGAGTTTTTGATGAATAACAATGAAGTTGATGAGAATTTAACAATTTGTGCTATTAGAAATTTATTTGCTATGCAGTGTTTATGCTGGGTTTTGTCGTGATTTTGTGCCCAGGGACTAGGTGGAATTGAAGAACAAAGCAGTGCAGGCAAATGGACTCAATGGTGCAATAGCAAGGAACATTCAGCCAAATGGCGCGCAACTGGCGCGTGAGTGGCGCACCACGCGCGAGAAGACAGCAGGAAAGGCGCCTGACTGGCGCGTGAGTGGCTCGCCAATCAGCGGCAGACGCGTTAAAACACGCGTTGGACGCGTTTTTCAGTATCTTTGGACGTATTCTGAACCCTAGCACACGGCAAGAACTGATTGCTCTGGATATCAGCGTTGAAGATTCGAGACTTGGGAACAAGGATTGAAGCTTCACATGTGTTCGTCTTCATCTCCAATTTGTAATTCTTCTCTTTCCTTTTCCTTAATCATGTGTAACTAAACCCTAATGTTAGGGATGAATGAATATTGACGTAGCACTATTGTCGATGGTTTAGAATTTTATTTATATCATACTCTCTCGTATTTTGCGTATCGAATTTCTATGCTTAATGCTTTTTATGGTTGGAAAACTCATACAATGATATTTTGTTCAATTATGAAATGGAAGTTTTGTTTTTGAATGTTTGAAATTCTATACCTTCAATTCGTAGCTTAGGAATAATCTATGAGTTGTTGTATATTGCAAACCCTCGTTTTAAATGCTTGTCGTTAATTAGAATCGCTTAAGGAATTAGGGTTTGTAGTTATCGACAAAGGACTAGTTACCTAAGGAATTAGGAATTAGTGAATGTTGTGGGTTTGATAGCAAAATTAGAAAGAGCTTATCCTTCAAATTAAATCAGTGCAATAGTGTGAAATCAATAGGAATTCATCCCTAGCATCTTCTCCATCGTATCTTTTCAAACGCGTTCTTCGTTTCTATTATTAAAAACATAAAAAGAATATTTTATTGCTTTACTTTAGAGCTTCATAGCTCAATCAAATCAATCTCATCCTAGTTCACTTTGGTTCCTTTAGTAGTTGTTAACGTAACTGGTAATTAAATTCGATCCTTGAGGACGATACCCGGTACTTGCCGGTTTTATTACTTGCACGATTCGGTACACTTGCCGAAAGTTCAACAAGAGATCGAGAGAGAGTCATACAGATGAATCATTCAATTTGCACAAACTAGTTTCAATGCTTGTTCAATTTTGGGTATATGTGTTCAGATGAATCAATTCATATTTAATCAACATAGTTTTAATACCTTAAACCTATACAGATGCTTGTTCAAACTAGTTTTAATTGCAAATTAAGGCATTAAAAAAATATAGTGCTTGTTCTCAGTTCAATTGATTCATTTGAGCATTAAAAGAAATTAAGAAATTAGGATTCTGGAGAGTTCCTCCGTAAACACCGTCTCTTCACCAACCAACTCCAAATGCTTCGAACGATTATGGAGAAGAAGCCGTTGTGTTTTGAGAGTTGATTTCCCAGGGAGGGAGATTTCGCAGGGAGGAAGAAATTTCGTAGGGAGGATGAACAATGTGAGAGTCGCTGAAACGGTGGAAGAAATTTCGCTGGAGAAATTTGGGGAAAAGAAGGCGTTGTGTTTTGAGACTTGATTTTTTGAAGTTGCAGAATTTGGTTACTGAAATGGTCTTTTTTTAGGGAAATTACACATATACCCTTTTAGTAATAGTTACTAAATAAATCCTTAGTACCCTAAATCACTCTCCTAGATAAATTAGAAGCACCAATAGACAACCCTAGTTAGAGTTCTTGTCACACTACAAATTTTTGAGCTGTTCTGACATCCCATTATCAATAAGATACAGAGAGAAAGCTAAAGGGTTCTTTTGGAGAGAGTACACGTTGACCTAGAAAGTCAAACCAATCAAGATGAAGTACGTTTGCGCTTTAGTATTTCTAGTGATAGCATGACTGATTTTGGCTCTATAAAAACTATTTAGGATCTAACAAATCTTTCTTATATGTTATCTTTTTTTTTTTATAAATAAAACAAGGAGGAATGCTAGCTCTTTTTGACAAATCTTTTTTGTCTTCCTATAGATGGTTTTTCTGTAAAAAGGATTTACATTTTAACCAACCTCTTACATTCTTAAAAAAAATAAGTCATGAATTGATCTGGTAGTAACAATGTGCCGGTGCCGACACGATTTTTAGCTCTTTCTCTTGCTAGAGTTTGAGATTTAACAATGTGTCCATTAGCATGTGGTGCAGGTGGAAGAAGTTGAGTAAGTGACAAAACTTTGTTGGCATCGAAACTTCTAAAGAATCTTGAAATGGTGATGATGCTATATATAATTGATTTTTTTTAGTTCCTTTAGGTGGCTGCATGTGTTATTTATTATTTATATTACCTCATCATCATGTGAATATATATTATTCACAACCCCATTTTCCTCATAGCAGAGGAAAGGAAACATGTTTTTTTTTAAGTTTGGCACACCTAACCATAAAGTGTTCACTATTCGGAAACCTACAATGTGTTGATTGAATGATATTAAATTCTGTAATATAATAAAATTCAAATACCATAATAAACTAAACACTATGTTTTTTTGATATGAAAACTAAACACTATCTTTGGATGAAAGCAAGTTTCAGCATGTGAACATTGAAACGTTTTCTTGTAACATTATTTTCCAACTGGCCCGATATAGGTGTATATATTTAATTAAATATACAAACTATTTTTCTTTTAATAGCTTTATTTTTGTGTGATCAAATAGAATTTAATTTCCGAAATATATGAATTCAAATTATGTGTAGGTTCATGCATCTAATCGTCTGGTAAAGCCAAAACTGCTGGCATGTAATGAAAAACAGGATCATGATGGATTCATTGTTGTCAATTTGTCATTGTCTACCGACCTATATTTATCATCAACATTCAATAACCACTAAAGCATACTAACAGCATGAGTTAATAACACTAACTCAAATTTATTTACAAGATTATATATATATATATATATATATAAACACACAATAAGGTCATTTAATTACCTACCAACCTAACTTAAAATTCCCATACCAAACCTCCAAAAGCATACAAGCGAAAGAACATACAGCTGATCTAGGTGACAATTTCTTAATATATAAAACTTCAAAAAAAAGAAACAAACAAATAAAGCTTGTAGTTTCTAAGGAAAACGAGTAACATTCATACATCATATAGCGTCATATAGAAAGGAACTTTATTGGATAATGATATTATGAGATTCCTTATGACGACATTCACCTATTAAAAAACTACTGGTGGGTGATTGTGGGTGGGCAGCTAAAAAGTTCATTACTTTTAACAAAATCAAATTAAAAAGCCAAATCCATTATAGTTTTATATACTTGCTTCAAAGAAAGTTTTATTAATTTATCAAAAATTAAACAAAACATAATGATATACATATTAGCATTTAATACACCGAATAACTTTTATTTTTTCTCACCGTCTCATTTTTTTCTTTACTATGGAACGCATGAATTTTAATAACAAAAACAAAGAAATAGTTCATAGGAGTTGATAGAATGTGTGATATAGGTCAGGTAGGTAGCTCATTTGACGAGCTAAGAGACATCGAGAACACGTGACTTGGATGTGAATCACATAACGTTGCACCCAATTGGGTTTTCTTCGTTGAAATATTGATCACACCGATTTGGGTAATAAGGCCCGTTTCCACCATAACTATCATAAACAGGCCTTGCATAGTAGCCATCATAACAGTGTCCGGGCCCACCGTACCCGTTGTAGTATGGCCCAACGGGCCTACCCAACTCATAGCATTGTGGTGGAGGAGCAAGGCACATCCCAACTGGAATCGCCATTGGTGGTGGCATTTGTGGTTGTGGATTCACAGGGATCGGAGCAGGTGCGGGCTTGTCTTTGGGCTTATCGGATTCGGGCTTGGGCTTGTCACCATCTTTCTTGGGAGCATCCGACTTAGGCTTATCCGCCTCTTTCTTCTTTTCAGGCTCAGCAGCCTTGGGCTTGTCAGCCTCTTTCTTCTTCTCGGGCTCAGCGGCCTTGGGCTTCTCAGCAGGCTTGGGCTTTTCGGCCTCCTTTTTCTTCTCGAGCTCAGCTGGTTTGGGCTTTGGTGGTTCCACTATTTCAATGCTCTTGATTGAACCTCCACCTTTGTAACACAACTTGTCCCTTATCTTCTCAGGGCTACAACACACCACAGTGATGGCCACAATATTTGCTTTTTCATCGTACTTTTGGTCTCGAATTTCTCTTGTTCACAAAATTTCAACACACAAAACAAAAATTAACTCAATTTGATATCCTCTTTCTAGTAAAAAAAGTATCGAAAATTATATATATTTGAATGATAGAAAAAGCAAGTATAATAGTAGTAGTGATGATTGAGATGAACTCACGAGGATATTTGCAGAGAAGTTTCTTCACCTTCTTATAGCATTTTTCACAGTCAAGATCAACCTTGAGCTTCATAATTGTCACCTAAAAGAAAACCACCCATTAGAATTACTAATAAAGCTCACAATATATATTTTTCATTTTTGTGAACATGGACAACAAAATTTAAAAACTTTATGTTTGTTTTGGAGATCAGAAAGAAGGATATATAATTTAGATGGAAACTGAAATTAATGTTACCTTCTCAGCCATGGCTGTGGATTAGAGAAGAGATCAGATCTGAGGCTGAATGGAAATGAGACAGTAGCAACAAAGAGGAAAGAGAAAGCAAAGGAAACTTAAGAAGACATTATAAGCTTAATGCTGAAACCAATAACCAATGAAAGGAAGACACATAGGATGGGCTATGAGGTTGGATTTCTTGTTAAGATTGTGTTACACTGCACAGAAATGGGAGGAACTGAAGGTTGCCGGAAATGAAGGGTGTGTGTCTGGGTGGTGTTAATGCTATATACTCGAGAGTGGTGGCTTTGCAAATCAGCTAGCATGTGACGTCTTTGAATGACACGCCCAATCTTGTTGACTCTTTGCAACTTCATTAACTCCTATTAATACACGTAATTAATTCCTTAAATTGAATTTTTTGTAAAGCACAAACTAGTAGCGGTGGATATTAGGTTACTTAACCATTTGGTCAAGTGTTCGACTTCTGACCAATGCGTATACAAAAATACCTCTTGGGAGAGGTCAACCCCTTAAATAAATTTCAGTACTTTGAAGAATTAGTCTCCGCAATTGCGCACGAGGACATCGTAATTTACCAAAAAAAAAAATCTCTACTATATTTGTTACGAATTTAGTCATTCTAAAATTCAAATGTTGCGAATTTATTTACTTATTTCTCAGTTGCTTGGGAAAATCACTCATAACGTTGTTTTCTTAGTCTTTGTGAAAAATATTAAACGTCACTTAATATGAAGCGAATGGAATACTCTATTTAGACTTAGATATAAGCAAATTTGGCAATGTATAAACATATCTTTGCGTATATTTATGTCCGGAGTAACATTATGTTACGAATATTGATTGAGTAGGTTGAAGTGGTAATCGACTTCGAGTTCTAGTAAGAACAACATGGTATTAAGATTGGCCAATTAAGGAAACTCAGTAATCAAAGATTAATTTTCTCGCTCCATCCTCGATCAAGGAATAATCTCATAGTCAATCAAAAAGGGAGAAGCTTGTGGGAATACTTTAGGTTGTCACTTGGGATTATGGTGATTTAAAAATTATTATAGTTTTATGAGTTACTCTATCTTTTTTCTTATCTTGCTATTAGTGCGCCTAAAAAGTATTTTTTCCCATAAAATAAAAAGTATTTTTTCACCAAACATATTATATCAACTATAATCACCCAATAGCATTTGAATGAGATGGTAGGAGTCTCTTCTAGTTTAACTAAGATTTTGGGTTTGAATCCAGCCTTGAACATGCAGCAATGTTAAATTTCTTGAAGGGGAATTTTGCCGCCCCTTGTGGCCATACCCGACTCGAGGGATTAATCTATGCAATTGCGCGCAGAGAATAACGAGTTTATTAAAAAATATCAAAGTATAATCATACGAAGGGAGTATCTACAATAATGATATGCAGTACCACATGCCGACCATACACATGCCAGAAACCCTTGTGCCTAGAATGTATAATACGAGATCCTATAATACTTAATAGTTATAGCACATTAAGAGATCATGCTCCATTGACTAGTGAGTATCGTAAATTAGTAACGAATATAGACCAAAGTTCAGAGGTTTCAATTAAATTATCACAAGAGGGTGGAATTGAGTGATGCAATTGCCACCACTACCTAATTGGTGGGTGTTGGGAGTGGTCCAAATTTGTGGGCTCCATAATGTCCATATATTTCTTCATGTTAATTGAAAGCTTAGCAACCATGTGTAGGTTGCAATGTTTTCCTCTTGTAGGTTGATACTTGCAACTATGTGTAAACGCGATTTCAATCATGAAGTAATATGATTTTAGATAAGGTTGTAGTCATATTTGGACGTTTTCTTTAACTTTCCCTCTTGTTTTGTTTCTAGTGGGGAAAAAGCTTTATCTACAAGGCCACACGAAACATGGTGTTTTTTTACAAGCTCCAAACTTATTTATTTTATTACAAGAAATAAAAGGTACAAGAAAACATTAATATATTTTTTTGACGGAAGAAAACATTAATATTTAAAAGCATTAACTAATGAGTATTTTTCGCGTATGACACTATTTTGGTTGAGAAGGGCTCCTGAAATAACTTATGGTGTATAAAGTCTATTTTCAGAATTTTTGAACTGGTCTCGAGGCTAAAGGTGAATTTTCACAATAGTTGTCTTTATGGCATTAATTTGAAGGATGATTTTCTAGAGGCGGGTGCTACTTTCTTATCTTGCAGCACTGCTGCTATTTCGTTTAAGTTTTTCGATATTTCGGTGGGAGACTTTCAAAATCATCCTTGAGTCTCTTTGTCACCTCACCTAAGAGAAGATGTACTTGGGTTTCGATTATTGATAAGGTGAAAAAGAGACTTTCGTCGTGGAGTGGGTGTTTCTTGTCTATTGGGGGTAGAGTGACTCTCATTAACTCGATCCCCAATAGTTAAGATTCAGAGGGACTTCTTGTGGGGAGGTAATAGAGAGCGTTGTCCTGTTTATTGGTTGTCTTGAGACAATGTGTGTAGACCCAAGAAGGATGGTGGTGGTCTGGGGGTGAAGAATCTAGAAGCTTTCAATTTAGATCTTCTGAGCAAGTGGAAGTGGAGATGCATCAATGATAATAGTGCTAGCCGGTGGCAGCTTCTTTCTCACCAGTATGGAGATTTGAGGCATTTCTTCATGGGGGCTCTATTATCTAGATGTGGCACTAATGATTCTTTATGGTGGAGAGAATTATTACCCTTGAAAGATGAAAAATCTTTGTGATGGCAAGAAGCCTTTGAATCTGCGCTCAATGTTGGGAAAGAGGAAGTTGATTTCCTTTTGGTGGCACAAGTGGGCCAGTAGTGAGCAAATTCTGATGGTTACATTGTATGGCAAGCACTAATTAATGTAAAAGGTGTTGTCAAGTATTCCCAATGAAATAGATCACTAGATGCATGACTGCACCTATAAATGGATATATGTTAGCCTTAATAGGTGCTTTATTTTCACCCCCACAAGCCGACTGCGACGACTCCCATAGTAATATCAAGCCTCGTGATCCACCGGATTCTTCCCCGACTCTAGTGTATCCCATTGCAAACGAATAACAAAAACTTAATATAAAGAAGAAAAAACTCCATTCTGGAAGTATGCATAAGAGATAAATTTGGAATTGATTTCAATGAAATTTCCGAAAACACCTCAAAAGAGATAAATTCGGAAGTGTTTATGAGCTCCGCATTTATCTCCTATGCATATTTCCGCAAGTGAGTTCAATACATTTTCTCGGAAGCACCTCAAAAGAGATAAATCCTAAAGTGTATTTGTGATTTGGATTTATCTCCCATGGATAAATCCGGAACCAAATATACTTTCGGACAGTAGTGGACCTACCTTTGTTTTAGGGGGTTCAATTGAACCCTTGGAACAAAAAATTGTCCTAGTACCCCTATATAATTTTTTTGAACCACCTAAAATTTTATATTTGCATAAATACTCTTAAATTTGAACCTATGTTGCACCCAATTTTCAATAAATCTATCTTATTAATCTTCATAAGGGACTATTTATAAAACTTTAGGAAGTTTGTGTCAATAAAAAAATTTAGGAAGTAATTTTACCGATATCACATACTTTAATGACTGGTTCTTATTTTCATATACTTTAAGACTTAAATAGAAAATGACCTGTAAACTTAAAAGACTAAATCGGCGATAGACTCTTAAATAAATTTGGAGTTGGATAACTTAATTACTTAATTTTAGTAAATTAAGTGAGGATATTTGAAAGAAAAAATTAACAATTCTATGAACCAACATTTTTTATAATAAATATTTTTTTGCACCTTCCGAATTTATCTCTTTTGCGATGTTTCCAGGGCTAAAAAAATCACACTCACTTTTCTCACTCCAAAAATATGTGACTTATGTTTATATTTGGTTTTGTAAAGGTCAATGATAAAATTGGAAGATTGGGTAAAATGAGTGTGTGGTCCAATGGTGCAAAACGAAGTTAGGGCTCTCACCCGCAAATCAATTTACTCCGCGGACAATAATCTATCCAGTACCCAAAGTCAAGGAGTCCCAGTGGTTTCATCTGCTCCCGGGTTCGAACCCAGTATACGACTCTCCCAATTCCCATTTTTCCCTATATGTGGCCATTGTGCCAGCCTCTTGAAAAAAAAATAAAAAATCAAGGAGCTTCACCAAACGGAATTGGCTCCATTTTCTTGCTGGCATCAACACAGGCTAGTTAGTAGCCTTCGCTCCCATCAATCCAATTAGAATTCCAATTTCTTAAATTTCTCTCATCTGAAATTCTGTTTCTTTCTTTGTTTGTTTCCAACGCGTTTCTTCTATTGAATTTTACGGTTGGTTTTGCATATTTGAAATTTATGATATTTGATTCATAATATATGGTTAGGGATATATAACTTAACAATTTAATGTACAAGAACACTTTCTTCAAATCGGTATAGTGAGAGAGATGGAGGAGAAACCTGAGGCCGTCGTGAATGCAGTTGTTAATAACAGTCATATCCCTGATGATCTTGCCTTCTCCATTCTCTCAAAATTGTCTATAAAATTTTTGAAGCGATTTGGATGCATATATAAATCATGGAGTCTCTTGTTTGAAAACCCTCATCTCATGAGCATGTATTGCAACAATTTCACAAATGCATCTCTCATCCTAAACCAAGATTTGCCGGGTGAGAATATCATTCTCTATTGTATTTACTGTCAGGTGAGAGATTTGAGAACAAGGTCCGCTTAGATTTTCCACTTCAAGATTATGCCTTTAATTTTCATGTTGTGGGTTCTAGTGTTAACGGCATTCTCTGTCTCCTCTATGGCGCTAACAAAATTGTATTCTACAATCCAACTACCAGGGAATTCAAGATCCTTCCTCCTAGTCCTGTTGAGTCTGAATCACCTTATCGAGAACATATGCCGGATTATAAGGGATTTGGGTATGACCTTGTTAGAGATGACTATAAGGTGATTCGATATATCGAATTCTTTGAATTAGATGAGGAAGAACTTGATCGTACAGGTGTGCCACATGATGAGCCATGCGATCTAGAAAATACATCTTTTGAGCCCTTGTGGGAGATATATAGTCTAAAAAGTGACTCTTGGAAGAAACTTGATTGCGAAATGCCTACTTATTTTTTTTGGGGTTGTAGTGGCGGCCGATTGCACACAGACGGAGTGTGTCACACTGGTGGGGTACAAATGGAAATCGTCGTGTATCATGTTTGGTGTCATTTGACTTGAGTAACGAGGTGTTCATTACAACACCCATGCCCTCATACATGCGTGATGGTAGTTTCGATTTTAAGAAAATGCGAGTGCACTTGGCGGTGATAAATGGGTCTGTTGCTCTCATATCTAATTATGAAGAGAAAACTACTATCGAAGTATCAATCTTGGGTGAAGTTGGTGTGAAGGAATCATGGACTAAACTTTTTACTGTTGGGCCAATACCTTGCATTGGGAATCTTATCGGAGTGGGGAAGAAGGGCGATATATTCTTGAGGAAAAATGATGATGAACTAGTGTGGTTTGATTTGAGCACCCATATGATTGTAGACTTAGGTCTTAAAGGAAAAAAGTGGAGCTGCCAGATAGTAACTTATAAGGAAAACGTTGAAAGCCTTATCTCAATTGGATTTGAGAAATAAATGATTAATTATTTTCCTTGTTTTCGCCCAACACATATTATAAAACTGTTGGATTATCATGAATTTGCTTTGTTAATTTATTTATCAATTTTAGTTTGAAGGTTACTCTAAATGTAAGTATGATAATTTGCCTTTAGTGAATGACCTCCAATTTCTGTAGAAGTAGCTTATATTTGAGAAACGAGAAACTCTCTATTTATACTTTGTCATCTATATCACTATGTTTAATTCTGTGGGAGTCCAAAGAAATATTATTTGTTTTATTTAATAAACCATGGGAAACAAAAACACGTATTTCCCCTTCTTTTTTCAAGATTTTCACTCAATTTTGTGTCTGAAATATACTCTCACAATTTATGATTAGGTCATGCTTTCTTAATCTACTCTTCTTGCCACTTTTAAAGGCACTTATGCTACAATTCTCATTTAAGGTTTAGTCCAGCAAAGGAAAAAATGATTAACAAATGAATAACTTAAATTAATTTAGCATCTAAACTGATTTTCTATTTATATCTAACTTCATATTTAGCACCGGATAGATTTTTTCTCTTCACTGATTTTGTCACCAACCAGTGCACTGAGCACTGATACTTGGATCTTCATTGGGTTTTACCACCCATTTTTGGTTTATCACATTCATCAACCATAAACTTACATTTGGTTTGATTGATGGACCTTCTCTGTTCACCCATACGCTTGTTTGTGATTATGTTACATATATAACTCAGGAACTGTGTATAATGTCACATAATTGATTCCAACCCGTTTCTGCAATTATTGAATATTTGGACAGAGAATGAAGGAACTGGAAGCCAGTGAAGTAGGCAGAAAAATGCTTCGTTTAAGTATTTGTTTTAGTTAAAATTCCTTAATTTATGTGCCAGAAAGTATTTGTTTTCATGTTGCTTGTTTTAATTCATAGGATGCCAAACAAATTTTTGAATGATTGCAGGTCATGGTTCTTGTATATTTCCTGGAAGGTAATATATATTTTTGCTTCTTCTATTCATTTTTGTTACTATCCAACATTTTCTTCAACCATTATTGCTTACAAATGATTGGTTTGTGAAAATGTGCAGTCTTAGCCAAAATGGTACTATTGGTAACTTCACAGTACCATCATTGAATTCTACAAATTAAGATTCTTCAGCCTTCAGCATCTATAGCTGTGACATGGAAATAAAAGCCTTCTAATGTTGACAGGATTTCTATTATGTGGAGTGATTTTGCTGTAATGTGGTATATGTCAGGTCATGTGTTAGTCATTCAAAAAATTTGTGGTGGATTTGTCTTGATAGCTTCATTCAATTTTGTACAAAATCCAATTAAGAGTTTGTACTGAATGAGTCTACAACAGAATCATCATTATTATTCATTACATATCCATTATGCTAAAACACTCCATTAAACATTTTCTTTCCTGCTAACTAATGATGGGAGCAGGCTATTACCAAACTGAATCCGGAATTGCTTCTATACTGGCAGAGGAAGTCCCTATTGTGATTGGAAGTAACACCAACATGGAACTTATAGGCCACAGTTATTTATGTGTGGCAAATCGAAAACCGTGGCTTAAACTTATAAGCCACGGTTATTAATGTGTGGCCAATCGAAAACCGTGGCCGGAAACTAACTCAAGAAACCGTGGTCTGTTTTCATAACTCCAGCAACGGTTTTGATTTTTCGTGGCCTAATGTGAAAAAATCGTGGCCTAAAGGAATAGACGACGACCACCTACACAACGCCTCAAAAACTGTGGCCAAACCGTGGCCTAAAGTTCAGGCCAGAGTTTGCTACCTTGGTCAATCAAGGAATAATCCCATTGTCGATCAAAAGGGGAGAAGCTTGTGGGGATACTTTAGGGTGTAACTTGGGAGCCAAAACCCATATTATGGTGATTTTTTTGTTTGAATAATTCGGATATCCTCTGCGCGCAATTGAAGAGACTAATCTCCCGAGTCGGGTAGGACCACAATGGGCGGCAAAGATCTCCCTCAAGAGATTTAACATTGTTGTATACCCAAGACTGAATGAGTCTACAACAGAATCATCATCATTATTCATTGAATATCGTTATAGACCGAATGAGCCTACAATTCTTATTTTGGGACTAATATGACATTTATAATCATACCGAGAGGTCCAGATCATCTCCAATTACTAGACAGTTCAGTTCCGGTAGGAGAGAGATAGACACATTAAATAAAACAATATTATTCTATTGGATGTGTTTATGTATCTCCTACGAGATCTATCCATAAATGGAGAGGATCCCATTCGCATATATGGAGGGAGTATCTACAATAATGATGATGCACTACTATTACTACCCCTTGTGCCTAGGAGGTATAATACGAGATCCTATAAAACTTACAGCACATTGAGAGATCATGCTCCATTGACTGGTGAATATTGTAAATTAGTAACGAATATAGACCAAATTCAGATGTTTCAATTAAATTGTCACAAGAGGGTGGAATTGAGTGATGGAATTGCCACCACCACTAGAGCCGTCAATTTAGGCCCAGCCCAATGGGCCGGCCCAATGGCCCGATTTTTTGTTTGGGCTGGGCTCTAAAAATAGAGGCCCAAAATCAACAGTATCTTTTTTGGCCCGGCCCGATTGACCCGATGTTATATATGGGCTGGGCCGAGCTGGCCCGTGGGCTGGCCCGATTTGTTTTTTTTCTTTCTACTTTTTTAACAAAAAAAATACTCCCAACTCCACTAAACCCACGCTCTCGGTTCTCTGACTCTCCATTTCAATTATCAATTATTATACTAAAAAAAATTACCACTCACATGACTTACAAACAATTAACAAACAACAACAACACACGCACCACAGAAACGTTCCACCCTCTCCAACCCTAAACGTTCCACTGATCATCTCCTGCTCCTTGCTCCTTGCTCCTCGCTTCTCCTTCTCCTTCTCCTTCTCCACTGATCATCTCCTGCTCCTTGCTCCTTGCTCCTCGCTTCTCCTTCTCCTTCTCCACTGATCATCTCCGTCCTTGCGAATCTAAGGTACTATTTGATTTTCACCTTTTCCCCCTTTGTTTTCGTTACAAACAAATACATACAGTTTTTTCAAAATTAAGTTTTTATGACAGGACTAATACCTAATATTGGATCTGATTTAGTAGTAGTTCCTGTTTAATGTGATTCTATTATTTTTGTTCTGAGAAGTTTAGTGTTTTTGTAGTTATGGATGTTATTATGGAAGTCTGTTCTGATGATGAGTTGGAAATTCTCGGGGATTTTAGTCCCCTAATGATGAGATCCCTATTGATGATATTTTGGATGATGTTAACAATAATCAAAAGACTAAGAAAGTTGGGAGAAGAATCTCTGAAGTTTGGAAACATTTTGAAAAGATGGAGGGGGGGCAAAAATGTAAATGTAAAACTTGTGGGAGTTTGTTTTCTTCTAAATCTACAGGTGGTACCAATCATTTACGGCGTCATGCTATAAAATGTGGTTCAATGCCTGAGTTTCATGATGTGGGAGTCATGTTGGATAATAAAGCTACATTGTTGAAGAGATGGAAATTTGATAGTACGGCTTATAGAGAGGCACTTTCTAAAGCTATTATCAAACATGATCTTCCATTTAGCTATGCCGAGTATGAGGGGATTTTGGTGGTAAACAAAGTCTTGAATCCTGAGTTTCAACCAATTTCTAGAAACACTGCAAAAGATGATTGCATGAGTGTGTTTTTATCTGAAAAGAATAAGCTTAAGAGTGTGTTAGCATCCATTCCTAGTAGAATTTGCATTACTTCTGATGTATGGACAGCTGTAACAACACAAGGTTATATGACTGTCACTGCTCATTATATTGATCATGATTGGAAGTTAAATAGCAAATTACTTTCATTTTGCCACTTAGATGCTTCACACACAGGATTGGAATTATCTGGAAAAGTACTTGAAGCTCTGAAGGATTGGGGGATATCTACCAAAATATTTTCTATCACATTAGATAATGCCTCGTCTAATGATAGCATGGTAAACTTTTTGAAGGATAGGCTTAATTTGCAAGATGCACTGTTAAGTAAAGGTAAATACTTTCATGTGCGGTGTTGTGCGCACATTTTGAATCTCATAGTTCAAGATGGTTTGAAGGCGGCTGGGCATGCTTTGCATAAGATTCGAGAAAGTGTTAAGTATGTGAAGATTAATTTGGTTCCAGATTAATTGCTATTTTTTATCTAGTGTATTACAATTTAGTTCATCAAAAGATAGCTAGTGTATTAGCTAGTGTATAGTTTCAATTCGGTTCCAGATTATGCCCACATCATATTCAAGCGTATTAGCTACTGTTAGTTCTCTTTATTGTTTTTTTGATATTAATGTGCCTTTAACTCTTCATTGATTTGTATGTCTAACTCTAGGAATACAATAAAGAAAGGAGACAAAAGGCTTCTAATGTTGGCAAGTCTCAATTGGAAATCTATTTAAATGAGCCATGTCTTGATGGGAATGATATCGACATCCTCCAATATTGGAAGATAAATAAGAGTCGATTCCCTCAACTCGCAATTATGGCTTGTGACTTTCTTAGCATTCCAATCACAACAGTAGCTTCTGAATCTTCGTTTAGCATCGGGGGTCGTATCTTGCATAAATATAGAAATAGCTTACTTCCTGAAACTGTGCAAGCCCTCATTTGCACGCGTAATTGGTTGCATGGCTATAAAGAAGTTGAACCATCTGGTAATTGATTTTTCTTATTGATTTTTGGTAACTGGTTCTATTATTTTTGTCATTGACTTCATTTGTATCATTCATTGTAGATGTGCCGGAACTTGTAGAGGAGATTAAATTGTCAGAATGTTAAATGTTCGTTGTTGTGTTGCTGAAGATAAAGTCAAAACAAATTTAGGTTGCT
This sequence comes from Astragalus glycyphyllos, assembly GCA_963573325.1. Taxonomy (NCBI): domain Eukaryota; kingdom Viridiplantae; phylum Streptophyta; class Magnoliopsida; order Fabales; family Fabaceae; genus Astragalus; species Astragalus glycyphyllos. The sequence goes on from OY754311.1 coordinate 10,780,227, forward strand.
GAGGAGATAAAGTGTTTTGTAAAGCCAATACAAGTTTATGCTTCTTTTTTGGATGCTTATGGTTATTTTGCTGCCAAGACAGATTTTAATTGGCTTTTTTTAAGCCTAAACATATTTATTTATGTTATGAATGCTGCCAATTATATTATGTTGGTGTGCTTTAATTCGTGTGCTTTATGTTATGTTGCTGCCAATTATAAAATCAGATTCAAGGAATAAAAAATATGTCCTAAAATAAAAAAGGGAAAGTCAAAAGTTTGTGGCCCATGGGCTGGCCCGATGGCCACGGGCTGGTGTTGGGCTGGGCTGGGCCATCAAATATGCAGCCCATTAGTTCATCGGGCCGGCCCAGCCCAACCCGAATATGGTGTTTGGCCCTATGGGCCGGGCCGGGCCGGGCTTGGCCCATTGACAGCTCTAACCACCACTACTTAATTGGTGGGTGTTGGGAGGGAGTGGTCCAAATTTGTGGGCTCCATAGTGTCCATATATTTCTTCATGTTAATCGAAACCTTAGCAACAGTGTTAAATTCGTTGTACAAAAAAGTGAAACGGATTTATTTGTTAGATAATTAAATCCGTTACTGTTTATTTTGAAAAACATATTTACCTTTCAAAAAAAACAACAATGGATTTACATTTTATATACATAAATCTGTCTCACATTATTTTTATTATATTTACTTTATTTTTTAAAAAATGTTAAAATGAAACATATATGGATAAAGAGTCTTAGATATTTAATTAATCAACTAACTATTTTGCAGCTACTTCCAACACGTGATGATATTGTACGTTGGGTCAGAGACATTGGAAAATGCATCAGAGTTATCGTTATCATCCTTAGATCTTGCAAAACTGGAGGTAAAAGGGGGACGAGAGATAAGATTAATTTTGGTTGCGAGAAGCATGGGAAATTCAGCAATGATTCTAGAGCCACCGGGTCAAAGAAGCATATTTGGTCGTTTAAGTTGAGAGCTACATATACGGTCCGTGATGGGGGTTGGCGTTTGAGGGTTAGGTGTGGATTCCACACACATGAGCTGCTTACAACCTTAGCCGACACTGCATTCTTTGGGTGCTTAACGAAGGAGGAGAAGGCTATGGTGGGTGACCACACTGCATTGAAGGTTGCACCAAAAGACACTATGAATGCTTTGAAGAAGAAACTTGCGGGTAATACCACATCTATGCCCCAACTATATAGGCAGCATTCCGTGTACCGGTCTTCCTTTAGGGGGTCATAGAAATGATATTCAGGAGCTGATGAGATTGGTAGAATCTGAGAAGTATTTATGCTGGAGCAGGAAAGTTGAGGGCACATATGTGGTCACTGACATCATGTGTGCAAATCCTACTTCTATCAAATTATTTAGATTGTTTCTAGGGGTTCTTATTCTATAGACAACAAATACAAGACCAACAAATACAAAATACCACTGTTGGAGATTGTGGGTGTCACTTCAATCGAGATAACCTTCTCGATTGCATTTGCATATATATATCTGGCACATGAATGTGAGCCTCATTTTACATGCGCATTGCAGATGTTGAAAGATTTGTTCGAGATTCTAGATATTGGAGCAGTCCTGTGTCGATTTGCCACCTTTTCTGAAGTACTTGCATGACACGCATCGAGAATACTACTACGAATAGGCATGTCATCTGATTAAAAATTATCTTTTGTTTTTTTCTTTTTTTTAACAATATCTTTTGGTTTGTTATATGGTTTTGGAGTTGAACTTCCTCTTGATACTGACAAAAGATTAACTATTAGTAGTGGTATTAAGACAAGGCAACTTATCCATTTAATCGATTAAATAAAGGTTTTTTTTTGTACCCCCACCACCATCCCATATACCCCCACGTCCCATGCAAAAAGACCAAAATACCCTTCACAAAATTTTAAAACCCCAACATATCCCCAGCTCAAAAAAAAAAATGGAAATCGTATATACCTATATACGAATTTCCACTAAAAATTTTAAAAAATTGGAAATCGTATATACCTATATACGAATTTCCTTAAAAATTTTAAAAAACCAAATCGTATATACCTAAGGTGGGGGTATATACGATTTGTTAAATTACAAAATCGTATGTACCCCCACACCTAGGTATATACGATTTTGTAACCCAAATAATAAATAAATAAATTATTTTAAAAATTAAAATTATATTTTTTTAGAAAATTAAATTAGATATGAATATTGACCGTCTTTTGATTCTGTTTAGTGTGTAGTTCATTAACACGTGACGATGTTATACGTCGAGCGAATAATTTAGGCTAAAAAATCGGTTTTCGGCCAACCTACTCCGATTGTAATGAAAGTATGAAACCACAACCATTAAATCCGGAAAAAAATCAAGGATCAATACTCCTCAAGAAGAAACTTCTTTTGGGTTAGAGGGGCTCAAAATCCCAAATTCCATCGTTTACTATTTTTTATCAATTTTTTTAATTTTTCATAGTATCCAAAAAATCTAAAAAAATTGCAAAGCCTTATTTCGGTTTTATTAGATTTTTAGTGTTTTTATAATTTTTTTGATTAGTTTTGACTCGTTAACGTATTTTTAGTAGCATTTTTAACTTTTTTTAAAAATTAAAACAATTTTTTTAATAACAAGTCGTATATACATAAGGGGGGGTGTATATACGACTTTGTAAAATACAAGTCTTATGTACCCCCACGCCTACGTATATACGACTTGTATTTCACCAAATCGTATATATGTAGGTGTGGGAGTATATACGACTTGTATTTTACAAAGTCGTATATACACCCCCTTATGTATATACGACCTATTTAAAAAAAATTCACATATATACAATTTGAATTTTTCAAAGTCGTATATATGTAGGGTGAGGTATATACGATTTTTTGGTCAAATTTTTTAGAGGTATTTTCGTCCAAAAAAGTCTTGTGGGGTATATGGGAAGATGGTGGAGGTAAAAAAAAAACCCTTAAATAAATACTAACAAGAGGAAGTCTTGAACAAGGCCCAAAAGGGAGACCGGTACTCGAATGGGCTTTGAGCAAGCCCCCCTTAGTCATAAAAAGCTAGAATGGGCTTATGCAATTTTGTAAACAGACTGTTACTATCTCCACCTCCCTCAAAATCGGTAAAAGACTCCATCCAACCCCTTTCCCTATCTTGACCAAAAATAAACCCTTTCCCTACCTTTCCACCTTTCCGTCCGGGCATTTATCTGTTATTTAGGACTTTAAAACTAGTCCTCTATTTTTTGGAATTATCTTAGCTTAACAAGAAAACTAATTTAAAATCTTAAACACCTAAACTATAAATTATAAAGAATGTTACAAGTATAAAAATTTACATCAACCTTTATATTTACATCTAAAAATATAGAAAATTTAAAGAATCATCATGTTTTAGGTAAGTTTCAAGAAATTTGCAATATGATTTCAATTCATGTGTGTCTCTATTCTCTAATGATCTAAATTTAGGTGTGTGTATGTATGTAATTATAATTATAATTATAATAGTAATAGCATAAAAGTTTTATTCAAATCATGTATATGGAAAAAAATTGGCGCCCTCAGAAAAAATGGGGCCCTAGGCCACTACAAAAAAAACAGGGATTAGCGAGGGAAAATTCCCTCGCAATTTTCCGTCGCAAACTGACCAAATTCCCTCGCTAATGGTCATTTGCGAGGGAATTAGCGAGGGACAGGTTCCCTCGCTAAATCCCTCCTCACTAATAGGATTAGCGAGGGAATTTAAATCCCTCGCTAATTAGCGATGGAAAATTCCCTCGCTAATTAGCGAGGGATTTGAATCCCTTGCTAATAATCAGAAACACGTGGCCAAGTTTTGACAGCCACACATCCACTATTCCCTCGCTAATCCCAATTTTTTTTTTTGATTTTTTTTATGCTAAACCTATTTTTTTATTGATAGACCTGCTTTTATACCTGATTGAAATAGCTTAAACAGTTTTCATTCCATCCAAATCAACATAATATAAATCCAAATCAACATAAAATCCGAATGAAAACAACATAATATCCGAATAAAAAAGTATTGAAATGTCAAACTATCCTAAAAGCTGCCGTCAGACTCCTACGACTCCTCCGACGGCTGAGTATATTCTTGCTCATCTGGAAATATATTCTTGCTCTTAAAATAGTTATACATCAGCTCCTGTCTCCTTAGCACCTTCGCATGGTCTGTCCTCCAGCCCCTAACCTCCTCTTGAGTATCCTTCAACTGCTGTTTAGTAGATTGCAGCTCCTGCCTAAGCTGCTCTGTCTCTGCATCTGACTTAGTAGAAGCTGGTCGACTGCGTCCTCTGCTGCTCCCGACCCCAGACGAGCCCTTAGAACCTATAATAGGAGCCATTGGCCCAGTACCATACAGACGACCCTTGTACCAACCAACTAATTTCTCCCAATTGATGTTTGCCAGATCTCTCATCTCTGGAGGAAGTTCACCAAGTGAGGCAAGGTCCCAGCTCCCTTGAGTCAGCTGAGACATGATTTGCTCCTGTTTTGCATAACCACAGAACATAGCATAATTAGCGCTCCATTTTAACAAAAATTTCATTACGTGCAACACCAAAACCAGAACTGCTTGAAGCCCCTGCGTCAAAATTTGGACGTCCTTTTTCTCCATGTTCCACCCAAATCCAATAATTAGGCTTAAAACCCCAACGATACAAGTGCTCCCTAATTTCATCATCGGTCGTAATAGGTATTCCGTCGCATTTTAAGCAGGGACATCTAACCCCCTTTTCCCGTCTAGCCAGTTCATGTCGCTACGCTACCACAAGAAACTATTCAACCCCAATTACAAAAGTTTGCTTCAAATCCGCTCTTTTAGGAAATAACCGATCATACACCCAATCACGATTAAATTCATACCAATTCATCTACACATATTTAAGAAAATGTGTTAGATTCCCATAACATTCCCAATAACCTATCAAGTTAGTGGCATCGATATGATCTCAGTGGAGATGATTTCGAGCTGAGTATGGGGGTCAAGGACAGCACAAAACCCTTTTCCATCCAAGTAGTGAAGGAAGTTATTTCATATAACTCCCAACCTTACCATTGTTAGTATCGTCTCGCAATTATCTCAATGGAGATGATTTCGAGCAAATTATGGGGGTGAGGGACAGCACCTCACCCTTTTCCATCAACAACACACAGTCATCTAACCTAGGGTTCATCAAAACAACAATTAAACAATTTTCAATTAACAACTCTAAAATAATACACTTTTCAATTTCAACTATTTGACACAGTTAACAACATACACAATTTTTAATTCTCAACAATTTTCAATCTAACTCTTCTCAACAATTTCACTTTAACAAATTTAAAGTCATTTTTCAATTACTAACATTCACATTTCACAATATTCACTCAATTTTAACTCATATTTCACACTCAATCCTACAACTCACATTTCACAATATCACCTAAGCAATCCTAACCAATTCACAACAACAACAACAACAACAAATAATTCAATCCTAACTAATTCAAAACTTAACACACAACAACAACAACAAATAATTCAATCCTAACTAATTCAATCCTAACCAATTCAATCCTAACCAACAACAACAACAATTTAGTGCAAACACCAAATTTCGGTGACGGTGCGCACTCCGGTGCGATTGCAGGCTTCAAACACCAAATTTCAATCCTAACAAATTTCAATTTCAAGCAAACAATAAATAAATTAAAACAAATTCAATAAATTAAAACAAATTCAATAAATAAAAAATTAAAATTATAACAATATCATAAAAAGTGCAAATCAAAACTTACAAATTGAGGGAAATGGGAGCTCCGGTGGTGGTGGTTTCGTGGGTGGTGATGGTGGTGGAAGAAGAGGCAAATTGTGAGAGAGAGAGAGATAGAGGAGAGGAAAGGAAGAGGAGCTCCGGTGGTGGTGGTTTCGTGGGTGGTGGTAGTGGTGGTTGTGTGGTGGAATTACAAGAGGGAAATCGTGAGAGAGAGGGAGAGAGGAGAGGAAGAGGAGTTCCGTGGGTGGTGGTGGTTTCGTGGGTGGTGGTGGTGGTTGTGGTTGTGGATTTGAGAGAAGGGGGTGAGAGAGGGGAGTATTCGGATGGGAGGTGAGAGAGAAGAGTGAAGAGTGAAGTGAAGAGTGAGGGAAAAAAATTAAACGGTTCATTTATTAAAGTTAGCGACGGATTTTGCGAGGGAATGCATTCCGGCGCCCAACGTTTTGCTAGGGAAATTTCGTCGCTAAAGGTGACCATTACGTCGCTAATGTCCAGAAAAAACGAGAAGACCAATTCCCTCCCTAATGTTCAGCAAATCCGTCGCTAATTCTTGTATTTGCGAGGGACCAAGATTCCCTCGCTAGCGTCCCTCGCAAATAACCTTTTTTTTGTAGTGGGCGACCGCCCCTCGCGCCCATGCTGAGGGCCACCATTGTGACTATCTCGTCCAAAGGTGGCAATGCACGATAGTCTTCTTTTTCACACTAGGAAAATGGGAACATAAATAGTAGTGACAGGTTAGGCCGTCAATAGCAAACTTTCATTTTAGAGAAATGAAATTATCGAAGGCCTTAGGAGGGATGTTACACTTTAACCTACAAGAGAATTTAAAGATGAGAACCAAAGTTGGAGGGTCGAGCAACTCAACTTGATCGTGCGAGCGAGAGTCAATTGGAGGCGGAGCATGCGTTCGTTTGTTCTCTTGTGCTTTTTCCCTTGGTATTTTGTTGTAACTCTTTTATCATTTCTTTTCACATTGTTGTGAATGGGTACTCCAAATGAAGAGTCCATATTCATTTCGTAAAAACTAGAGATTTCTTATAATGAAATGAGTCAATTAGTTTCATCATGACAATCTCAATTAAATTAATTGAGATAAACCATGAAATTATTATGATTTGAATTTTTTAAAAACTTTCTTTACGAAATCCATGAACATTGTTTCATTTCTTAATCAAAAATATATAAATCAATCAAATTAATTTATTTAAAAATATGTATTAATTAGATAAATCAGATCAACTTATTTAAATATAATTTGCTAATAATATTTTATTTTAAAATATAAACTCTTTTATTTTAATTGAACTATTATTGGTTTTTTTCCTTTTTCATTGAACATTTCTTTGGGTTGTCAAAATTAGGGTACGACATGTATGAACATAAAATGGGAGAAATATGGAGAGATAAAGAGACGTGGATCCACTTGTTGTTGCCAACATAAATAGCATCGAAAAAGGAATATGTGCTACTATTTACACATGCTTAAATTTTGAATTTTATAATATGTCTCTTTATAAAAATTAAATATAAAATACAAAATATATTATCAAGATTTGATAACATTTATGTAGAAAAAACATGTTACATGTATATAAAATAAGACTCCTCTCAAGTACTTGTCGTGTCAAATAGGAGAGAGGGTGACACATACAATAAAATAATAAATGCTCTATTCTTTTTGTATGTGTCATTCTATCTCCTGCTAGACACAACAAGTATCTAAAGTGGTGTTTGCCAACTAAAGTGAGTGCCCCACAAGCATTACCTTCTATAGTTACTTTCTCTTATCTATGTGCACCACTAATAAAACTCAATTTTATCTTTGCAAGTCTCATTTGAAATATTGTGAGTTATTTGTTGATAATATGCAAGTTTTAAGAGTTTTTTAGGTGGTACTGGATTGAAGGGATTAAATCCTTGTTAGGTATTAATATTAAAAGAGAAATGTTATTTAGACCAAACAAGTATACAAAAATACGAATACGTATGAGATACGGAAGGAATACGAGTATAATACATTTATTTTTTATTTTAAATTAAATATATTATACGCGTACAATACTGAACTTAATTTAAAATAAAATAAATAAATATATTATATGTATATTCCCTCTGCATTCCATACACATTTGTATTTTGGTACACTTTTAATACTCATATTAAAAAGATATAAAAGAATAATGTGTGCATGTCCATTCAAGCATTCAAAGGGAGAATGCTCCGATCCATCGAGTATGGTCTCATGAGTGACAAAGTGATACTTTTTATTTCTCACAAGCAACACAGATAACATTACTTTAGTCATAGATTGGTTCATTATGGTAGGATGAAATATTATTGAATAATAATAAAAATTTCTAAAAAAATGTTAACTCCATTCTACATACATCATGACAATAAAGAAGAATGGTACTAGTATCTTTGCTAAGGCCAAAAGTTGTAGGCCAACAGAGTCAGAAAAATGAAGGATAGCTTTGAATATGCTGACTCAGCAATGGTGTGCAATGTATGTTGTCTATTCTGCATTAAACGGTCCACCTCAGATTTTCAGAATCCCCATGTTACTTAAATGTTCTTCTCCCCCATCAGACACCGAGAGCAAACAAAGAGAAAAAAAGAGAGAGAAAGTTCAGAGAGGAAAATAAGAGAAACATATCAATTGGTAGCTACAATATACTAATACTATATTCTGCTGTTGCCAGCCAAATTTTCTGAAGTAGAAGCCATTGTTCAGTGACATAGAAATGGGTGAAGTAAGAGTTATCTTACACTATTTCTTCTTGTCTATATATATATATATATATATATGTTCTTCTCTAACTTCTATGATCTTTTCTCTTGTCTACTGTAGTATATAGCTTGTCTTTGATTCTTTCTCATATGCATTTGAATGTTGTGTTTTGGTGTTGAAAGGAGAAGAAGGAAGAAGGAAAGAAAGAAGAAAACAAGGAGGAAAAAAAGGAAGAAGAGAAAAAAGAGGAAAAGAAAAATGAAGAAACTCCAGAGATAGTACTCAAGGTTGATATGCATTGTGAAGCTTGTGCAAGGAAAGTTGCAAAAGCATTGAAAGGATTTGAAGGTAATTTTATATATTTCTTCTTCAACTTCCTGAGCTCAAAAACATTTTCTGATATGAAATTTAACTCTATGAATGCACTTAGAGGGGAATAATGTTTTGAATAGAGACTATTAATGTAGTCAAACAATCATGTTAGACATAATTAGTACCAGTTTTTATGATCTAGTGTCAGCTCAGCTGTGGTACTTTTGTTCTCTTTTTTCCTTATTTTTTTTCTTGTTAGAGGGATCTAATAGTAATATCCATGATTGAATTTGAATTTCACAGTATATATATTATTCTCAACTTTTACAGGTAAATATTACCCTTGTTGTCCATTCAGATAGAGACAAAAGTTCATTATTGCATTATTATTATTATATGTATAGTGATATGAAGTTAACTAGGTGGGGGAAAAGATTAATACTAGTACTAGTAACTATAACTATAGTAAAGTATAATTATTAATGAAGAAATATATGATATGATATTGAGGTTGGGTGAGTGGAATGCAGGAGTGGAGGAGGTGAGTGCAGATAGTAAGGCAAGCAAAGTGGTAGTGAAAGGAAAAGCAGCAGACCCCATAAAGGTACGTGAGAGACTAGAAAAGAAAAGTGGTAAGAAAGTGGAACTCATTTCACCTTTGCCTAAACCTACGGAAGAGAAAAAACAAGAAGAAATTAAACAACAACAGCAGCTACAACCAGAGGACAAAAAAGACCAGGTAATATAATATTGTGTGAAAAACTTAAACCTAGTAAATTTATTTCTTTTGTCAAATATGAAATAGGGGATGTGCTGTACATGAGTAACATATACTACTCTCTTACATAATACTACTACTATAAACAAAAAGTGGTTAACAAAAGTTGACGTATTTAGTCCAAATTTTGAACCAGATCCATTAACTTCTGTTCATCACTTTTTACTTACTACCTCCGTCCTATTTTATAAGTTGTTTTAGTACAATCAATTTGTCCCAAATTAATTGTTGTTTTACATTTTCAAGGAAGCATTTAATATATTTTTCCACTAGAGCCCTTATTAATCATTACAACTTTTTGCATTTAATAAATATTTCACATTTATCTATGTAAAGAGATAAAGGGTTAAATGGTAATTTAAACAACACATTTTATAAAATCTAGACTACCAATCATTTTTCTTAATAAGTGTGCAAAAACCTTAAACTACATATAAAATGGGACGGAAGTAGTATATTCTGTAACGGAACGGAAGGAATATTTTGTTGTATAGTGAAATGGATTGAGTTTTTCCGTTTGGGATGGATGGGAATGGTATGGTATGGTGGCATGAAAGTAACTATACAAAGTGAGCAAAATGATGGGAGTAGCATTAAGCCATTAAGGCACTTGTAACGAGGGAAATGAGGGTGACAAAACAATTAAGAGAGTTTGACCCCACTCTCTTTTTTGCTGTGCAACTTGCAGCACCAATATGGGGTCACGGGTTCATTACACTTACACTGTTACACTTACACACACACTCTTGGTTTTACCGTGCATAAAATTGTGGGGTTAATAAAACACAGCTACGTGACGTGGGTACGTGAGTTAATAATACAACATGTGTTATGTTGTCGTTTATGCATTGGTTGATGAGGATGAGATCAGCAGGATAAGGTTAAGGAATGGTAGCTATGAGATAATGTTTCTTTACGGAGAAAAAACAATTGGCCAAGTTGGGTTCGAGGCGAGACTTGAGATTTTGAATGCTCTGATCGAATAAATAAAATGACATCCTTGTACTATTATACTTTATTATTGTGTCAATTGTTACTAAACATGAATGATATATTTATATGTATTTTAAAATGATAGCGCCATACCTAAATCGCGATTTGTTTCAATTGTTTGTTTGTCAGCCTCCGCCTGTGGTAACAATAGTTCTCCAAATTCGAATGCATTGTGAAGCATGTGCTCAAGTTATACACAAGCGCATCCGTAGGATCAAAGGTACAAATACTCCCACATCTAGTGTACACATATGAATCACCGATACAAACACAAGAACAATACATACACAAAAACATAAACATTGATAAGAATCTAAGAAAAAAATGATTAAAGTGTCGGTGTTGGTGTCTAACACTACCAAACACGTCTTTCATCTAAAATATCGATGCTAGAGAAGTGCACACACAACATGTGTTTTTTTTTTCTTCTAGATGAGGGCCTTATTGATATTGCCCAAGACCATCATATGTGGCATTAATCCCGCTACTTTTGAAAGTGTGGGAACTTTCAATGTTTTTCATGCAAACTTTTTGACCACAGATTAGTGATTTTATCATATCGTTAATTTCGGTTGGATCTCTAAATAATTGAATCATTGTTGAGCAATTCGTGACATGCTAATAGAGTATGTATTAATATATGAAGGAGTGGAATCGGTGGAAACAAACTTGGGAAACGATCAAGTGATAGTAAAAGGTGTGCTAGACCCTGTAAAGCTTGTTGATGACGTGTACAAAAGGACAAAAAAGAAAGCTACTATTGTGAAAGAGGAAGAGAAAAAGGAAGAAGGAGAGAAGCAAGAAGAGGAGAAAAAAGAAGAGAAAGAAGAAGAAGAGAAAAAAGAAGGTGAAGAAAATAAGGAAGGAGAAGAAGAAAAAGAAAATAAAAGTGAGATTAAGCGTAGTGAATACTGGCCAACAAAAAACTATGTTGATTATGCTTATGCTCCTGAGATTTTCAGTGATGAAAACCCTAATGCTTGTTCTGTTATGTAGAATAATGATTTCTACTACTACCTATGTATTTTAGTAGCTTAGTGGTGTGAGTGAATATTTCAATGGTTTATGTTTATGATGATGGTGTGTATTTTGTTAACATGTAGTAGTATTGTATTACTCAATTTTGGCCTACAATTTTTTGTTGTGGTCTTGTGGATGAATTTGGTTCAAAATTTATGTACCTATAATGTTGATATTTTAATAACTGCGAAAAGGCCACTTCAATCTAAACTTAAAATTTTCCAATCAATGCATAGGCTTCAATTTATTAGCTTCTTAAATCTTTCTCTATCTCTCTAAACATTCACCATAATTCAAAGGGGTGGTCAACAAGGTTCACAAGGGTACAGTGCAAAAAGGTAAAGATTGTGCATTTAAAATTGTTGATTGGAAACAAAATAAAATGTGTAATGTTTTTTATATGCAAATTGATTGTATTAATGTAAGCACAACATGTACTTCAATCCTTACAATACCTTAAGCCTTGTTAAAGTCCCTCTTAGCAAAAAAATCCGTAGAAAAAAAGACTCAGGGAGGAAAAAGAGTACCCTAAGTAGACCAGGGCAACAGAGCCAATTACACCGGTGAGCAAAACACAAAAGCAGCATCAACAGAAAACAACATACAACACGTAACTAGTGACATCAGTGCCAAAAATTAGCGACAACAACACAGCAATCAACAGCAGCCAACATACAACTAGACAACAAACAACAACATCAATACTGCGACACTATCAACAACAACGCAACAAACCTGCCCAAACCACTACTATAGCTTGACAACAACACTATACACAACCACACAACAAACAACATCGATGCTCAACCAGCAGTAACAACACAACTAGACAGCAACAAACCTACCCAAACCACAACGACTACTAGACATCGATACAAGGAAGTATTGTTGGTATTCCAACCCATTTAAAAAAGGAAAATCAACCCGCTTCAAGACACATAGTGGGATTAGACCACCATTTTGCTATCGAGAAATTTGACAACCTCCCAATCTTACAAATAAACCATCCCCAAGAGGTACTTTTGACTCTATTCGACAAAGAGAAATAGTCAAAAATAGTTCCTTTGAAAATGACATTATTCCGCTCCAACCACAAACCCCAAGCTCCTGCTAACCAAATAAGATTATTCGCCTGACTAGATAGTTTCCCTTTAATTAAATTACCATAGACAAGGAAGTGATCCAATCCTTCTAACCTAATCACCTCTTGAACACTCATCCACCTACAAATATCCTTCCACATATCTGTCGCTACCTGACATCTAAAAAACAAATGAGAAATTGATTCCTGCTGACGAAAACATAGTGAGCATGTAACATGGGCACTGCTGATACATCCTCTCACTTCGAGTGGATCTTTAGTAGGAAGTCTCCCAAGGAAAATGCACCACCCGAAAAATACACACCTTTGAACATGATTTCACACTAAAAGAATGGGGTTTATTTTATTAAATTTTCAATTCCAACAATCCATCTTCTCTACGGCTAGACGAAATTCAAACGAAAGAGATGATAGAATATCCAAATTTTCCTTCTCAGCGGAATTGAGTTCACGACTCCAAACAAAATCCCAATGACCACTATCACGATCAATAACATACAACTCAGCAATCTTAGCATGCTTCTGCGTCGAAGCCTCAAATAGATCTGGAAAAAAAAAACTAAGGCCTCACAAAATGAGTCCCCACAACATTAGCAGGCAACAAAGGACTCAACTTTGCTGACGGCAAATGCCAAAATGACAAAGAAGTTGGATCACAAATTCTCTTTTTAGCGAACCAATCTACACATAAGTTTGCCTATCGGTATGAATGGTAATATTTCTTAATTTATTATGTTATCTCTCTCTATTTGAGAGTAAGAAGCACAATTCATTGGATTACACTAAGAATGGTTGGAGTCATGCTTCTTTTTTTTTTTAAGTGGACATGTCAATATTAAATTTGCAAGTATTTACTTGGTGGAATACCATTCCATTCTTTTATTAGGAAATACCTCTTTAGAAATAGATTAGTTCTTTCTTTACTATAAACTCACATAATGTCCTGTTGTTTTGTTATTTTCTATTTGAGTAAGGCTCCACTTTAGTCCGTGACCCTTAAGTGACATATAATCTTAGGTCCATTTTATGTGAGTAAATGTTCCTTTTGGCACGTAAAGTGACACACAATCTTCTTTTTTTCTCATTTGTCAAAAAAAATAATCTTTTCTCTATCCACTCATTCAATAAACCTTTCTGGAATTTTCAAAAACAGAACATTTGAGTCCCTCCATTTTTGGAACATTTGAAGAGGCTAATTTGTCCAAGTTTAAAAATGTTAGAGACTTATTTGCCATGCGTAGAAATTGTCAGGAATTAAAATAGATCTTTACGTTATCTATAATAATTTATCACAATTGAAATCATTAATTTTAATTCATTTTACTTTCATTGCTTCTCTTTTTGAAAGGAATAATCCAAAGATATAAGCATTAGAGACCAACTGCTTTGCAATTCTATATTAGCTTATTAAGGCATTTTCTATCAAAACATATATTGTCTTTTTTATACAAAAAGTTTAGGTGAGTAGAGTTCTGGAGAGGCTCAATAAGGTTGGAGAAAGCCTCAAGGCTCTTTGAGGGCTTATAAAGGCACTTGCATATACCTACCAACGAGATCCTTACATCGTCAACGAAATTTGAACTCACGTCCTTGTGAGATTTGAGCTAATCCTTACTAACTGAACCAACCTTTATTGACAGTAATAAAACAAAACACATCTTCTAATTCTGTTACGATTCGAGAGTTGATTTTGCACGTAAGGCGAAATGGAGTTTTGAATATGGAAGTGAAACAAATATTGAAATTTGAGTGGAGAAGTTAATTGAGTAATTGTATGCTTAGTATGCTAATATTAAAAAAATTACTTCAAATGGAGTTTTGAAAGGAAGATTTTATAGTAGGATACAAGGTTAGTTAGTAGTTGAAAATTGTTGTTTTACTTTCAACCTACCCCGCTTTAAAATATAGCTTTTGTATTGTCATGGATTCGAGTTAACTCTCCATTTATCAAATAAAGATATTGTTGTATAATTCAAACTGTTAGTGATGTTAGTTAAAACAGTTTGTTAGTTCTGTTAATAGTGGTTAACCAATGTGGGACAACAACAAATGTATTGATATAAGAATAAGAATCATATACAGAAGCAATAAAAGATAGTGTTGTGAATTGAGTTTTCCTCTTTTAATTCTCTCAAATATTCCTTGTGTCTTGTATTGTTCCAGCAAATTGTACATTTCGCTAATAAATTTTACACACGTCCACCATCATTAATCTAAACAAGAGGATGATGCAAAGTAGTGTTGTTGTTGCAGAATCAAATTCCAAAAGGAATAAGATGCAGGAAATTTCTGAAATAATGGATGCAGCAATGTGAAAAGGCGAATCAGAAGCGCTTTATTCTTGAAGGGATGAGTAACTACTCTTTTGAGGTGTGGCAGGTGGCAAAATAAGAAACAGAAATGCTATAACATAGGCTTGAAGGTCCACTAATTTTTACCAATCACAACCTAAATCTATAAAAATTGAAATCTTAGAAGTGATAATAAGCCCTAAACAAGGGCTACTAGAGTGAAAAAAGTGTCTCATGATCTACCATGTATCTATATACTTGAAAATCACTCAAAACTCCAAAATCAACACGTTGCCTCCTACAAGTAGAAGCTCATGATATTCTTTATCCTCACGACTAAGACAATAGTCTAATCGCTATCTATTTCGGAAAAAAAAGAGTATAACGTCTTATGTCTCAAACTAAGACCAATCGGGTCACCGTTTCAACTGCGTAGACATGTAGAACCTTGAATTTCTACTTACGAGCAACGACGACATCCATCGTAGTTGAGATTTCAAGCATTTTTCAAACATCAATCTACCAAAAACTACATAGAACACTTCCCCACCCTGGCAATCACCATTGACAGAAAATGTATCATAAGAACCCAAAAGACTAAAGTTTAGGACAATTTAGATTAATTGAAAGCAAGCAAGACTTGCACATTATTGAATGTCTAATAGTTATTCGAACTACTAAACTATAAGTAATCGAGAAATATGTGGTGCACACGAGATGCAAAAGACATGGACTAATAAAATTACCTTTCTCTTTGCGCATTTAGTTTTCTGGCAAAATCAAAATTCCTAGAGAATAGCATCATCAAATGATGTAAAATTTCGAACTAATTTGCATGACTAATGGCCATCACGCAATTGCAATTTATGTAACACAATCTTGACTTTCATGTAATGATCCTTTTGTTGCTTGAGTATCTCACTTAAAATCGCATTGCTGGAAACTATATTAACAAATACAAGGCTTTAAAAGGATGCCCGGCCCTTGTTATTTATGTTGTTCAGCTCTGCATAGACTTGTACAGCACCACTGTGACATATTTGGCTAGAAATCGATGAGTCGTCCCAAGTGCAACCACCGAAGGACTACTCTTTCCTTTCTGCATGTAGAGATGATTGAGCACTACATGCTGAGGTCTGGATACAAGAGGTTGGAACTCCATGTTTGTTGAAGGAAGATTAAGAAGAGTCATTTGCATGAAAGGAGGAACCAATGGTGGCTCCTTTGCATAATCTTCAGAACTCAGTTGTAAATTGTTGTAACTTGATTCTGGTGATTTAGGAGGCTCAAAGCTAGAAATGCTTTCGATGTCTTCAGGAACATAATCCTGCATATGATGAATTAAATCATGTCTCAATATAGATGTAAAAAGCCTTGAAGCAGTAAAACATAAAGCAGACATTTTTTTAGCTCCTTCAAGATATGCAATGAAATCAATTTTACTGAGGAATTTAGATGTAAAAGGCCTTAAAGCAGTAAAACATAGTGCAGACATTCTCCCCACCCTGTTGAGGAATTTCAAGTTTTCCTGATCACCTCATGTTTTACTAGTGCCATGACAAAATTTCATTAAATATGAAACAACAGGGCCAGGGCAAGGAGATGACCCCAGAATCTGGATAAAGTAATCTGTAAGTCTAGCAACTGTAATAAAAACCACATTCACGCCATTAAGGATGATTATCTAAAAATTAGAGGAGGCTTGCAGATCTACTCAGCCACAAAGTGAAACTGATGGGTTTAGGATCACGTGTTGGAAACAAGGTCCTTCCAAGAAGAGAGATTTGGCTAAAGAGTATGAAGTAAATGAAAAAAACACAGACAGACACTCCAAGGAGAAAATTGAATGCAAGGAGTACTTAAGTACGTACTTATTGAATAAGTGCTTACAGTATAAAATCTTAACAATCCATTTCTACAACCGAAGAGGGAATAAAGGTAACTTTGCACAAGCCGGAAGCAACTTATGACAATAAGCTATCAAGAGCAGTTTACGAAGATAAGTTGCAAACAGTTTATAATATATCATAAGTTATTTTCATAAGCTCTTCCAAATACTTATATGCAAGTGTTTATGTCACAAGATAACCCCAAATAAATGCTTCCAAACACCCCTCTAGGCCTCTAAAAACATGTTTCACTTGAAACAAAAATTGAGCTTGACGCCTTAATTGAAGGGGAAAAGTGTGAAATTGAAGCACTTAAAAATGACTTAGCTATTGACAGCATCGTCCTTTACTCAACTTGGAAAAACATGATCAGATAATTGAACATTTTGATCATTGAATGGGCACATTATATATGTCAACAAAACAGTACCTGTAAGTCAAGAATGTTGTAAGCATTTCCAGCATCATCTTGAGCCCAAGGCAAGTCAGGTGCATACCTCCACTGTCCATCCACGATAAATCTAAACTGGTAAACACCAGATGGGAGTACCTTCATTATAGTGAAGTCCTTTCCTGATCTCTGCAAAGGCATTCTGTAAAGCAAGGAATATCAGAATCTAAACAACAGTTAAAGCAACCTTTGAAGACAACTAAAGAAGACAGTAAGAATGCATTTGGCATGTTTTTTGTTTTCATCTTCACTCAAGTGTTTTTACAAATAATTACAAAAATGTCAAGTTTTCACTTCATCTTTTGTTTTTATAATTCAAAGGACATAGTGAAAACAACAAGGATAAAAACAAAAACGACATTTTGTAATAACTGAAAACATATCAACAGAAATCAAACCGAATGGACCCTAAATTTTCCGAACCTTGTTTTCCAATTATCCCATGATCCCTCCACTAAGACATCTTTGCCATCATAACACCAGGTAATCATAGTCGGAATTCCTAGTTCACTGAACATATCTTCATACCCTGAAGTGGTTTGCATCCAGGAAGCACTTGGGACACGCATCTCATCAGGTCTCTGTAGCGGTAGCACTGGGGCCTAAACACAGAGGGATAAGGGAATGATTCACAACTAATTAAAACAAGCAATCCACAAAAGCAATACAGAAGAACAAGCCTCAACCAAGAACATATATTAAAACACCAAGGTTTCAGAATCAAGCTTAATAGAGACCAAATAGCACATCTAATATGACTTGCAACAAAATCACGTGAAGCCTAGATGTCACATTCAGTAGTCTGCAGTCTCCACCATCAACTTGAGGGAAGGAAAAGTAGTAAAAAAGTTGATTCTTAATCAGGGCAAAAATTTAGAATATGCCTAAGCGAATCTGGTTCCTCTAAAGTAACCCCAATACTGTAGGCTACACTACACACAATTAAGTTTCCATAAATGCTGATTGATGAGACCTCATATATGGTATCAACAATCTTCCTATCTCAGTGGTCCAATTACCAAACACCAAAAGGTAAGAAGCATGCAACTGTAAAGTAGTGTGGATGAATAAAAAAACAAGATGCGGTGTATTAAAACAAAAAGAGGTTTAAAATTATAAAATCTACCTAATGGACTTTGCATCAAACAGGTAGTGGGCGCTATGTCATGAAAATCAAAAGAAAAGGGTATTCTATATTTCACCTTCTAAAATGAATGCACACCGCTAAGAGTTGTGGATGGAAACTAGACATAATAAATAATATCAAATCAAAACCAAAACCTAATAAGTGATCACAAGTTTGACTTTTCATAATTGATTTAGACACTCCACTCATCGGAAAAAAAAAAGTTTAAACTTTTTAGAATCTGAATAAAAATATTGAAAAAGAAAGAAACCCATTAACGAAGAATTGAAGAACTTACTTGAGGGGCGAACATGAGAGGAGATTGGGTTGCTCTAGGGCTAGCAGGTGGAGAATGAGCCATTAATTGAGAATTGGTAGGGTTTCCAATAATAACCCCATCAGGTGCAGACATGCAATCGCTTAAACCTCCTTCTTCTCTTTCTTCTTCTTCCTCTCCTTCGGTTTCCGATGCGTTGCCGTTTAAATCTTCTCTTCCATTCACATTCCCCATCGAAATTGAAAAATATAAAAATATGATTTTGGCAAACAAAAAAGATGGCGGTTAATGAGAAGAAATTAGGGTTCAAATTGAAAATTAAAGAAAAAGTCCGATGAGTTTGGAAAAAGAAAGGAAATGGGTGGTGGCGGTGGGGTAAGGAAAGAGAGAGAGAGAGAGAGTGAGTGATGGGTCACGTCACGTCATCATATTCTTGACGAGTTGAGGTTAGGTTCTCACTCTCACTCTCACTCTCACTCTCACTCTCACTCGTTCGCTAACTCACTCCATTTTCCAATTGGGAGATTCAACGTGCTCTGTTTGTGCCTTTTTCTTGTTTTCTCCCCGTGGCAGTACGCCACCACTGAGATGAGATGATGAGAGTGAATATGAGAGAGGGTAGCTACTAGCTGTAATGTTATCGCTCCTTTTTTTTTCCCTCTTTTTGATTGTGATTGCTTTCTCAATTTACTAATTAACCTTTTTTTTCTCTTTCTTTAATCTTAATAATTGAATATTTATATGCAACTAAACCATCATTTATTAAGTGAATTATAAGGATTGATGATGATTGATTAAATTTTCACTTCTAATTTTTTTATTGGAAATAGTCGATTTTAATTTCCAACAAAATGCAAAAGAGTGGTAATTTAAGAGATACTCCCTCTGTGTTCCAAAATATAAGTCTTTTTAATCACTTCACAAGAATTAAGAAAATTAGTTTAGTTAGTTAATCTCATTAACTATCTCTACTACTAGTATTTATATTATTTTTCCTAATTTACCCTTTATATGTCATTCCTATCTCCTCTAATTAATTACTTTGGTATTTCAAGAGTTGTAATTGTAAAGAATTAATTATGGGTATTTTAGTCAAGAAGTAATAAATGCAGTAGACAAATTTGAAATGAGTCTTATATTTTGAAACGGAGGAAGTACATTTCACAAGGTAGGTGGATGTATCTAGAATCTTGGGAATGTCTGGCAAAAAATGTCAGTAAGTCTTATGCACACATGGAAGTCGTGTTCTCTCTTATAAATAGAGAGACTTGTGAAGATATGATACATGCGAAATGAAGATGTGAGGCATCCCCATTCTTGGGCGATAATGTACAGAGTTGAAGAATCTCTAGTCAGGTCCTAGTGAGAGGAGAGTGTTGACGATCGTTTGTTGTGTGAGGTGTGGGTGTCATCATTCCTTGTAACTCTTAGAGTGAGAAGAGTATTGTATGGATACACATATTGGGGTGGTTTACAAACATGTTGTAATCATGTTTGAGAAGATGAATGAATTATGTTGATGTGTTCCCGTTGACGTAGGCAAGAGGTGCCGAACCACGTAAATTATTTGTGTTATTCTTTCCTTTATTTTTGCGGTGTGTTTATCTATATTTCCTCAAAAATCCTTGGACGTGTGGGTTAATCCGGTTGACCTGTGCGATTTTCCCCAACAAAATGTTAGTAGTTAATAGTTAGGAGAGAGAAAAATGTTAGTTTCCGAGTTTCAACACAAAACTTCCTTCTTGCACTGCTTCGATATGACTTAGCTCACCAGTTGAGCTACCTACTCGAGATAAATTTTCACTTCTAATTGATACTTGAAAAAACCACACGTCATTGAAGGGTTTTTGATTATAAAAGAAAATTATTTGTTTTGGAAGAATATTGTATGGTAGAAATTGTAAAACTCTATTAGGAGAGAACCTTGTAAATCATGCGACAAACAATTGAGAAAACTAAGATGATTCAGCATAAGGTAAAGATAGTTCTGAGTAAGCAAAAGAGTTATGAGGACACAAAAAGGAACGATGTACACTTTAGAAGGCGGTTATGTATTTACCTTTGTCCACGACAACCTTAATTCTTCACATAGGAAGAATTATTTACCTTTGTCCATGACAACCTTAATTCTTCAACTTTTGAAGAATTGAAATAGTAATAGAAACTCTTTTCTCTCTTCTCGTAGAAGTACGGGTCTTTCCAAGTGAACTTCACAGTATGCTAGTTCAAGAATCAAGAAAATCACTCCATTCATTTGGTGAATCATTGAGGAGCCAAAAGAAATTTGGAAAGAAACATGAAAAGGGCAGGGAAGCATCAAAGATTGTTGAGTCCTCTATCAATATCGAGAAGAAAGAAAAAGCAACAAATGCTATTTCTGTGGGAATTCTAGACATTTCTAGAAGCATTGCCCATGACATAAGGTTTGTGATAAGAACATGAATGACCTGAACATGTGGAAACAAGCATATTTAGATTATTTGAGTTTTCATATTTTAGTTTGAAGGGCTTCCTTAAAATACTTATGTGATTGCGAAGTTGATGAAATATTCATCAATTCGTATATTAGATACTGTGATGAAGACAAGAATAGTGACTTTGAGGAAGCAAAACTCATATTTGACCTTGACAGTTGGATTTGGAGGCACTCATACAAAAAAAAGGTGTGCAAGGAGAAAAATGCTCATGTTTTCCTTCGAAGAGTACTAGTATAAAGAGTTCAGGACAATTTCTATTAGAGAAGAGGAGAATGAGGGGATCATGACCTACTTGAGCACGTGGAAGGAAGCCTAAAAAAAATATGTTCGGTTGCTGCACTTTGGAAAGCCCAAATTACATGGTTGGAATTGGAAGTATCCATTGAGTGATTGGTGGATTACCACTATTGGGCTGATTAGATAATGATTAAGTCCAAGTTTTGCTATTTTTATTTTAAATTTTACATATTATTTTTAGGCTGAATTTTTCGGTGAGTTTTTGTAGCTTCTAGCCTCTTTGCTTCCTAATAGTCCTCTAAGTCATTATAGTCGCTAGCGAAAATTATTTTTTGGTAAATCAAAGTATCCTCTGCGCGCGCAATTGCAACGACTATTCCTTCGAGATACTGAGATTCATTTAAGGGGTTGACCTCCCCCACCAGTTATTTTTCCATATGCACCAGCCAAGGTCGAACCCTTGACCAAATGGTTAAAGCTAGTGGAAGTTATAATCATGTTTATAAATATTTTCTAGGTAATGTACATTCACTTATCAATGTACTTAGTAAATGCATGATAGTGGAAAATAAATGTTCAAACAATTATCAATGTATTTAGTAAATGCATAGTAGTGGAAATTTATTTCTTTCATTTGAAGTTTAGACTATAAATATCTCATGTACTCCATAAAACATATTTTGAAGACTGATCAAATTTCGGAGTTTCTCTATTGTGGGAGCTTTTTCTTTGTTCTTGGGTTAAATAACTTTCTAGTGTGGTTCTACCGGCAGGTGATGATCGGGGTCATGCTTCTCTTGATAACTTTGATTCTGTTACGGATTGGGCCAATGGTCCACTACAA
This sequence comes from Astragalus glycyphyllos, assembly GCA_963573325.1. Classification (NCBI taxonomy): domain Eukaryota; kingdom Viridiplantae; phylum Streptophyta; class Magnoliopsida; order Fabales; family Fabaceae; genus Astragalus; species Astragalus glycyphyllos. The sequence goes on from OY754311.1 coordinate 10,802,540, forward strand.
TGTTGGCCCATAAACAAAAGGCCCACAATCAAAAGTAACTCCATTAATCAATGGCTAAGATCTGATCTTCTAATCGGACGGTCCAGATCAATTAGGTACCACACCTCCACATCGGATAGGAACCTTGTTGATCAAGACTCATATCTACCAACTATCTCAGACCACCCACCAGACCGGAAATACGGTGCAGAACACATTCTATCAGTAGGTCACACTTAAGATCAAGGTACTCCTTTTTTTGGTTTGTTTTCAAGATGGTCCTAATTGGTCACATATCATTCGTTGTTATTAGAGCTCTGACTGTTTAAAAAAGTGTTACGAATCCTGTTTTTTCCCCATTTTTCGTCCTGAGTGAAAAAACAAAAAAGTTGGCTTCTTTGTTATTTGTTTTATTAATGTTTCATCTTCCTACGCACTTTTCTACTCTATTGTAGAAAAAAATCAAGATTGAGAAAAAAGAGAAAATTGCAAAAAAAAAGAAGAAGTTCCAAATTCTATTTCTATGCATATTTCTAGTTGGTTGTAGTTTGAAAGTTTATTGTTAAGCTCTCAATCGAGTCACTAATTGAGAAACTATTACGCGGCTAGAGGCATTCTTCGATTGAAGATGTGAAGGAAAAAGATGCCAAGCAAATGGAGAGTATTTTCTAAATTAGATGGTATGTAAAGGATAAAGTATAAAGTTTGATCATTAATAGAGAGTGTTGCATTATGTAGCTTGTAGCATCCAAGAGTTTAGTGGCATTAGTGAGGAAATGGTGAACAAACAAGTACGAGTAAGAAATGATGTTCACACCAACAGGTACTCAAATGTATATAATAATAATAATAATAATAATAATAATAATAATAATAATAATAATTGCAAAATACTCATGTACCATTGACAACAAAACAAGTGTATGAAGATCAAATTCACTTGTAAAGAGAAGTTGATAAAAGAATGAGTGAGAAAAAGATAAATTCGGTCAACAAAGAAAAGAAAGAGGGAAGAAATAGAGAAAAAGGAAACCATGAGAGAAAGGTAGAGGAAATACTAACTGATGAGAACGAAGATGAGGAGGAGGCTCATGAGATAAAAGAAGATAAAAATTAGGAAAAATTAGGAGAGCTTGGTTCGGAAAAAAATGTGAGTTTAATGCTTATGTATAGTTCGATCAAATTTAACAAAACTTTCTTATAATACTTGGTAGATTGATTTTGGATATTCAACTCATGTTTCTAATACGATGTAGATTCCAAACAAATGATAAATCCTCATTACGTGCTTGCTTTTAGTGTTAAAAAGTGTGTTTTGCATAAAGATTTTTATGAACAGAAGTCAATTTTGAGCAAAATTTGTGAATTTGTGAATTTAGTTTCTATGCTGGTTTTCTTTGTGTTTTATTTGTACAATAACTGCATCAAGTCGTGGAATGAATTGTATGAGCAAGAGACCAAGTTTGGAGCAATGTAAGGAAGGACTTAGTGTTGTCAAAGTGGGTATTTCTGCTGTTGTGTGCTTGAAGCGCGCGTGAATCGATGATGAGGTGTGCATGTTCAGGCCTCCCCCAATAGGTGTGCGCGTGAGGCGTACATATTCAGATATTGCTGGATAGTTGTGCGCTTGAGGCGCGCTTCAACGCACCTGAAGTACCTGATGGGCTAAAATGCTTAAATAGCGAATTTTAACACACAAAAGTACCGATTTCGTTTTATCTCTATTGAATATTCAAGGCTTGGGAACAAGTAGAGCTTTAAATGAGTTCATTTTCTTCATTAAGTTGTAACCTCTGTTTTTCTTTCTCTTCCATTATGAGTAGCTAAATTTTATTTTGTCAGAGATGAATGAACATTGAGGAAATACTATTGTAGTTGTTTGGATGTATCTTAATGTCATAGTTTATCTTTGTACTTTGTGTGTTTAATCTCTATTCTTAATGTTTTTCATGATTTGATCACCCATGAAATGATTTATTGTTCATTTATGAAATGAAAGTTTCATACTTGAATGCTTGAGATTGAATACCTACAACTCTTAGTTTAGGAATAATCTTTGAGTTGATGTAACTTATAAACACTTGATTCTAATGTTTGTGTTAAACTTTGATCACTTAAAGAATTAGGATTTCTTGTTATTAAGAAATGATTAGTTGCCTAAGGAATTAGGAGTTAATCAATATTGTGGGGTTGATAACAAAGTTAAAAAGAAAGTAACTTTTCAATACAAATCAGTTTGCAATGTGGAATCACCAAGAGTTCGTCCTTAACATCTTTCATCATCTCACATTTTCAAAGTGTTCTTCGATTTCAATATCAAAAATCACAAAAAAAAAAAAATAGTTTATTGCATTTACTTTAAAGTTCTTGTTACTAAATAAAACCAACCAAACCAAACTTTATTGTGTTCATTTAGTGTTGTTAGCATTTATTGGTATTTGCATTCGGTCCTTGAGGACAATATTCGGTTCTTACCGGTTTTATTACTTGCGACGATTTTGTACACTTGCCAATATCTTAATGAGTTTTTGGCGTCGTTGTTGGGGGTCGAAATTACATTTACCAATAAATTCGAAGACAACTACTAATTCGAACCTGTACATACTTTTGTTTGTTCAGTTTTTTTTCTTTTTTTCTTTATACATATTTTTTTTTATCTCTTTACCACTATCACTCTATTAATTCTATGAAAGCCAGGTAAATACTCTGTAAATCAATGAGTCCACACTTCAATCACTTAGTTGTTATTGTGGAGGACAACTGATTTTCAAGTTTCTTATGTTTGTTTTCTTGCATGTGAACTTTAGGAAAATTAAAATATACGCCTCAAGCCTTATCTAGGCCATACTAATTAGGGCATGGCTATTGGAGTAGGATTGTTTTGTTACATTTTCTTGTTAAACTTGGCACATATGTTAGTTATCCCATTCCTATAGATATTATGGACAACTTATATGCTGGTAAACTTCTGTGGAGTATTTCTGCATAATTGTCAGCTAAATCACATGCATATCTCATTTTGAGCAATTACTCTCTCTTCAAATTGTGTTTCTTATTAGTTCATTGGTAGCCTTACACTGTTTAAAACTCACATTGTGATCCGATTCTTCCATTATGTTTTCACCACTTGTAAAGGTTTCAAAATAATTAGGATCTAACATCAAAACTGAAAAATTCTTTTTTATTGTGTCCAATATAATATCAATTTTGAAACTCAAATATGAAGCAAGTACCATGTTTAAGATAGAAATGGATCCAGTTTATAAACCAAAACTCACACTGTTTGCTAACTTTTATCTGAGTATAGGCCCCAAAATTTGCAAATCATGTTCAAGGACTTAACTAGAATTTGGACAAATTTGCTAACCTAAAAGTAATGTCTAATGTGCCTAATTCATTCCTAATCTTATTTTCCCTTCTTGAATATGTTTTATGCTAAAGCTAACCTGGATTTTCTTCATAAAATAGAATATATGCAGAAATCTCACTTAAGGAACATTATTCAACTTGTTGACCTATTCATTAGAATGTGAACCAGCAGTAGTGTATTTCTAGCCATGTGTTGTAAACTTAAGGCCTTTAATGTCGTTCAGTTTTGCTTAAAAATGTGTTATGTTATAGTGTATAAATTGATTAAAGCAGCATTTTCCTGCTGCCAAAGCAGAACCTTAAGTGAATGATCTTACAGATGGATTATTTGAATCCAAAAGTTGATGAATTATTTACCAAGCTTGATGACTACATTTGACTAGAATGAACGCGTTAAAATAGTTATTACAAACGCGACTAATTGCTGCTGCAAAATTTTCTGCACAAAATTGCAGCCACTAGTTAATCAAGTTTTAGCTACACATGTGCATGCACAGATATTTAGCTAGTTTGCTCTAATAATACATGCCAATTAAAAGTCAATAATCAATATATATATATATATATATGTATGTATATAGTAAACTAAGTGATACATTAAAAACATTAATCAAGAAAAATTATGATATTAAAAAAATAATATTTAAATTTAATACCTAAAAGTTAAGTACATCGATCAATTTCATACGTCCTATTTCGGTGTTTGAAAAGAAAATTAAGACAACTTCTTCCTCTTAACTTGTTGGGAAAAAATTAGACAAAAGTTAAGTACCTGTAGAAGTGGAACCCCCTACCTTGGTTCCAACATTAAACCCTGCCAATTAACTTCAAACGAATCATAAATTTCACGTCTAATCGAGGGTATATTATTGTGATTTTCATCGGCACTTACCTTAAAAAAATGATAATCTGGACCCCATAGTTTATGATAAAATGCCAGACTGTGGTGGATGTATTATTTCAGCTGGAATGATTTTCTCACGACCTTCATAAACCATAATTAATTAGTGGCAATCAATTGATATGGATGCAGTACCAAATTCAATTTCTGAAGTTGTTTATTTGACAAGTAGTCTAATCATGTGTAAAAAATTGGGAAGGAATTCTTTCATATGACATGAGAATTCAATTTAAAAAATATAGTTACTTGTAAAATAATTGGGAAGGAATTCTTTCATTTGTAAATAATTATTATAGTTAAAAAAATTATTTGATTTTAGAAATTAATAAGGTCCTTTCACACAAATTAATGATTCAATCATTAAAAAATTGACGTTTTACAATTATTATAATTTCTAAAATCATTAAATCAGGTCATTTCACACAAATTAAAAATTATAGTTAATTTTCTATGGAAAAAAGAAATTATGAGTTACTTTATAAAAATATCTTTCATTCATGATATGAGAAAGATAAAATAATAGAATTGGAAAAAGAGAGGTTATTAACTAATGAATGGTATAACCAACACTGTTGGTCCGGTGACTTAATCTACTGTGGGACACAGGGGTTGACCTGGTGCTCCCGGGTTCAACTCTCGCAGTGGAAAACAGAGATTAGTCTTTCGTTGAAAGCGTTGGGACATCAATGATCTGAACTAAAAAAACTAATGAATGGTGTATGATAGAAGAAGATTAATTAATGCTTCATCAATATTGGCAAACGCCAAGTAATATGAGACAAATTTCTTTGGCTAAAATGTCATATAATATGAGACGGATAAAGTACAAAAATGAGAGAAGCTAAGGTGTTGGAATGACTAGACACACCCAATGAACACATGAGTAGGTTGCAACGAAGGAAGCAGACGAAGAGTTGCAGGTCAAAGAGCATAGCTGGTGGTGGAGGGAAGGCTGAGCAAGGCTTAGAGTGTGATAGAGGAAACAACCTAACAAAACTGGAGTTGTAATTAATTTTAATTGTTTTAAGTTTTTTTAAACTAAATTACGATTTTAATTAGATTAGACTCAATGCACTAAATTATAACTTTTTTTAAAATTTACAAAATGTTTGGAGAATAATTGTTCCTTATTCACACACTGATTTTCAATAAAGACGAATGACAATAACAACATCTTTACCCAAAAAAAGAACAAAAGAAAATTAAATTAGAAAACAACAATGTATATATGCGTCTTTAAGAATACATTTTAATCAATCCAATATATAATGAGTTTAACTATTTTACATTGTTGACATAAATAAATTTTATACCAACAATCAATCTCAAATAATGATTTAAATGACTTTTCAAGTAGATTAGAGAAGACACAACTATTTTATTTTTTGTGAAATGTCAAATTATGACTAGTTGATGAGGCAATAAAAGTTTACAACAATAGTGAAAGAATTTTGCAATGATAAAAGCGTTGTCTCCTTTTTGTTGACCATAAACAAAAAGGCCTTGACTTCTTTTTGGCCTTGGCACATTTCAATGACGTTGTTTTGTTTCTACCGTGCGTGCGCGCCATCGCAATCCAACGTTAAAGTTCAAGCGCGCGCGTCTCTCCTACACGAACGGCCTCAAATTCCCCACCTCACATAAATGCCTTAATAATTGAGCATATTATTCTCTCTCTTCTTTTTATTAATTGAAAAAACAAGTATTATAGCTAATTCTTGTGCAGACTTCTTTTGAAATATGCTAATAGATATTTGAGGGGTATTAGCTTTGATGTTGGGTTTTAGTAGTTTTCTCCTTTTTGTTTTTTTTTTGGCAAAATTGCACTTTTGGCCTTTTATGTTTGGGGTTTGTGTCAATTTGGTTTTTTATGTTTTTTTTCGTTTTAGCCCCTCATGTTTTTTTTGTCATTTTCGCCTCTGCCGTTAGATTTTTCTAACGAACGTCAAGCTGGCAGTTAACTGCTGACGTGACGTCTTAAAAGTCAGAGCTGACTTTGACCTGATTTGGTGATGTGGGACATAAGGGACCACATTGAAACTTAAAAAGAACATAGGGGCCAAATTGAAACTGAAAAATAAAATTAACAAAAAAAAAAAAAACACATTCATCTTCTTCATCCAAACACCACCTCCATCTTCATCTTCTCCGGCAAACCACCACCACCACCACCACCAAAAATCAATTGCTCTTCCACTCTTAATTCCTAACCTCTCTCCCTCAAACCGAAAACCCTTAATTTCTCAAACTTAATCCCTAACCCCAAAACCCCCAATTAAAATAAAACATATCAAATTCACTCATCTGTTCTTCCAAGATGAACAACAACAGAAGCCATCACTACCAAAATAACCACAGAAGCCATTAAAAATGGTTGGTTTCATCGTTGAACCCATCTGTGTCACTAGCGCATATAGAGGTAATGTCACATAGCTACATACAACTTGTATTACAACCCTGAAATTCATAATTCTTTTCTTAGTTAGTTACATATACATTAATTAATACTTGTTCGCAAATGCTCGCGCAACTAATAATTAATATTGGTTATGGAATTGGTGACTTACCCCAAAGTAAGTCTAACGACAATTTCTACTGTTGTTTCATGGAAGCATGAGTTTATGGAGAATTCCTCACTACTGTTTTTTTGGTAGTGATGACTTCTGTTGTTGTTCTTGGAATTTTTAATTGGGGGGTTCTGGGGTAAGAGATTAAGTTTGAGAAAGTGGAGATTTTGGGTTTGAGGGAGAGAGGTTAGGGATTAAGAGTAGAAGAGTCATTGGTTTTTGGTGGTGGTGGCGACTCGCCAGAGGTGGTGGTGGCTTGCCGGAGGTGGTGAAGGTGGAGGTGGTGTTTGGAGGAAGAAGATGAATGTGTTTTGTTGTTTTTTGTTAACTTTTTTCAGTTTCAATTTGACCCCTATGTTCTTTTTAAGTTTCAATTTGGTCCCTTATATACCTTATCACCAAGTCAGGTCAAAGTCAACCCTGACATTTAAGACGCCACGTCAGCAGTTAACTGCTAGCGTGGTGTCCGTTAGAAAAAACTAACGGCAGGTGCCAAAATAACACACACAAAAAAACATGAGGGGCTAAAACGAGAAAAAAAAAACATAAATGGCCAAATTGACACAAACCCCAAACATAAAGAGCCAAAAGTGCAATTTTGCCTTTTTTTTTTCTATGCATTGTACCCAAAAAAAATATTATATGACTTTATAGGTAAAATAAAAAAACTGTGTTCATAATACATGACTTTTTAGAATTGTGAAACATTAATGTTACTTTTCTTTTCATACTCTTAATTATTTAATATCTTTTCTTATAATTCTACTAATTTATCTTTCCAATGTTATTAATGGAGGTTAATTTGGTAAACTAACTTATAATTTCTCTTTTTCATACAAAATTAACTACTTTTTTTAATTTGAGTGAAATGACTCAGAGTGACATATAATATGAGACGGAAGGAGTAGTAATTTTTGTCTGTTGGTTGTCTTGACAATTGCAGTGAGATGGGGACGTCGACTTCCAGGTTCGACTTGAGTATAAGCGGTAGTAGTGTGTGTGGCGATTATTTATCATTTCATCTAGCAGACAAAAAATACTAGTAATAATTATCAAACCGATTGCGAATTTGAACAAGTTAAATGGTAACCTCATCTATTTAATTGTTATCATGCTTAGTTTTGGTTGCATATAATCAACTTCAAGCTCGAGTTGGAGTTGAAGGTGTTTATAGAAACAGAGGAAAACTAAAAATGTTTAGAAATGGGGGAGAAAAGAAGTTTAAAATAAGAGCAATGTTAAAAACATTAAATTGTTGAAAGATAAATGGCTCAAAGGTAAATCGAACGAGAAACATAAGGAAATATTCTAAATTGTAAAGAATGAAAATATGCACAAAGTTAAATTTGGTAGAGACCTAAATTTGCATTGAAATGTAAAAGATTTGCTTATGAGTGTGAGATTTAGGGAATTCTCAAGTATCCAACCTCGATTACATTGTGAAATCGAGTATTTATAGAAGAGCTAGGTATAACAGCTTATCTATTTGTTCAACGTGTGTACGAGACTAAGCCTATAATTGCCCCCTTTCTAAAGAACTTCTTTGTCGACGTCGACGACATTTGTTTATTAAGCCTTTCTTAACTTAGCCTTTTAGTTTTTCAAAATTACTTGACTTGATTTGAGACAACTTGACGTTGGCAATCTTCAATTGTTCAAGCCTTGTCGATTTACAATCGTCTACTTCGTTGAGATCGACACACCATCGTCGGTTACTTCGTTCCGTGCTCAAATTGCTTCAACACTTAAGCAAATTACTCTTTCTCAAACATGTCAACCCAAAAGAATTTTGGAACCCAACAAGGTGAGACACATGGGTGGAGCTCTCATTACATTAAACCATCTTAATTTTATCCAACTCATAGATAATGATATATAAATACATCAACACCAAAACCCCACTCACCCACTTTTCCCACTCCATCCCCCCATTTTCCAACCTTATTTATTCATTAATTTTTTGCCCCACATTGCAACCATAACTACTTTTTTAATTCCAACAATTCACTAGTAAACTTGTTGATTACTAACCCCCCAAACAAAAACCAAACGGCCATCATAGTTTATCCAGATGAATCCAAGGAATCTCTCAGTCTAATCTAAATCATTACTATATAGTATACCTCATGAATTTTTTTTCTCACTACCCCCATAAGCTACAGTGAAATAGTGTTGGATACTTTATTATATTTATCGTACCATAGTATATATATTAATTAATAAGTAAACCTTCAATTTAGTCCTTATAATATCACTCTTTCTAATTTGATCATTGAATTATAGAAATCGAATAAATAGTCTCTAAACCATTTTAAATTCAACAAATCAGCCGCTTTAATACACTCAAAAGAGGAGAGAGAGAATGAGAGTGATAGCCGATGGATTAATTAGATGGACTTAAAAGAATTAGAGTTATTTATTATATTTTTACGGTCCAGTAACCAAATTAAAAAGAGTGATAGTATAGCAACTAACTAAATTCAGTGTTTACTCATTTAATAAACACATATATAATAAGGGTTTGTTTGGTTGGTATATAGCATCTCTCTCTCTTTTACAAAACAACATTAGGCTATGGCTGAATCTGACAACGAGTCAGGAGGTCAACCAACAGGGTGCAGAGAGCAAGACAGGTTTCTACCAATAGCAAACGTAAGCAGGATCATGAAGAAAGCTTTACCAGCAAATGGAAAGATCTCAAAAGAAGCAAAAGAAACAGTACAAGAGTGTGTATCAGAGTTTATCAGTTTCATAACAGGGGAAGCTTCTGATAAGTGTCAAAAAGAGAAAAGAAAAACAATCAACGGTGATGATCTTCTTTGGGCTATGACAACACTTGGATTTGAAGATTATGTAGAGCCTCTCAAGATTTATTTGCATAAGTATAGGGAAATGGAAGGGGAAAGAACTGGTATGAATATGATTGGAAGGAATACTAGTAGTACTTCTCAAGGTGATGGAAATGGTGCTGGTGAGGGTAGTACTAGTGCTTATGGTCATGGTCATGGTGGTAGTGTTGTGGCATCACCTATGATGATGATGATGGGGGGACATGGACATGGACATCATCATGTGTATGGATCTGGAACTGGATCACCATCTTCTGGAAGGAATACTAGATAGTAGGTTTATAATTATATGCATATATAATGATATAAACTCATATATGTTTGATTTTGGAGTATCCTAGATTGTTTGTTGCTGCAATTAATTAGTTGTTGTTGAGTATATAGATAGACATTATGGTTGGTGATGTGGAATTAGTGCACAGAATTTTTGTAGTTCTTATTTACTTAGTTTTCTGCATAAACAGGAAGCAAAAGCAGGTTGTGGCTTAATATGTTAGCTTTTTGGGTGTAAACTGGACATCCTCTACGCACAACTGCATTTGCATAGACTGATTCCTCGAGCCAGTAGGATCACAATGGCCGGCAAAACTCTCTCTCGTGAAATTTAACGCTGCTGTATTCTCAATGCTATATTGGAACCTTGGTTAAGCTTAATTTGTTAGTGTTGGTGGTATAGTTATGCAGTATTTGGTTCAAACTTCAGGGTTATGTTTTTTTCTTTTTAGGAAAAAGGGGAAAAATACTTGTGTTAAAATGTTGCATACTTGTTTTTTTTTTTTTTGACAAAAATGTTGCATACTTGTTTAAAATACCTTGGTTATGATATAATTTTTATTTTCAAGTTTATCAGTTCTAGCGGGTTGATGACCTTAAAATGCGACACAATTACAGTTGTGAAGATCTCAAAAACTGTTATGTTGCAGGTACAATTGCAGTTAAGGATGCAATTTAAAAGTATTTTATCGATATGAGACATCAATGTTAGATGTAAATACTTCCCTTAATTGGAAGCTTGACTTTGATCGTAAGAAAGAGCCTAAAAAATTAGTAGCTAAACCTGTGATTTTAAGGAAGGAGATGTGCGTGTGCATCTGTTGTTGTTTTTCGTCTTAGGAATGACACTATTAACCTTACATGCCGGTTTTGTAAAATTGAGTTAAACGCAAAATCCTAAGATTGATTTTACCTCTATGTCAAACACAATTTTAGTAAAAGAAGTAATAAAAATACTGATTTGCTGCTATTACTAAGTAACACAATTCATCCATTGATCCAAAACTTGACTAAAATGTTGACCTATGTATGGAAGTATTTAAGGAGGTTATCTCCTTAAATGGATCTTAGTATGTCGACAAATATCCTATGTAAAAAATTACTTGGCATTTCTATTGTCTCATTTGATCTGAACAAGTCTTTTGCATGAATCATGCTTTTGTAATTGTAAGTATTAGAATATAAACCCGTTTTAAAACCTTATTATCTAAATGTTTTGCAAATTTAAGTGGGCCAAGGCTTTTTATAATGTAGAATCGTGTAGTTCCATGTTATGAGAAATTTGGTCTTTGCTTCCGACATTTTAATAACCAACCATGCCTTGTTGCATATATTCTTAAATGTCTATATATGCAAATGTAAGATGCAAGGAGCATATACCAGGAGACAGTGACATTGATCACAATTCAATTGTGTTTGGTCTTAAAAAAGGAATTGGCCATTGGCCATTCTGAATTAGTTTTCTTCTTTTTGAAGACTTTGTTGTCTATTGACGTTTCAACTCAATGTGAAGGCAGGGCCATTACACAAAAGTCCAAGTTAGCTTGCATGGAGCCTAATCGCAATAACTCATTGATTCTTGTTAATTGTTATTTTGTCAAAATAGTGGACGATTAGCTTTGAAAATTAAATAGAATAAAGGTGACAGGAACTTGGCGAGGTCTTTATTCTTTGTTCACACTTTGCGTGAGGAAAATAAGTGTGTAGATTGACTTGCTAAACATGGAGCTATTTTGGACTCTCCTTTGAAGATTTGGCCGACTTGTCCCCCTCAGATTTCTCGATATCTCTCGGCGGATCAACGGGAAGCTATCATGTTAGAGTGTAGTTTCTTCCTTTATTGTTTCGTTAAGTTTCTCTTTGATAAAAGGTAAATAAATATAGGTGAGAAGGTGAAGAGTATTTCTTCACTTGCGCTACTTATGGTCCATTTGGAGGTCTATGTGGAGAAAAGATTTTTTAACATCTAAGTTAATGACACATTTGTTTTTATTGAAATCGATTCATCAAAACAAATTCAGAAAAACTGGTTAACCGAAGTTGATTCAGAAAAAACATATGAAGGTTTGAAATAGAACATAACAAAATAGAAAATTATTGTAAAGATTATTTAAAATTATTAAACCAGGGAAGAATAAATATCATCTTGATTTCTATAGTCGCAATGAACCAACCAGTGAGGATTTGAGTACAGTGTCAACGGAAATCACCAATCTGAGTAGCGTTGTAAACCCTAAAAATGACTACAATAAATTAAGAAAAGGTAGATGAGAGAAACTTGTACTGAAACCCTATCTCTCTTCTATAATATATTCTTTATGCTTTTTATAGTGCTAATCTAACCCAGTCATTTTTATGAACTTGGTGTATTTTTAAGTTGTGTAGAAGGAAAAAAATAAGCGAAAAAATAGAGATGGAACTATAATGTCAAATATGGTGTCTAAAACTTGATATTCAAATAACACAAATGGTCAAATTTATCTAAAAAAAAAAAAAACAAATGGTCAATGTAAGTCCTAGCTCTTCCAAACTTTAGATTGGAATAAGCTGCTAAGTAACTTAACATAGCATTTTTTTAGATGGGAAAAAGATGGGTAAACTAATTTATGATCTTGATTTCTATAGCCGCAATGAACCAATAGACGAGGATTTGAGTACACTGTCAACAGAAATCACCAATTTGAGTAGCTTTGTAAACCCTAAAAATGACTACAGTAAAATAAAAAAGGGTAGAAGAGAGAAGCTTGTACTAAAACCCTATCTCTCTTCTATAATCTATTCGTTACGCTTTTATAGTGATAATCTAACCACAGCCTTTTTTTGAACATGGTGTATTTTTAAGTTGCGTGAAAGAAATAAATAAGCGAGAAATAGAGGTGGAACTATAATGTCATATATGGTGTCTAAAATTTGATATTCAAATAACACAATTGGTCGATGTAAATCCTGAACTGTTTTTCTTTTGCGCTTCCAAAAATTAGATGGGAAAAAACTGCTAAAAAATGAATTAATATAGCATCTTTTAGGTGGGTGGGAAAAAATTTATAAACAAATTTATGATCTTGATTTCTATAGCCACAATGAACCAATCGACGAGGACTTGAGTACACTGTCAACAAAAATCAGCAATTTGAGTAGCTTTGTAATTCCTTAAAAAGACTACAACTAAATTAAGAAAAAATAGAAGAGGAAAACTTGTATTGAAACCCCATCTCTCTTCTATCTATTCATTACACTTTTTATAGTGCTAATCTAAGCCGGCCATTTTTTGAACTTGGTGTATTTTTACGTTGTGTAAAAGGAAAAAATAAGCAAGAAATAGAGATGGAACTATAGTGTCATATATGGGGTCTAAAATTTGATATTCAAATAACACAATTGGTCGATGTATTTCATAAACACTTTTTTGTTTGCTCTTCCAAACTTTAGATGGGAAAAAGTTGATAATCGACTTAATATATAAATTTTTAGATGACAAAAAGTTGTATAAACTAATTAGTGGTATTGAATTCTAAAGCTGCAATGAACCAATCGACGAGGATTTGAGTACACTGTCAATGGAAATCACCAATTTGAGTAGCTTTGTAAACCCAAAAAATAAATACAGTAAATTAAGAAAAGGTAAAAGAAGCCCTATCTCTCTTCTATAATCTATTTTTTACGCTTTTAATAGTGCTAGTCTAGCCGTTTTTTTGAACTTGGTGTAATTTTATGTAGTGTAATAAGAAAAAATAAGCGAGAAATGGAGATGGAACTATAATGTCATTTATGGTGTCTAAAATCTGATATTCAAATAACACAATTGGTCGATGTAAATCCTAAACTGTTTACTTTTTGTTCTTCCAAACTTTAGATGGGAAATAGCTGACAAGTGAGTTAAAATATATAGCAATTTTTAGATGGCAAAAAGAAGTATAAACTAATTGATGATATTGATTTCTATAGCCGCAATGAACTAATTGACGAGGATTTGAGTACACTGTCAATGGAAATCACCAATTTGAGTAGCTTTGTAAATCCTAAAAATGACTACAGTAAATTAAGAAAAGGTAGAAGAGATAAACTTGTACTGAAACCCTATCTCTCTTCTATAATCTATTTGTTACGCTTTTTATAGTGCTAATCTACCAGACCGTTTTTTTGTACATGGTGTATTTTTAAGTTGTGTGAAATGAAAAAATAAGCGAGAGAAAGATATGGAACTATAATGTCATATATGGTTTCTAAAACTTGATATTCAAATATAACACAATTGGTCGATGTACAGCCTAAAATGCTTTCTTTTTGCGCTACCAAACTTTAGATGGGATAAAGCTAACAAGTGACTTAATATAGCAATTTTTAGATGGGATCGATAAAGATATTTGAAATAATTGATGATCTTGATTTCTATAGACGCATTGAACCAATCTATGAGGATTTGAGTACACTGTTAACGAAAATCACCAGTTTGAGTAGCATTGTAAACCCTCAAAATGACTATAGTAAACTAAAAAAAAGTAGAAGAGAGAAGCTTGTACTAAAACCCTTCTCTCTTCTATAATCTATTCGTTACGGTTTTTATAGTGCTAATATAACCCGACCATTTTTTTGAACATGGTGTATTTTTAAGTTGTGTGAAAGGAAAAAAATAAGCGAGACATAGAAATGGAACTATAATGTCATATTTGGTGTCTAAAATTTGATATTCAGATAACACAATTGGTTAAATCCTGAACTGTTATCCTTTGGTGCTTCCGAACATTAGATGGGAAAAAGTTGCTAAGTGAATTAATATAGTACTTTTTAGATTGGAAATAGATGTATGAACTAATTTATGATCTTGAGTTCTATAACCGCATTGAACCAACCGACGAGGATTTGAGTACACTGTCAAAGGAAATCACCAATTTGAGTAGCTTTGTAAACCCTAAAAATGACTAAAGTAAATTAAGAAAAGGTAGAAGAGAGAAACATGTACGGAAACCCTATCTCTCTTCTATTATCTATTCATTATGCAACAAATTCCTAGCTTTTTTATTTGAAAATATTAATGCATTGCCACAGAAATGACCGTGTATGTATGTATTGTCGATTATTTAACATCTTCCCAACCATTTCTATCATAAACTAAATTTGATTACTTGCAATTGCTTTCAAACATAAGGTAAATAAATCAATGTAATTTACACTGATGAAGACCAGCATTTTCACTTAATGAATCAAATATTACAATGTTCCAAAAATTGAGTATCCTTTCCAAATGTGCAACCTTTGATGATGCTTATAAAGAATCGGACTTTTTCAAGGCCACGGAATTCAAGTACAAATAATTCTGCTTCTCAGAGAAGCTTGATGATGTAGGCACAGGAGCATATCCAGAATATCTTCCATCAATCTTTGCCAAACATATCTCATTCATATACTTCAACAGCTCACTCTTTTGGGCGAATGGCTGAGCTGCATATTCCACAAATGGCATCCACTGCAGTAAAGAATAATACGAAGAATTCATGATATCTTCCTTTGGTCATTAATGATACTTCCCTACAATTTATTGTGGAACTTGTATGGAGTAAAGCAAAACAAATTTGAAAAAGAAAGCTTAGTAAGCAGGGGAAGAGTAAAGCAAAACAAATTTGAAGGAGGAAGCAAAATGATGATATATTTATGATCTGTAAAGCAATGTTGCAAATGGCGGCAGATGGCAAAAATTCTGCCATATAAATGTGGGATTGCGGCATATGGTTTTGCCAAGACAGGGATTTAGTGACTTTAGGGAAGGAAAAACATCATGCATTTGTGTCTATCTCTCTCATCTAATACTCTCTCTCATCTCATTTCTCTCTCTCTCATCTTTCTCTCACCAAAAAAGTTTAAGTCACCAAAGTCACTGAATCCAAAAAAAAAAAAAAACATTGTCCATAAGCATTGGACATTATAAAAGACACATAAATACTGCTTAGTTTCAGCAAAAAAATTACATACCTGTGCACCCTCAATCTCTAACCTCTGCACTTGGATGTCAGAAGATATGGGCCGCAACATGCACACAAAGAATAAGTCTGACTTCTCAAAGAATGAATTATGACTTTGTCTGTTGATCACATATTCAGATGAAAGAAGAAATGAATGGTCAGTCGCATCTATATCATTTACTCACTGGAACCCAAGAAACTTTCAGAGGAAGAATAAGTTAGTAAATAATCAGCAAGAAAAATTGGCAATGTTCCAAGCACACATTCACATTGGACAATTCGTATCTATTATGTATTACCATTCCTATTCATGGATCTCTCGGTTCAAGAAAACAAAATAAGAATATCAAACTTTTTGAGAAATGTTGGTTGATCGTGTATTTCATTTAGTTCTATGATTCAGAGTGTCATTTCTGATACCTTTAAATTCCATATTCGAAGTTGCGATTGAATCGATTCTTTTGAATGAATCGATTCCATACATTTCTTATGTATCCATGCCCCCTTTAGGATTTTGACCTATATGGTTTTGATGGGGCCACCTTTCTTACCTTCATTTTGAAGTATCTATATTCAATTGTTGGAACTTCCCATCAAGTTTATGAGTTGATAAATCTTCATATAAGCATCCTACCTGAATGCTAATACTTCCAGAAATTCTGAATCAACCTAAAAAATTGAAAGAACCCGGAATTATTAGGGCTTAGAACAACAGTAAACTTAATGGAAACTTGAGTTAGTAATTCATTTAAGGTAAGACCCTCTTCATTACTAGGATTTGTGGTGTATAAAGGAACATAAATGCCTTATATATGTCACCTATTTCAGAAATGTGTGAATTTATACACCCAATACTATAGTAATGGAGTTCAGCATCTTAACTCCATATTTAATTGGTACGGCATCAGGATTACTTACTCCTGTTTCTTCTTTGACCTCTCTTACTGCTGCTGCACATATATCTTCTCCCTGAATAAGTCAAACAAGTAGGTTATATATAAACAAGGAATATCATCTTATATTATACTATATTGAGAAAACACATTTACCTGATCAACAACTCCTGTAGGGAATTTCCACACTCCAGTTCCCTGAAACTTTCCACTATTCTCTTGAACAACTAGGACCTAAGATCAATGAATAACAACAAAATGAGATACCAACTTCCAATAGAACTAAATTGTGATGAATTTGTGATGTGATTCTATTTTCATAGATCACAAAAATATAAGGATCTATACATGAATTTGTATAAGTGAAGATACATGACGCCTTTTTCCAATGTAAATATAGATAATGAACCAAACAGAAACCGATAAAAATTAAGATAATGGGAGCGATGGGTGAGAGAGTGAAGCAACAAATTGAAATAATCGACAAATATACAGTCCGTTCGTCAATTTTTTTTATGAATAAACGAGGTGCAAGTCTTTTTCCATTTGTTTTCCTAAGTAGTTCATATATACTTTTCTTAATAGCAAATGTTAGTTGTTAGTGCGTTATGTTGGTAGCCAGGGTTTGAACCTTGAAACTCCCGCTCCAACCCCTTAAGGTGATACAAATATACTGGAAGCTTGATTATGAGGTTGTACCACATTGTGTTTAATATTGTTGAAGAACATGGCATCCATGGAAACTAGAGACAAAAGCTTGAAATTACTCTAATATTGATAAAGGTAAAAGTGATACAAATGAGAAAAGTATTCAGTGTAAAATGACCACCTAAGCCTATTTATAGGCACTTACTAATACTAACAAACTCTATCTCTAATAGTTCTCCGCAAGCTAGAATGTACTCACAACACTTCTAGCTTGCAATGGACAAGACAAAAGTACATCAAATTAAAAAAAGAATTACATGAGAGATGCCGGAAATACATCGGCGAAAATAAAAGCCATAAGGCAAAATGCTATAACCAATCGGAGGAAGCAACAACGCTATAACCACGCGAAGGAAGCGACAATGCTATAACCACTCAAGGGAAGCGACAATGCTATAACCACTTGAAGGAAGCAACAATGCTTAACTACTCAAGGGAAGCCACAATGCTATAACCACTTGGTAGAAGCTAGAAAATAAGCCAATAAGGCTAATGAAAGTAACAATCAAATTCAGAATAACCAATTCCAAATATGATCAACAGCAGCAAGAATTGTTCAACTTGAAACCATGAATAGACCAGGCCAAATACAGCTGATTTGGCATCTGCCTTAATTGCAGCTAACAAACATTCCTTAGCAACATTAGCAACGATGACCTGTTCGGAAAAAGCACCTCAGCAACATTTGCACCAGCACCTGCTACAACTCAAGCATATTTACACCAGAGAAGGGAGCATAATTGACCAAAGCTGCATGATGGCTTTGATCTTTCAAGATCAACTCTTGGAAACATTTTGCAGATAGTTCCGAATTGCCAATTTGAAGATAAGCTAACCCAAGATTAACAAGGAAATCATAGCTTCTATATTGGCCACAGGGATGACAAAACTGAGATAGCACTCTTCATACGACCAATTTTGAGAAGGATAAAAAAAACCATTGTATTCCATACAACTGCCTGCCTAATATCTGATTGCACTGATTCTTTAAGTTTAGAAAGAATTTCCTCAAGTTCATGAGGCTCAAGTTCTTTGGCTGAACTATTTTCTGATGAACTTTCTAGTATTAGGCACTGTGCATGGTGTGAGTCCGAACTAAAGATTAATCAAAGATGCAAATCAAAGATTCAATGTCGTAACGGTTCCAACAATGCTGAACTGGAATTGTCAAATCAGAAATCTACATGTTCTCTTTGAGGCATTTGATCAAACAGCTTGAATGCTGTTTGGTAAGAAGAAAAATGCAGAGAAATTGCAAATACTGTGAGGGAGAACCTGAAACTGATTCATATGGAATCACGTTAAAAAGTCGAAAACCAGAAACTCAATCGAACGCAAGTCGAAGTGAAGAAACGCGATTTCACATATCGCAAGTAACAAATCAAAATTCAAACTCAATCGAAGGTAAAATTAAGTTGAGAGATTGCGATTTGGAAGTGGAATTGTAAGGAAGGAATCGAAAATCACTCAATCAAGAAACGAAATCTGATTGAGAAGAAGGAAATTGGTTGAAAAACAGATTGAGATCGCAAATACAAATCGTAAAACCGAAAACGAGATCGCAAATGCAAACTCAACAACAGAAATCGTAGATGAAAATCGAAAAACAATTATGCAGAGAAAGAGATGCGATGAATTGCGATTCAGAGAAATGAACTCGCAAGGTGAATCAGATAAGAGAAGGAGTTCCGATGAAGAAGGTCGGTTCTGCAGAGAAACTGATTCACGAAATAGAGAAGTAAATCGTGATACCGAAGCAATGAACGCAAAGAAGATCTCAACAATGATGATCTCAACAATGGTAGAACTACGTATATGCAAAACGAATCGAGAAACGAATGAAACACCATAACATGAATCAATGAAAATGACGTAAACAAGATCAAAATAAAGGACAGAAAAGGAGTAAACGAAAATCCAAAATGATCAATCACAACTGATCTTGACCAAATTAGAAGGAAGAATCAAGAATCGAAAACAAAGAAGAAAGGGAATATAGGAATCAATAACCTGAAAAACTGAAAAGGAAATGAATAAAAAATTAACAGAATCAAGAAAGTGACCTGTATGCAGCGGAATTCATGGAGGATACCATGTTTGCTCTGATACCATGTTGAAGAACATGGCATCCATGGAAACTAGAGACAAAAGCTTGAAATTACTCTAATATTGATAAAGGTAAAAGTGATACAAATGAGAAAAATATTCGGTGTAAAATGACTACCTAAGCCTATTTATAGGCACTTACTAATACTAACAAACTCTATCTCTAATAAATATTTAGGCAAAACTACTCCCGAGGTCCCTTAACTTATTTTTTGGTATCAAATCAGTCCCTTAACTTTTTTTTGTAACGACTTAGTCCCTTAACTTTTAAAAACACGACAACGTAGTCCCATTTAACGTTTTTTTGTTAACTCCGTTTAACAGTGGCTGACGTGTCTATTAGACTACTTATTTGGCATGCCATGTAGGATATTTCATTATTTAAAAATTATTTTTAGTTAAAAATTAAAGAAAAATTTGAATTTCCTTTATTATCCCCATCTTCTTAGTTTCCCCTTTTCCAAACCCTATCTTCTCAAATTCCAATTATTGCAAAGAAGAAGGGGGAATCAACGAATCTGAAAAACCAGTAACTATTCCAATTATTTCAGTTGTTCAGAATGCAAAATGGGTTGAAACCTGTCATACCCTAATTTTGTCCGCCTAGGTCAAAACCCTAATTCTCAACAAAAATAAATAAATTGAGAAGTGTGGCATTATTTTGAAAAGTGTGAAGAGCATTGTGCATGCATCCTAGGGTGTTTTTTTTTAGGTTGGAAATGCATTTTTGGACAAAAAAAATGTTTTTAGGGCAAAGGGTATTTTGGTCATTTTCTAAAAAGAGGATAATTTTTCATCAAAAATCATTGTGCAATTTTAGAGGAAATTATTTGAAGCAAGACACCCTTGGTCATATATTTTCTGCGCATACATGCACGCAATTGCATAAAAATTCAAATTCAAAAAAGCCATCAAAAAGGAATATTCTACAAAAATTTCAAGATGAGGTTTTTATGATATTTTTGATCATGGTGATCTCATAAAATGGCATATTCCTAAGGTTCTTAGTATGTGGCCTAAATTGGGTGTATTTTTGTACAATTATCCTAAGAAGAATAATCAAAAATGAAGGGATAATGGAATGGTCATATAATAGTACAATAGTACAAGATGACAACTAGCAAAACTTGGGCACCACTCTCCCTTGCTATTTCGAATTCACCCCCCCTTCATTTCCCTCTCATTTTGCATTTTTTTTGTCCCTCATCATGTGTGTTTCAATCCTCACCCTCCATTCAAATTTTAAATGCAATCCTAGAGTGAGATGAGATGCACAATGACCTAAATACCCTTAAACCTAGTTGCTCTCTATATATACCTTAGAAACCTCATATCACATGGACACCTTTTTTTTGGCCTCACAATTCATTCACAAAACCCTAGCACACAAACCTCTCCTCTCCTCTCCTCCTTTGGCCGAAATCACAACAACCTTTCCCTCCTCCATTTTTCTTCATTTCACTTCCATTTTCCATCTCATATTAACTCCTACTTCATATATCATCCATCTCTTCTACCAAGATTCAAGTGTTCATCATCCAATCTCAAGAACAAGGCAAGTTGCGCAATGTTTTGGTGAAGATCTAGTTGATTTGTGGGTTTTCTCTTCATACTCTTTATTTATTAGCTTGGATTCAAGGTATACCTCAAAACTCTTGCATCATTCACTATGTTTTTTTGCATCAAAATGTAAAAATCATGTTTCTAATCTTGCATCCTACCATATTCATGCATTTTAGTGTTGGTATATTGTTGATTTGTTGATTGTTGTTGGTGAGAGGTGTCTCAAACATTTTGACAAGCACTTAGGGAGGCTTGGGTGTTTGAGATTACTTCTCACCCTTGAATAAATTGTGATTTGTGTTGTTATCATTTTATTTGTTGCATTTTTGTGAAATAAAATTGTGTTAGGAAGCTATGGATGTTTCGCACCCTTAGTATAAAATAGGTTTAATCGAGTTTTGATGCATTTCTTTATGCAATCTTGTTATTGAGGCTTGATTTTGAAGTTCCCATGTCCAAACATGTTGTTTGATTTCGCAAATATTTCATTTTTCATGCCTTCTTATTTTCACAAAAATCAAAAAATATGAATAGTTGTTGATTTTGGTGTTTGATTGCTTGGATCTTGTGAATAAATGTTCCTAAGTCTTGTTAGTGTCATTTGCTCGCTTGATTTTGTGTATTTGTTGAATGAATTTGTTGTTTGGTTATGTTTTGGTTCGCAAGTTTCTAATAAGATAGGGTTTTTGTTATTTCTTTGTGAAAAAGGTTTGCAATTGTGAGTAAAATGATTTCTCAAATTGTTTTGATGTTGGTTGTTATGTACTTTGCTTGCAAATTATTCTATGTTGATGATTGGCAAGAGGACTCACACTTGTGCCTTAGGCATTTCACTTTAAGTGTTGAGGATTGCCTAAGATGATTCAACACAACCTTGTGCTTTGATTGTAAACTTTGGTTTGCTTGTTAGTAACTTGTTTGCAAAGTTATTCTATGTTGAGGATTGGCAAGAGGACTCTCACTTGTGCCTAGTGCACTTCACTTTAAGTGATGAGGATTGCCTAAGATGATTCAATTTTCTTTGTGCAATTCTTGCTTGAAAATGCAAATGCTAGTTTTCTAACTTGATTAATCAATTTTGGTTACAAAAATGACTTGTTAATGCCCTCTTTTGGTCACTTTTGGTCTTGCAAATGTGATGTTCTTTCTAGGTCGATGTTATGCTTTAATGTTGATGATTTGGTAAAAGGACTAGACACTTATGCACTTGTGCATTGTCTCAAGCGTCAAGGATTACTAAAAGGGATTCAACCTTGTGCTTTATCTTGTGTTGACACCTAATTGAATTGAACTTTTGTATGATCTCTTTGTGTGCCTATTGTTGATCTTACATATGCATGCCATTAGATGTTGATGACTAAGTGTCATTCTTGTGCTCAAATGTTGTAATTGGTAATGTTTATGCTTATGCTTACATTGTTGATTGCTTTGCTTGCAATTTGTTAAATGTTGCACTTTGGTTCTTGACTTGGAAAATGATTGAATGTTCTACTTTCTTTTCCTTTTGGATGCCACGCCATCCCAACAAACCTTTTGTGACCAATGTCACCCTCAAACTCCCTTCTCCTTTCTTCAAATCAATCATTTTCTAAAGCTTTTTCCAAACTCAATCTTTTCTCAAATTGTTTTCATAAAACAATCAAATTCTTTCTAAGATCAACAATAAACCTTTTTGAAAACTCATAAGGAGGCAAGTCGGACGTACGGCCGGTGTTGTCTAGCGTCCTAAGATCGGAGCTGTACAGCTCAAACATCTTGGGATACTTATGAGAATCAAAACAAGTAATTAACAACTTGAACCCTATTTCAAAAAATGAGTAAGGAATCGAGTCGGATGTACATCCGGTATTGGTTAGCGTCTTAGGGTTAGCGAGCTGTACAGTTCGGGCGAGCCTAAGATACTTGCCAAATAAAAGCAACCAACCTCACAACAAATCTTTTTCTTCCTTAATAAAAAAAAACATTTTCAATAAGTAGGGGCCACGTCGTCTGTACAGGCGGGGTTGTCTTTGTTCTAGGTCTAGTGGACTGTACAGTCTAGGACCGAAAACCCCTACAATAAAAAACACCAACACAAAGTTCCTCGACTAAGGAGAACTACGTAAGCTTTGAATTCTCCATCGCACCGGGAGATACGTAGGAGCGGGTCACATCCCGTCAAGCACACTTTTAAAAAATAATAAAAAGATTATTCTTTTCTCCCGTTTTCAAAAACACTTTTCTCAAATAAAAAAAAGAAGTAGAACGAATTGTTTCAAATCAACTCTGTCAAAACCGCACATCAAGTTAAAGGTTCCCTTTCGGTAGAAAGGAGATGTGGGATGCTAATACCTTCCCCACACCTAACCGACCCCCGAACCTACATCTCTAGTTCTCAAAGGACCACCCGCCTTAAAAAAAGGACCCTTTTTCAATGTTTTGGTCCCTAAATAAAAAATGTTGATGGCGGCTTCACAAATTTTCACGTTGTACGATGAAATGTCCAATCCGGATCTTTCGGGGTGCAACAAAACCCAGAAAACCAGTAACCAAGATTCAGCTTTAATGAAACCCAGAAAACCATAAACATCAACGAAGAAGATTTCTAGATTTCCAAATCGCAAAATGGGTTGAATCAAAAACGATTGCAAAATGGGTTGAATCAAGAACGATTGCCATTAACGAAACGATTGCTTAATCAAATCCAGATCTCCAGATAACCATAACCAGATTTCCAGAATCGAAACAACCACAAATGATTGAATCAAAAACCCAGAAACGAAACAACAACAAAAACGAAAGGAGATCTGGAACCCAGAACAAGAATCGATTTGTTTATTGAATCAATTGAAGCCATGAACGAAACGCGATTAACGATTGCTCATTGAATCATTTGTTTTCCTTCATTTTCACTTCAGATCTGTTATTTTTATTTTTTAATAGAATATTAAATTAAAATATGAATGTCTATTTGGACTTCCATGTCAGCATTGTTTATAGCATTGTTTAAAGCCACATAAGCAATCTAACAGCCACCTAAGCATTTTTGTAACGGTGTTAACAAAAAAACGTTAAATGAGACTACGTTGTCGTGTTTTTAAAAGTTAAGGGACTAAGTCGTTACAAAAAAAAGTTAAGGGACTGATTTGATACCAAAAAATAAGTTAAGGGACCTCGGGAGTAGTTTTGCCTAATATTTAATAGTGAAAAAATACCTCGTATTTTTCATTCAGGACAAATGAACCAATTCCCACCCTATGCGTTGCATTTGCAGGAATAGTACTTGGACTTTCAGGAATCCAATACACAAGCATTAAATATGTTGGTTCTGCATGGTGATACCAAAAACCTTCCTGCAAATAAGTATTAATGAAAGAATGGTTAATCCATAAACCCATACATTACAACATTAGTGGAACTCCAACTTTCATTAACCAAACTTCTCTAACATAAGCGTGTTTGATCGATATGATAAGCAACAAAGTCACCTTAACTAAAACTTCAACAAGACTGGCTAGATGGATAGGTAATTTCACCCAAACGCCCTTCTTGCCCTGCAAGACAATTTTGATTCAATAATTGAGATAGGAATAGATTGTGACAGATTCTAGATTCCCAGCACAGCACATATTTACAGATAAAAAATCAGGCAACCTAATTAGATTGTTTCAAACATTCCTTTTTTCCAGATGGGCCAGATTCATTTTAAACATGATCACTTTCAGGAAACAAAATAATGAGGAACATGAGCTCATAGCAATCACAAAATCAGAAACTTAGTGCAATCCAAAATGAAAACTATTCTGGTAGGTCATGCTTGCTAAACTACGATGGGTTTTAGCTAAGTTAATTAATGACAGTTTTTCTTGAGAAAAATTTCCACATTACTGAAAATGAATAGAGCATCTACCAATGTTCTATTCCTAGATACTGAATTGAAGGAATGACAAAAACAGAAACTAAAGTCACTTAAAAATAAACTACATTTGTGTGTCTGAATGCATTGATGAAGAAGAAATTTTGTACAACAGAAGGATACTTCCATCAATTAGGAAAAAGTCATGTTTACTGGTATGCTTCCATCAATGAACAAAATCAAATAGGATACTTTTAGTTACAGTAAGCAACTTATGTGAAAGACTACCAGCTGCTTCCAGTGTAAAATGGAAGCTCTAAGAATTGAGACAAATGTTGTAGAATCCATAGGTTGGTCCAGTTTCACAATAACGCCACCATAATCATCATCCGTTGATGTAAGTAGTTTAAACCGTTGAGCTTGATCTTCTTCAGTAATTTCTGATGCAGTTTGTGATGAAATTGTTGAGGTTACTATGGACCGAATAGGATCGGGGTTTGTCACTCCAGTCTTGATTACTAAGGAAAAGTGAGAAAAGAAACATTAGATTCTATTTCTATATGAAAGACTAGTTTCAATTTCTTAAATTACCATGTCACTTGAGATTGTTGCTACATCATAAAATGTCATTTGTGTCATATCTTTTAAATTTGGGCTTAGGACCAAACTAATCCCCACAAAAATAACTTGTAAGGTGAGGACTGTTCAATCCTTATAAGGACTACTTAGGTCATATCTCTAGTTGATATAGGACTTCAAGTCTTCAACACACTGGCTCACACTTAAGACTGGACATCTGATGTGTGGCCTGATCTGGGTGGAGATTGGAATAGCAATGATCTCAAGTCTCAACACCACCCCTCAAACAAAGGATTGGATATCTAGAGCGTGGACAAATGAGTGGAATGACAGAGACCCTAGCCCAATAACAGATCTATGATAGATTATGATACCATCATAAATTTGGACTTCGAACCTAACTCAAATACGGACTACTTAGGCATATTAACAATTTCAAATTTCAATGTTAGTATTTGTAAAGAAGATTAATGATTGGACTAGAAAAGGATATTCCATATCATCTAAGAGCATTGTCTGCATCACAAAATGTCATCCACATCAACTTAGATGTTAAAAATTGTACTTTGTACGGATCATTACTCATTGAACTGAATTGCATTGATTTAAAAAGTATGGGGACTTGGTTTAAGCAGCTGAAATTGCAGGGACAAAAAAACATTCATGTGCCAATTCGCAGGGATAGTAAAATTTACAGAAAATTAGGAAAATGACGGTGGAACTTCCAATTGTATTGTATGTAACAATTTCCTTGTAATGAAGCTCGCTAACAAATTAAGAACACAGAAAATCTAACTAAACTGATTTGAATTCAGTTCAGCACATACCTCCTGAAGTTGGTGCTGTTCTAATTGTTCTCCCTGAAGATATAAAACGTTGAGCATTTACAAGATAACGGGGATTCTTCGCTGTGGAGAAGATGAGTGAAAGCTTTGTTAGCGATCTGAGCATCGTATTGTCTTTGAGCTTGGCTGTGAATCCAAAACCACAATACATTATTTATCAGCCTGTGATTACGTTAGGAAATGAAATTACTCAATTGAATTTTGACGTTGAATCCAGAAAAGTGCATTCCAAAAGGGTAGGGGAAAGGTTGAACATTGGACACGACAGCGTGGGGATAGTCAACACAGTCGGTAAACCGTAGCGACAGATAATGGATAAGTTAATAGATTGTTGTTCAACTTAGGTTTTTGTAAAAGCCAAACTGCTAGCTTATAGCGGACAAGCTGTGGTAGTTGTTTGGCAAAATAAGTTTATAGCATTTTTTTCACTAACTTATAGCATTTTTTGAAATACTACTTGAAGTTTATGGGTTATAGCGTTTCATTTTTTCTAGCACTTTTATTATCTTTATTATTTTAATTAAATTCCTCATTTATCCACCATTAAATGATTCTTCTCTCTCATATTCAGGCATTAATTGCAAATGCACATTTATGTCATTTTATATTTATAAGCTATTTCAACTGCTAATTTTACCATACACTTAGGCTCAGTTTGGCAAAGCTAATCCGTTAGTTGTAGGTGTATGACAATACCAGCTTTTAGCGTTTTTTTAGTAGTTTATAGCGTTTTTTGAAACGCTACTTGAAGTAGCGTTTGAGCTTATAGTTTATAGCGTGTCATCCGCTATCAGCTACCTCATCCGCTATAAGCTAGCTTATCCGCTATCCGCTAGCTTATCTGCTATCCACTACTTTTTGCCAAACAGAGCCTTAAAATTCAATCCACTAGCTTATCCGCTATAAGTTATCCGCTATCAGCTCATTCGATTCGCTATAAGCTGGTTTATCCGCTATCCACTCTTTTTTACCAAACAGAGCCTTATAATGGATAGTTGAGACTCGAGAGCAAACAAATTGATAGATTGAATTGATTGAACTCAAAGTGTTTTATAAAACTAACGGTTGAATTAGTTTGTAAAAGTAAAATGACATAAATAGATATTTTTAATTAATGTTTAAAAATAAAAGAGAATATTCATTTAATCGAGGATAAATAAGGAACTTAATTAAATAAAAGGGTAAAAATGAAAGAAAAAATGAAACATTGTTGTTAATGCTGAAATTTACACAAGCACAATCGTCTTCTGCATGCAGTGGAAGGCGTCTTCAAGCTCCAACGCCTAGGGGTGTCCCTGCAAATTGCAATAGACTCTTTGATGCCTAACTCAATTTAGAGCTTTAGGAAGTTCAGAGAGGAGAGTAAGTGTAAAACATGATAAAAAGTGAAGGAACCAAACCTGAGGGGTTGAAATCCCTATTTATAATGACATGTTGTAGTTATTATGAGCGTAGTGTTCTCCGCTAAAATTGGGATTTAGGGATTTAGGATTGGTATTGGGATTTAGCGTTGTGTTTTAGTGTTGTGGTGGTCGTGTGGTGGTAGATGGAGGAGGAGAGGGTGGTGGCTCGTTGGAGGTGGTGGTGGCTCGCCGGAGAAGAAGAATATGAAGATGCAGGAAGAAGATGGAGAGTGATTGATTATGTTTTGTGTTTGTGTCAATTTGGTCCCCTATGTTTTATTTTTGTTTCAATTTGGTCCCCCATTGACCATGTTATTTAATGAAGACACGTCAGATTGGACAATTAGGACGCCACGTCAGCAGTTAACTGCTAGCGTGGCGTCTGTTAAGTCAATGGACGGAAAACTACAAAAAAAAGACCAAAATGACACACACACAAAAAAGATGATGGACCAAAACGAGAAAAGAAAAGATAAAGGACAAAAGTGACACCAACCCAAAGATAAAGGACTAAAACTGCAATTTAACTTATCGAAAATCATCCAAAGAGCCTCGCCTGATTACCTTCTCTTGATCGGCCAGAAGATCAAACTTGACCATATAGATCCCACATCCCACATCCCACATCCACTGCTCATAGTAAAAAAAAAGCCAATGCCTTTTCCTAGTAGTTTGACAATCACATCATCCTTTCAAGAAGTTCAAACTTATTTCAAATAACCTCCATCAAGGAAACATTTTGGTTTTGAGATGATCTCCTCCTTTAAAAATTATTCAGAACAATTTCCACCACATTAGGGTCTGTTTGGATAGAGTTTATTTTGAGCTTATGCAAATAAATGAGCTTTTATGTATTATACATAAGTTTGTTAAGGTAGTCTATGGAAAAACAACTTAAGGAGATATAATTTTTGTTAGTGAGAACTTGTGAATCAACATAAAAACTTATTTATCTCCATAAGTTGTTTTTAATAAGCTCAAAAATAAGCTAATCCAAACGGGCCCTAGATATTTTGTCTCTTTATGTGGTACTTAGTGTATTCGCACCCATCACCATTACACAAAATGAAACTTTCCTCCCACTGCCACAATCAAGTAGTTTAGGTGATGAGCTGCGGTTCAAAACCGAACTAACTTAATAGAAAATAGCAAACTGAGTCAACCTAAACTGAAAATCGCAAAAAAGCGAAATTTATTGGATCTGATCGATTTTTTCAATCAACCGCGCGGGTTGGTTCGGGCCGTGGTTTTTGTTCCACTAACCGAACCAAACCATACCGAAACGCAAGTAACACTAAAACTTATTGACTTACAACCTTCCTTACTAACTTACTAGCCCAAATCTAACTAAAACCCAACTCTCACTCACTTACTAGCTCAAATTCAATTAATTCTTTGACTCACTTACAAACAATCCATATTGTTATGCTACATTTTAAAAATTACAATAAAATATTTGATTCAAATTCTTTTAAACATGGTCGTAGCTATTTTAGAAGAACTAAAAGAGAGTAATTTATATACTACATATATTTGAACAATTTTTTTCTTAAAGATTTATGTTAGCCATTTTTTATGTTAGTTAATTTAGTTCCGTTCTAAATTATGTTCAGTCTTGGAAAAAACCAAACCAATTCAAATCGCATTGTTTTGGTTTAGTTCAATTTTACTTTTAGAAGCCAAACGAACCAAACAAAATCGCATGTAATTTTACCTTGCAGTTCAGTTTGTTTTTTATCTCAAAACCGAACCAAACTGCACCACAACCTACCCTTACAAGCAGAGAACTCAAAGTGCATACTCTCCTTCGAACTCTCACACATGCGTTTTTTTTAATGTAGTCTATTTTAATTTATTGCAATAAACCTTAACATTTGTTAATTTTTTTTGGCACATTAACACTTATTAATTTAAAGAAAACAAAAAATTTCATTTAAATAATAATATAATCCAATTTGTAATAAAAATCTCCAATTTTAATTTACCAAAATTTAACGCACTAGTCATTTTACTTACCAACCAGTAACCACCTCTCCAATACCATTTTCACCTCTTCCCTAAACCCTCGCGCCGCCAATTTTCTGTTTTTTTTTTACCACAACACACCATGGACCTTGTCGCCGCCGACCATGTCGCTCCATTTCCCGATTCCGGCGACATCCTTTTCGCCGCCAATCTCCTCTCTCACAGCCACAATCCTCAGAAGCTCCGTCCCATCAGGTCCATCCCCCCCACCTCCGGTTACCTCCTCCATACCGACTCCTCTCACAACCTCGAGCCTCCAGAACCTTCCATCCAGATACATCACCCTTCGGCTTCCGGGTCGGGTCATACCCCAGTTCCTCCCGCGCTGGAATTCGGGTTAGTCCGTTTCTCCATTTCCTCCCGTTTTTGTCGCTAGTCTGCAAAGTTATCAACTTTTTCCCTTCAATTATTTTAAAGATCAATGATTTTAAAATTCGACTTGCTTTTAGTTCTCTCTCCCTTTTCAATTTGTATAACATTTCTTAGCCTTTATCTTATTTATTCTTTTATCTTTTCGTGAATGGAGGCAGAGCAACAAAAAAAAGTTAATTTTTTATTACTGTTATTATTATTTATGCAATAGAAAAAAAATGTGATTTGTGGAGATGAAAATGGTGTATAGTTTTATAAGGGGTTAGCACTTAGCAGTTACTCAATGAGCACCCTTGAAAGATTAACTAGGGTGAAATAGATTTTGTCTCTTGTTGAGAAATAGAATAGAGCTCACAAAAGGGAACTTACTGGTCATATTACTTTGTATCATTATTTTTCTGATTGAAAATGTTTTTGTGGAAAAAGATATCATACAATCTATTAAAGCTGTGTTGAATTATTTGACCGTACAAGATTTTTTGTAATGGTTCTAGTGTGACAAATATCTATCTTGGGGACAAATATCTATCTTGGGGAAAGGCCACATGGAATTCTGTCAATCTATAATAATTGTAACATGAATTTGAGCTGGTCTTTTGATTTGTTTTTCGTCATTTCAGCTCGTCGTTGGATGACGACAACGATGATGTTGACGATGCGAGGAATTCATCACCGAGTACTAAAGAGTTTGGCTCAAGGAAGAGAAGGAAAAAGTCAGAGAGAAAGCTAGAAGATTTTGTGGAAAGTATGGTGAAGAAGGTGATGGAGAAGCAAGAGCAGATGCATAGAGAATTGGTGGAAATGATAGAGAAGAAGGAAAGGGAAAGAATATCAAGAGAAGAAGCTTGGAAGAATAAGGAGAGGGAAAGGATTAAAAAGGATGAAGAAGCTAGAGCTCAAGAAAGGTCTCGAAATTTAGCACTCATATCATTCATTCAAATACTATTGGGTCATGAAGTTCAAATCCCTCAACCAGTAGCAGAAGGAAGCAGCAAAAGAGATGAAGGTGAAACTGAGGTGAACAACAGAAAAGATTTTAGCTGTGATCTAAGTAACATTAGATGGCCTGATGTGGAAATTCAAGCACTCATAACAGTAAGAACTTCGTTGGACCACAAGTTTCGTCTCCCCGGATGCAAAGGATCGACATGGGACGAGATATCGGAAGCAATGCATGGCATGGGATACAATCGTTCCGCAAAGAAGTGTAAGGAGAAATGGGAAAACATCAACAAGTACTATAAGAGGACAGTGGGGAATGGTAAGAGGCCTCAGAATAGTAAAACTTGTCCTTACTTTGATGAATTGGACATTCTGTATAGAAATGGGCTTCTCAGCCTTGGAAATGGTTTGAGCAGTACCAACAATGTTAGCAAGAGTGAAGAAAAGGATGGAGTAGAGTGAAACCTGATAATCATAAATATGGCTTATGTAAAATTTCATGCACTGTCATTTTTTATTTAGTCATTTTTCTTTTAAATTATCTTACTAATGAACTTTTTTAGACAGTATACCATAGAGTTAAAGAGTATAGACCCCAAGTTTAGCATGTTGTTGCACTGAAAGTTTGACTAATTGTCAGTTTTTTGTTAATTCAGTTTATTTGATTGAATTTTTCATTTTAAATTAGATTATTTCAGTTTATTGCGTAGTCAGTGATTGCAGAACATTTCAGGGTTCTTAGGAGAAAGGTTATTGCACTAACTAAATAATGCTAGGGATAGGAGGATTGTAATTGCCAAAACATGAGCTCATTTTGCTCCCTTTCTTTGCAGTGGAGAGAAGATAGCAAAAAGTGCAATTTTCTTTTCTTTTTCTCATGCCTACTTTACTCATGTGCCAAAACAACATAAACTCAATCTCTCTTCCATGTCTATCTCTTCTCTATTTTACTAAAACATACACCATACAAGAAATGTCATTGATCTTCTTGAAGAAAAATGTAAGTCGAGGTTTTTTGGTCAACAGAAATGCGTTAATAGGCAAAGCCCAAGGCCAAGACATGCTTACAAGCACTGCCCACTATGCCCATTTAGATACACTCAATGTCAAATAGATTGGAAAGAAGAAACTTCATAAAGATTTTCTCTCTCTTTCTGAGAGGTTCTCTCTCTAGCGAGCTTTGCTCTGCTAGGTTTTCCCTCATGTGGCGCCGCCACTATGTGCCCTCCCTCTCCCTCTGTGGAAGCCGCCACCCTTACCCACTGATACAAATTTACCTTTTCTTCCCTCCCTCACATTCTCTCCATCGCACACCAACAAACACCACTTGTCCGAATCCAAGCTCTTCTCCTCCCAAAACCCACACCTAATCCCTCCCTTAGATGCGAGCCACACCCTTTCCCCCTCATCACTCTCCCTCCAAACCCACAACGACGATCCAAACCCCACAATCAGCTTGCTGGAGCCAAGTTTCATGGGCCGGTTTCGAGATCGATCTTCAACCTTACCCCTCTACTCAAGCTCCTTCTCACCCTGAATAACTCTATGCCTGAACCACGCTCAACCTCCTTATTTCGCCCTCCGCCGGAACCTCCACCACAACTCCAAACCGTATTGGGTAATGTTGTATGCACCTGCCTTGGGAAGCCATTTTCCGAACAGCTGGAGATCGCTCCCCCTCCTTCTGTCCTGGTTGTCTCTCGTCCTCCACCAAAACCTCCCGACGGAGGTATTTTCTCCCATCCTGAGAGTAGATGGTATAACAATCTGTGCGTGGTTTGGTATGCTTCAAATATGTTTGATAAAATGCCCACTTCAAGCTAGATCTTTTGTTTGCACTCTTTGTGTGTAGCCTCTCTAGTGTGTTATCCCAATTTCTATACCAAAGACTTGATCTGTAATTGGATAGGAAAAAAACTGTGGATTCTCATCTTGTGTGCTCTTTCCCATGGGAAGAAGAAATTGCAAAGCGTAGTATTGAGGTTAGAAATAATGAGAGCCCATAAGGAGAGAAGGCCTACTAATGTTTTGTTTTAAAACACATTTATCTAGTCCTCAAATGCCATAAATACATGGCCTTTTCCCCCCACTCCCCCCACTACTCTCCCACCCCCCCTAAATTTTTAAAATCTCAAAAATACCATTATCATCCCACATTCC
Source organism: Astragalus glycyphyllos (assembly GCA_963573325.1). Taxonomy (NCBI): domain Eukaryota; kingdom Viridiplantae; phylum Streptophyta; class Magnoliopsida; order Fabales; family Fabaceae; genus Astragalus; species Astragalus glycyphyllos. The sequence goes on from OY754311.1 coordinate 10,835,866, forward strand.
CATTCCTCTACCCCTTCACTCTCACTGCGACATCTCTCTCTCTCTCTCTCTCTCTCTCTCTCTCTCTCTCTCTCTCACCACCACCACCACAACCAACTCCTTCTCCCCTCTCTTCTTCTCCTTCACACCACCACATCTCTCTAACCATCACCACCACCATCTCCTTCTCCCTCTCATTCTCTGTTTTCTACAAAATAAATTTGCCTGAGTACTGTTCGATACCTTAGTACCACACAATTTCGATATTTTGGTACCAATGTGTATAAGACAAGACATATCAAAAAATACATGTCCGATACCTTAGTGGCGAACATTTTCGATATTTTGGTACTGGGCATGTATAAGACAAATAAAAAAATACATGTTCGGTACCTTAGTACCGAAACTCTCCGATACTAAGGTACCAAACATGTATTTTTTTTATTTGTCTTATACAGGTTTGATACCAAAGTACCGAAAGTCTGGTACTAATTTACTGAAAGATACCCAGTTGCGAAAAAAATTGCAGAGAATGGAGAACGAAAAGAAGAGAAGGGAGAAGGAGGTGGTTGTGGTGATTGTGAGAGGGTGGTGGTGGTGTGGTGGCGAGAGGGAGAATGAGGAGCTGATGGTGAGGGAGAAGAGGAAGAAAGGTGAGAGGAGTGGGGGGGATTTTTTTAGAGTTTCAAGGTTAGTCTTTTCTCCAATTTTACTCTTGTTGAAAGCTCACATCCTAACGCTTCTTGTCTGAATGTGCGCATCCAGACAATCTTGATTGGTTTTTCAAAATTCTGTTCTCCCTCAATTTCCATCATTTAAATTCTTATTTCGCCCTTTCAAATTCTTATTTTGGCCCATCTCATCAAAATCACAAGGTAATTCGTAGAAGACCGACCACCCTCTCGTGTTACCAAGCATGTCACTTATAGGAAGATCTACCACTCCCATGTGGTATTTTTCGCCTCCCACAAGGATCTGAACCCATGACTGGGGGCTTAAGTACATGGAAACATCCTTGTATCGTCTCATCAGTTGAGTTGCAACTCAAATGATTCCTTTGTACATGGTAGCACGAGAAAAACCAAGGGCCACAATTTCACTTACAACCTTGATTCCCTTGTGTCTAGTTCTAATTGAACTCCCTTGTTTTTTTTCTATTACTATTTCCTTCACTAAAGCTATTGACATTTGTTCATTCATGATCAGTATTCTTTTGCTCAAATGACCTCTTGTTTGGTCATGCAAAAAGTCTAAATACAAGAAAAGCATAAAGCACACGAAGGTTGAATATTGGAAGACTAAAATCAAGGTTGGTCATGCAATAATCTTCGTCTCAATATGTATATAGGTCTAACAGTTAATTACAATTCGATCGTTGGTCATTAGGTGTATATTAACATGCAAATGGCGATCAATCTTAATCGTGTGATAAAATTAATAAGATAGTATTAATTAAGATATAATTAAGGAAATAAAAAATTAGATCATAAAGAGTTTGTTTCACACTCATGATTCACCCAAGACACTCATGATTCACCCAAGACTGTAGAGGAGAAAACTAAAAAAGTTATAGGATTCATGAATTTTTTCGTATTTGTAGGATTCACGAATACGTGGAGAAGAATAAACCAAAAAGTAGAGAAATCCTTGCTCCAAGACTTCATTATCCTTCCTACACTCCAAAGTTTTCAAAGTCAAGAGTTCAAAATAAGAATTCCCAAATACGAAAAAATTGGTCCATTTGGTGGTCCATTATTAGTACTCATAATGAGGTGAGAAGGGTTGAATTAAGTATTGGGCCTTAGGGAGAAAACCTAGAATTACCACACCGAGACAGATTGCACGTTAACATTGGGTGCTCATATAGGGACATACTTCGTCCAACCTCCCTCTATTTGGTGGATACCCCCAAACCTTTAATATTCTCAAAATACCCTCACGGGGAAAACCCCCCCACACTGCATTTTAACTGGTTCGGTGTACGGTTGGCCGAACCAGTTCGGATGTGGTGCCGCTGAACCAGTTAAAAGGGGGGGGGGGGGGGGGGGGGGTGTCTGTGTGTTTGTTTTTGGTTCGGTGGCACCACGTCCGAACCGGTTTAGACGACCATGCGCCGAACCATTGTTGGATCACAGGACTCATTAATGGCATTTTGGTCTTTTCACGTGTGTTAGGGGTGTCTACTGAGTAGCTAGAAGGTTGGACGAAGTATGGGCCCTCATATATTGCAGTGTATTTTTGGCCTAGAATTTTTAAAAGTTGCGTAAAAAAAAAGTTGGGCCCTCCAATCTGCAACATACATATAAAACTTTATTTAAATTATTTTTTGACACAACAATTTATCTAAATTATATTTATATCTTTTTTGAGCATTTTAATTATATTTATATATACATATATTAAGTAATATTTTCATGTCATACAAAAAATAGGGCCATGTGTAAAGGGAGAGAGAGAGATTGAATTGAATGGAATGTGATTCATTGTATTGATTCAGTTGCATACAAGTATATATACCCTGTTATGAGTTGATGAATCTAACTAACTGCTAACTATTCAATAACTGAATCAGCTAACAGAATCTAGCGCTATTGCCACATCAGCTTAACTGATGACTTGGCAAGTGAGTCACTGGCGTTGACTTGAGTCAATTGACTTGGAACTCTTGTTCCCTAACACTCCTCCCTCAAGCTGAAGGTTGGGCAGGGGCACAACTTTGAGCTTGCTTCGTAGTTCCAGAAACTAAGGTGCTCCAAGAGGCTTTGTGAGCACATCTGCAAGTTGATTACAAGCAGGAACATGAATGACTTTCAGTGTTTTGGCTAGAACTTTTTCACGTACAAAATGTATGTCAAGTTCCAAGTGTTTCGTCTTAGAGTGAAGTATAGGATTGTGCGCAATAGCCACGACACTTTGGTTGTCACATAGGAGTGTTGGAATTTGATGCTGCACCCTTAGCTCTTGCAAGAGTGACTGGATCCAAGCCAATTCTGCTGTAGAGTTTGCTAAACCTCTGTACTCGGCCTCTGCACTCGAGCGAGCTACAAGAGTTTGCTTCTTCGAGGACCAAGAGATCAAATTTGGGCCCAAGAAAATACACGATCCAGAAGTGGAGCGCCTATCATCGGGGTCACTGCCCCAATCAGAGTCACTGTATGCCCTGATGCTCAAAGGAATGTTGCTTGAAGCAGGTTGCAAGAGGAGACCAAAGTGAGAAGTGCTGCTAAGGTACCTAAGGATCCTTTTTACAGCTTTCCAATGTGCCTCCAGTGGTTCACTTAGGAATTGACATACTTTGTTAACAGAGTATGCAATTTCAGGCCTAGTGAGTGTAATGTATTGCAAGGCACCAACCAAGGATCTGTACTGATGTGGCAGAAGCATCTTATCAGTGCCAAACTTGCTCAGTTTGGTGGTGGAAGCCATGGGAGTAGTGATGCCATTGCAATCAAGCATTGAAGCTTTGTGGAGCAAGTCTCTGATATACTTGGCTTGAGTTAGAATGATAGAGCCATCAGGTTGATATTTAACCTCTATTCCCAAGAAGTAATCTGGCTTCCCAAGTTGCTTGAGAGCAAAAGTAGCATTTAATTTGCAAATTAAATCATGAATGAGAGCCTTAGCAGAACCTGTTATGAGGATGTCGTCAACATAAACAAGGGCAAACAGTTGAACACCAAGGGAAGAGTAGACAAACAAGGAAGAATCACATCTACTGGGAACAAAGCCAAATTGATGAAGTGCTTGTTTGAGTCTCTCATGCCAAGCCCTTGGGGCCTGCTTGAGTCCATATAAGGACTTGTGGAGCTTGCAAACCTGAGACTTGTCACTGCTAACAAACCCAGGAGGTTGCACCATATAGATCTCTTCATCAAGATTGCCATTGATGAAAGCATTGTTGATGTCGATTTGTTGAATTTCCCAATTGTTGGTGACTGCCAGAGACAACAATATTCTGATTGTTGTTGGTTTGATCACTGGAGAGTATGTTTCTCCAAAATCTTTGCCAGGTATTTGACTGTAACCTTTGGCTACAAGTCGTGCCTTATACTTGTTAACTGAGCCATCTGGATTTTCCTTGATCTTGTAGACCCACTTACAACCTATGGCCTTCCTATTTGGAGGAAGTGAAGTGAGGGACCAAGTATTGTTGATGACCAGTGCTTGATATTCTGTCTGCATAGCTTTCTGCCATTGAGGGTCAGTAATAGCTTGCTTGACTGTTGTTGGTGTAAGTTGTGTGATGAACACTTTAGGTTTGAGAGAACCAGTTTGAAGGCGTATGATCATGTGATGCTTTTTGGTGACTGGTGGAGGAGGGGAAGGTGATGGTGTATCAGACACAGTGGGTACAAGGGAGATAATTGGTGAATTAGTGAGAGTGTTATGGAGGGGATCTGATAGTGTGGTAATTTGAGTATTGGATTGAGGGTTAGGATGGTTATTTGAAGTGAAGGTAGGTATGAGTAAGTTGCTGGAAGTGATATTGGTGGTGTCAGAAGGCTCAGGCAGGGGTGTGGAAGCTTTGGAAAATAAAGCTGTATAGGGAAAATGTTCTTCATTGAAGTTAACATCTTTGGAGATTATGATTTTGCCATCTGAAGTGAGACATTTGAAGCCTTTATGAGTTGTGGAGAGGCCAAGATTGACACATTGTGTACTTTTGAACTCAAACTTGTGCTTGTTGTATGGTCTAAGGTGGGGGTAGCATGCACAACCAAACACTTTAAATTGTTTGTAGTTTGGAGTAGCATGATAAAGAGCTTGAAAAGGTGACATAGAAGAAGCTAGACTCTGTGATGGCAACCTATTTATGACATGCACAGCTGAGGTAAAAGCATGATCCCAATATTTTAGAGGAATGGAGGCATGAGACAGCAAGGTGAGTCCCATCTCTGAGATATGCCTATGCTTCCTCTCAACTGTGCCATTTTGATGAGAAGTATATGGATAAGAAAACCTGTGGACAATACCCAAGTTAGTGAGATATTTAGTGAAAGGTAAATACTCTCCACCACCATCAGATTGGACAATTTTAATAGTTGTAGAGACCTGAGTCTGAACAAACTTATGAAACAAGTGAAACACAGCAAGTGTATCCGATTTCTGTTTCAAGAAATATAACCAAGTAAACCTAGTGCAAGCATCTACAAAGGCTACATAATAGGTATAACCAGAACTAGAAAGAACTGGAGCAGGCCCCCATACATCAGTATAAATTAATTCAAATGGAGTATGGTGCTGCGTGGCGGAAGGTGGTGCAAAATGTCTGTGAGATTTACCAATATTGCAGGCATTGCAAAAGGAAAATGCAGTTTTATTTGATGAATTCAAGTTACAATGCTTCATAACATGAGCTACAATTTGGAAATTGGCGTGTCCTAGTCTAGCATGCCACAATGACTGTGGTGAAACAGAAAGTGAAGCAGTAACTGAACATGTAGTAGATGGTATAGTGTTATTGACAGTAGAACCAGAGTTAAGCAAAGTAGAACTGGTGGACTTGACAATAGGTAATCCCTTGAAAATGTATAAACCATCACTGCCTAGTTTGCCTTGAAGCACAACTTCATTAGAGCCCTGTGATTTAACCAAACAATAAGGATTATTGAACTCGAAATAAACATTGTTATCTTTGACAAATTGTGACACAGACAGTAGATTTTTAGTGATGTTAGGGACATAAAGCATTTTATTGAGCACTAGATTTATGTGAGGGTGAATTGGTGAAGTGAATTTGGAGGATCCAATGGCACTTATGGTAGATTTATTTCCATTTCCCATAGTGACTTTAGAATTGCCTTTGTAAGGCATGCTCACTTGGAGGTTGGCTTGGTTGTGTGTGACATGGTGAGATGCACCAGTGTCTCCACGCCAATCTTCATACGCATCATTGTAATATTTGGAGAAATTAGAGATTATACCTGTTGCATCTAGAGGCAATGCCTCTGCTAGGTTAACAGTTGGTGTGGTATCACTTGGTTCATCTTTTGCAGCATTGGCAGTGGTGTTATCAGCATTGGCAGCATTGCTGTTGTTGAGCACATGAGGTGGTGGAACGAAGGAGTCATCAAAACGGAACCAACAGTCTAGCACCGAGTGTCCATAGCGTCCACAAAGTTGGCAAGTAGGCCTGGAACCAGATGAGGAAGCACTTCGTCCACGCCCACGGCCACGACTTTGTCTTCCACGGCCACGACTGTTGAAGTTCACACCAGCATTTTGTCGAGCACCTTGAGTGCGACCAGTGTTTGAGTTGTTTCCTTGACTAGAGTTACCAGTTACGTGTGCAACGTTCGCAGTGGCGTTAGCAACGACCAATTCTTGCCTGAACTTGTCCAATTGAGACTCCTGAACAAGTAGGAGAGACTCAATCTCAGATAGCGATGGTGTTTCAGTTTTACTGAATATCATCATCACAAAGGAGTTGAACTCCTCAGGTAATCCATCAAGGAGAACGTCAATCAAGTACGAGTCAGAGACGGATTCACCAGCGGAGATTAACGAGTCAGCAAGTGAGTGAACCTTGGTGATGAATTCGGAGATGGACTTCGCACCTTTCTTGGTGTTTTTGAGTTCACTGCGTAACTGGCGCACCTTGGCCTTCAAGTGCGAGAAGTAGTGCTGCTGCACTTTCTCCCAAACTTGCCATGAATGTTGGCAAGTAAGAACTCGCGTCAATGCCGATTCAGATAAGGTGGATAGTAACCACGTGAATAGAGTCTGATCTTGAACGAGCCATTTCTCAAATTCCTCAGAAACAACATCAGCGATACGATCAGCTTCGGATGCATACTTCGGTGGAATCATTGGATTCACAAGTAGGCGATGCAACTTGTGCATTTTTACGACGCCTTCAACTTGCTGATTCCAGAGAAGGAAGTTTTTGTCATCAAGCTTGATTGATAGCTTGGGACCAGAAGCAAACTGAGTTGTAATTGTGGAATTTGTAGCGCCATTGAAGATTGAAGCTCCTTCACTTTGAGTTGGTGTAGCGGCCATTGACGGAGGAGATGAAAGATTGCGGCGGAAGCGAGAGGTTCAGGATCGATCCTAAGCGAATGATACCATGTAAAGGAGAGAGAGAGAGAGATTGAATTGAATGGAATGTGATTCATTGTATTGATTCAGTTGCATACAAGTATATATACCCTGTTATGAGTTGATGAATCTAACTAACTGCTAACTATTCAATAACTGAATCAGCTAACAGAATCTAGCGCTATTGCCACATCAGCTTAACTGATGACTTGGCAAGTGAGTCACTGGCGTTGACTTGAGTCAATTGACTTGGAACTCTTGTTCCCTAACACCATGTGTGACCACTGCACTGACCCAAATATTCTCAAAGCCACCACTACGTGGATGAGAAGGAAAAAACATAAGAGCCCTTGACAATTAATTTGTCTTTGAGTGGTATGGTTTTTCGGATTGCTTGCTAATGATATATAGTATTTAGCTTATTTTATTTGATCTTATAATTCTCTTTTCCTTTTCCTTTTCCGCTCCTTCTGATTTGGTGCATTGCATATCTCAAATAGTTCTATTATTAACTTTGCTTTGATATGTAATGCTTTAATTAATACATGGATTGAGGTATCCTTTTACTATTTTTAATAAATTTGTCTTCAAAAAGAATTCTTTATGTCAATTTTATCTTACTATCTTCAAAGAATACCAACTATTGAACACAGTAATAATTCTATTGTAATTTGTAAACAACAAAATTCACGCAACTTTCACATGAACCTCCGTGTTGCCCAACCATAGTGCCAGCTATTGCATTCAGCATCTCAATTATAATCCAATGTGTTCACGGGTTTTCCTAACTAGCTAACTATTATTTTAAATTAATATTACAATAACAACATAGATATATACTTACCTATAAAACCCCTCTTACACTTCACAAACTTTCATAATTCAAATTAAGACCAATTCATAAGCCACTATTCACAAAGTTATTAGTTTAGTGAAATGGCTTTTAAGGTTAGTATTGCACCTGCTTATATAGCCCTAATATTATGTCTCAATTTCATTTCCTTCACTATGGTTAGCTCTCAAAAGGGTACCTGCCCTATAGATGAACTTAAGTTAGGTGTGTGTGCCAATGTGTTGAACTTAGTCAAAGCTAAAGTCGGTTCCCCACCAACTCTCCCTTGTTGTTCCCTTATTAAAGGTCTTGCTGATCTTGAAGCTGCTGCTTGCCTTTGCACTGCACTAAAAGCTAATATACTTGGCCTCCACCTTGATGTTCCTATTTCCTTGAGTGTCATCCTTAACAACTGTGGAAGGAATGACTCTGCTTTCCAGTGCCCTTAAATTCATCCCCACCTTCATGACTCTACCCTAATATATATGTGTGTGTGTTTGATCCTTTGTGTTTTTGTCAACTCGGCGAAATGGTAAATAAATATCATACATAGTATTGCATGGTTGCACTGGAGTTTGAACTCAGAAGTCGGCATTCCCATGTCGATAGAATTGTCAATGCAACCAGCAGTGGGGGTTCGATCGTTTGTGGTTATTTTTTCTTTTCAATTTATATATGCTCGTGTAATTTAGTTTTCTGGGTATTTTTCATCTTGCTGCTTGGCATCTTAACTTCTTACTACTCCTTCACTATTGTTAATATTCGATGGAAGATTGCCCATGATATTGTATTTAAGCTGCAGTACAAATAAAACTATGTGTGTTTCTTAAGGTTAATTTATTTAGATTAACAAGCTTCTCAACATATACCAAAAAGAAAATCAATGGCTATGGGAAAATTACTCGGTTATAAGAAGTTTAAGCCTTATCACTTACCAAAAACATCAATGATTTCTTATAAAAAAAGGGTTATGCAAAATTTAAATTGAAAGATTAGGAAAATGTTAAATTTTGTTAGTGAGATAAAAGGGTAGATTTGGTACCAAATAGAAATCACTGATGAAAATCTCGAGGGACTAGTCTAGTAGAGCTTGACAAGACTTGTATCTGACAGACGTACAAGTTTGCGTCTCCACTAGTCCCTTTAAAGTGAGGCAAATATATTTTCAGTTGTAAGTGCTCAAAGAGCAAAGGTTGTCATGTAAAAACGAGAATAGTGGTTCTCATATATAATCGCTACTAAGGGTACCAACATCTATCTCACCGAAGAGATTTTGTAGCCTCTCGAATGTCTCGAACTTCCGTAGAACATTGCATCATCAAACATATCGTAGTGGAAATTTATGTTGGCTCGCAATAAGAAACTATAATAGTTGTGCCATTGATGAGGGAGTAGAGTCAAGCGGGTTGAAACGATGAGCTCCACATACCAGAGCCCCAGACAAACCCAAAAATTGTGCCCTTTTATAACCTTATAAATAATATTCTTCTTAGATTTTTCGTTGTGAAAATCATCGACAAATCATTTAAAATTAAGGTTATTTTAAAAACATTTTAACAGAAATCAAAGCAAGATTGTTTAATCTTATGACATAGTAAATTGTAAATTCAATACAGGAATCCTTGTTTTAGCAGTGCAACAGTGAGATAAATAGTTAACTTTAGGCTTAAATGCACTTTTAGTCCCCTTATTTTTCTTAAAAAGTTGGGTTTTTCGTCCCCCAATTTCATACATTGTTACAATTTTGGTCCTAATCAAAGCCGCCCCCCCCAAATGGTGACTTTTGGCCCCAAAAGTGATGTTTTTTGACCTCCAAAGTGTTAACTTTTTTGCATTTTCTCTTCGAATTTGAAATTAGGGCAAAAAATAATAACTTTTCGGCCTAAAAACAATCACTTTTGGACCCAAAAATCAAGGTTAGAACAAAAGTTGCAACAATGTATGAATCTGGAAGAGCAAAAACCTAGATTTTGAAATTTAGGGACTAAAATCCTATTGCAAGTAAATCAGGGAGGCCAAAAGTGCATTAAAGCCAATTTTTATAAGCTGTGTGCATTAGGAAAACAATTAGATATCTTCAAAAAGCTTAATACGATACATTTTAAAACATCTACAACTTTTATTATAAAACTATTATTTACTTTTAAATTTATATTTTATCATTATCTTAAAGTCTATATATCCTAATAAGAAATCAAAATTTGGTGCCCTTCGAAAAATGGGGCCTGAGCGGTTGTCCCTCTCGGCCATGTAGGGCCACCATGCCACGTACCACTTCAAATGGGAATTTCAAGGTAGCATGATTTGTTAATCTCTTTGAATTATTGGTCTACAACATGAATAACATCATTGGCAATGGCCAACGGGAGTACAAAATCGTGGCAACGGAGAGCACCTTTCAAACCATTATTTTACAACTAAATAAACTCATAATTTTACAACTCTCTCAATACATGCATGCATCTAATACTGCTTTCCTCAAAGGGCCAATGGGCTAAATTTATTAGAGTCAGGTTTTATAAAAAGAAACATATCAGTTTCTTATCATGGGATACTTATGAGAATTAAAACAAGTAATTAACAACTTGAACCCTTTTTTTTTAAAAAAAAATGAGTAAGGAATCAAATCGGATGTACATCCGGGATCGGTTAGCGTCTTAGGGTTAGCGAGCTGTACAGTTCGTGCGAGCCTAAGATACTTGCTCAAATAAAAGTAATCAACCTCACAACAAATTCTTTTCTTCAAGTAATTCAAACCATTCTCAAAAAGTAAGGGGCACGTCGTCTGTACAGGCGAGGATGTTTGTTGTTTTAGGTCTAGTGAACTGTACAGTTCAGGACCGAGAACCCCTACAATAAAAAAAAACCAAAGTTTCTCGACTAAAGAGAACTACGTAAGCTTTGAATTCTCCATCGCACCGGGAGATACGTAGGAGCGGGTCACATCCCGTCAAGCACACTTTTAAAAAAAAAAAATATAATATAAAGATTCTTCTTTTCCCCTGTTTTCAAAAACATTTTCTCAAATAAAAAAAAGAAGTAGAATGAATTGTTTCAAATCAACTCTGTCAAAACCGCACATCAAGTTAAAGGTTCCCTTTCGGTAGAAAGGAGGTGTGGGATGCTAATACCTTCCCCACACCTAACCGACCCCCGAACCTACATCTCTAGTTCTCAAAGGACCACCCGCCTTAAAAAGGACCCTTTTTCAATGTTTTGGTCCCTAAATAAAAAATGTTGATGGCGGCTTCACAAATTTTCACGTTGTACGATGAAAGGTCCAATCCGGATTTTTTTTCGGGGTGCAACACCAGTCAACTAATATATAATAACTTGTTATATACAGAGATAATTCCAGTCATCAACACATAATAAATATATAAAAACACTTAAAATTCCATTAAACTTATAATATCTTACATTTAGAGAATACAAGTTAAACTAATTAGAAAACAAAATATATAACAAAATGTGGTATCCACCATAACATACTTTAGGATCCATTTCCTATTTACACAAGTTAAACTACACACGAAATAGTGTATCATTTTGCTCTGTACGTATCTTGAAAAAGAATTCCGCCCAAAGCTGACGAATCTCCTCAAGTTCCTCATCGGTGTATGACTTTGCATTATCAAATACCTACAAGTTTAAAAGTGACTCAAACAAATTAGATTTCAAACTTTTATTCCTTCTCCCAATTATCAAATACCTACTAAAAAATACTATTTGCTTTGACAAAATTTAATATCTTCTCCCAATTATGAACAATACCGGCACTCACAATGGTTAGCATAAACTTCATAACATAATAGCCACAATGAAAATCATTCGGTTGTATTGGCATCTACAAAAATGAATTAACAAAGTTAACCAAAAAAGAATATAATATATATATATATATATATATATATATATATATATATATATGAATTCACTCAAAATTAAATCACCCCAATATTTTAAACTACTTACTATAGGGTACAACAACTTGGTGGCCGATGTAGAATCCCCTTTCATAGCTCTAATAACAACATAATATAAATTAGTTATAAAATTTCAACCAGAAGTTCAAATACTACAATCTAAACCATGATAAACAATTAAAAACTTACTTGCCAAACATTTCTTTGATTGTTTTGCTTGGTTGGCGACATAAGGAACAAATCCAAACCACGGTATTTTGCTTCGGGAGGAGGACAACTAGTTGTCAATGCTTGCTGTGTAACACCCTGGGCCCTTTTCTTACTTAGTAGGCTACCCACAAGTGTACATCATGGCTACCCACAAGTGTACATCATGACCTTCTCTACCCCCCATGTAGAGTTTTTGCCTTCCGTGGGAATCGAACCTTGTACCTGGGGCCTAAGTACAACTTCAATGCATTCCCACTACCAATTGAGCTAGTAGTTCAATTGGTAGTGGGAATGCATTGAACTTGTACTTAGGCCCTAGGTACAAGGTTCGATTCCCACGGAAGGCAAAAACTCTACATGGGGGGTAGAGAAGGTCATGATGTACACTTGTGGGTAGCCTACTAAGTAAGAAAAGGGCCCAGGGTGTTACAAAAAATGGGCCCTTTTCTTACTTAGTAGGCTACCCACAAGTGTACATCATGACCTTCTCTCCCCCCCATTGAGAGTTTTTGCCTTCCGTGGGAATCGAACATGTACCCTAGGGGCTTAAGTACAAGTTCAATGCATTTCCACTACCAATTGAGCTTACACTTGTGGGTAGCCTACTAAGTAAAAAAAGGGCCCAGGGTGTTACATGCTGCAACATTGATAAACATAAAATTATGAAACAAACAAACAAACAAAGGAAAATGTATTACCAATTCGTTCAAATATGTAATCATGTACCTATTGCAAAATGGAGCCATATATATTTCCCTTATTGGTAGTAGCCAATATCTGTTGAGTATTTTCAGAAACATCCTGTTTGGTATACCCTTTCAAGTTCATATTATGTGGACACACAAATCCATATAAGTCATCGACACCCCTTTCAACAACTTGGCGATACAGATATCTATTAATGAAGGAAATATCAAATTGACTAATATATGTAGAAACGCAAGAAATTGACATAACCAAATAAACTTTACTACTTACGTGCACCATATGCTCAAGTGGCACAACTCAAGCCACGCTTCACCAGAAACCATGTCGGTGATCTCTTTGAAGGAGACAAAGCACACATGTTTTTGATGCTCCAACATTATCTTCGCATGTCTCTTATCATCATACGCAATCATATATATTTTTCTCAGCCAATCAATTTTCTCCTCCTTCTCCTCCTCCACATTAGATGGTGAGTAGCTCCCCTTAGATCCAACAGTGGTCATGGGAGTTGGAACCTGAACAGCCGCATTTTGACATCCTCCACATGATTGAGGGCGCTGAATAATTAAAAAAATACATATCGCAATCAATCTGTTTACAGTGAAAAATATACTATATATTTCATAAACATATACCTCTGCCAACAACTTGCTAACTCGTTCTTCCACCAACACTTCCACGCCCTCCATGACTTGTTTCATGAATGCCTCTTTATTGAGTTCTGAGTTGCTCGAGGAAGAACGTTGCACACCTCCAAAGTATTTCTTTAGCCCGACACCTTTTCCGGCTCCCCGACAACGACTGGGATACTCAGGTGTTCCAATGGCAGCGGTCAAAATATCATTCTTTCCTCGTGGAACGAAAGATCCTTGGCTGCTCATAACCGTAAGTTCGTCCTACAACAAAAACATGTTTACGAATTGAATTAGTTTGTTATGGTACTGAAAAGGTTATCAACTTATCAAATAAATATGGTCTGATCCATTGTATTAATCATTTGGTAGAGGTCTGATGATTGGTTCTCGGCCTTAGATGAATTTTTGTTCTTCTAAATAAATGTTAAGTTTATTCATTAGGAAATTCATAAAATTATGTTAAAACAATTTTTGCTAGTTTACATTAATGATTTTCTTGGTCTCTATCTTACCATAAGTAACACATTAGTGGCTAAGAATATCCTCTTTTCTTATTTCTTTTGTATGATTTTTAGGTGTGTTGAGGTGTGCTTGATATAGCATAGTGCTCGACTTTTTTGGCTATATGTTTTTTTAGATGTCTCGTGTATTCGATAAATTGTTCCGTTGTACTTTTGGCTCACCGTGCTTGCATTTATGCCGGTGACTTTCAATAAAATTCAATTATCGAAAAAAAAAAGTGAAAGGACTAGTCATGAAATTCTGTTAAAACAATTACTGTCTATTAAGTGAATGGACTAGTCATAAAATGATGAAATTGTGTGTATAGAGATTAGCTGCTCATGCTAAAAATGAGAGTAAGTTTCATTTGTCTACATTTAGCATCGGTTGTTTAGCATCGGTATTCAAACAACCGATGCTAAATGATGCTTTCCAAAGTCATTTTTCCACTAGTGATCCAAACGAGCCCTAAATATAACAAACTTCCACTCATTCAATCAAATACAAATACACTTCCACTCGTAGTTTAATATTCAAATATAGAAACTAAAACACACCTATAATTTTTTTTATCATACCACTTATACATATAATATTGGGATTGATCTAATTATTTATTACACCATATATACGTGGCTTGTACCCCACTGCGCCTATAGCTGAAATGCAATTCAAAGTATGGCACATTTAAAGTTAATTAGGCTGAATAGATATAGATATTGCCTAACTATTCAACCTTCATTAATTTAGCTTGTATAAGAGAGCCATTCAGGACAAGATATAAATATTAAATAATTAATTAAATTAAATAAAATATGAAACAAATTACCTTCTCTGCGTAAAAAAAAAACATCCACACCTATAAATATGACCCTCCTAAGATCTCAAACTTCAATAAGCTCAAACATATTAAGTACTTAAGTGTATCCCCAAATTTGAGCTAGCATATGTTAGTGGAAAAATGGGTTCAAACAATGTTGCAATCATTGCCATTCTCTTTTCCATTAACCTCATTTTCTTCTCGACTTTTGCTTCTGCCGACTCGCCTCCTAAAACACCTCCTATAGCACCTCCTTGCGCTCCACCTAATTCACCTCCTACCACTCCACCTAAATTACCTCCAACAACTCCATCTAAGGTAGCTCCTACCGCTCCTCCTACTTCACCCCCTAAGGCACCTCCAACCATTGCACTTGCTGCACCTCCTACTGCTCCGCCAAATGCATCTCCAACAGCTCCTCCTACTGCTCCCCCTAACACACCTCCAACTACTCCACCGAATGCTCCTCCAAAGGAACCTCCTACCGCACCCCCTAAAACACCTCCAACTACACCTCCTACCACTGCCCCTAGCTAAATCACCTCCAACAGCTCCTCCTACTACACCTCCTACCGCTCCACCTAAAGCACCCCCAACTGTTCCTCCTAATGCACCGCCTACAACTCCTCAAAAGGCACCTCCTACTACACCACCTACAGAACCTCCAACTACACCTCCTACTGCTCCCCCTAAAGCACCTCCAACAGCTCCTCCTACTACACCTCCTACCACTCCTCCTAAATCACCTCCAACCGCTCCCCCTAACGCACCACCTACAACTCCTCCAAAGGAACCTCCTACGACACCCCCAACTACACCAAATGCATCTCCTACTGCTCCGCCAAATACATCTCCAACAGCTCCTCCTACTGCTCCCCCTAACACACCTCCAACTACTCCACCGAATGCTCCTCCAAAGGAACCTCCTACCGCACCCCCTAAAACACCTCCAACTACACCTCCTACCACTGCCCCTAGCTAAATCACCTCCAACAGCTCCTCCTACTACACCTCCTACCGCTCCACCTAAAGCACCCCCAACTGCTCCCCCTAATGCACCGCCTACAACTCCTCAAAAGGCACCACCTACAGAACCTCCAACTACACCTCCTACTGCTCCCCCTAAAGCACCTCCAACAGCTCCTCCTACTACACCTCCTACCACTCCTCCTAAATCACCTCCAACCGCTCCCCCTAACGCACCACCTACAACTCCTCCAAAGGAACCTCCTACGACACCCCCAACTACACCAAATGCATCTCCTACTGCTCCGCCAAATGCATCTCCAACAGCTCCTCCTACTGCTCCCCCTAACACACCTCCAACTACTCCACCGAATGCTCCTCCAAAGGAACCTCCTACCGCACCCCCTAAAACACCTCCAACTACACCTCCTACCACTGCCCCTAGCTAAATCACCTCCAACAGCTCCTCCTACTACACCTCCTACCGCTCCACCTAAAGCACCCCCAACTGCTCCCCCTAATGCACCGCCTACAACTCCTCAAAAGGCACCTCCTACTGCACCACCTACAGAACCTCCAACTACACCTCCTACTGCTCCCCCTAAAGCACCTCCAACAGCTCCTCCTACTACACCTCCTACCACTCCTCCTAAATCACCTCCAACCGCTCCCCCTAACGCACCACCTACAACTCCTCCAAAGGAACCTCCTACGACACCCCCAACTACACCACCAACCGCTCCTCCTAAAGCACCTCCTACTACACCTCCTACCGTTCCACCTAAAGCACCTCCAACCGTTCCCCCTAACGCACCACCTACCACTCCTCCAACGGCACCTCCAACTACACCTCCTACCGCTCCCCCTAAAGCACCTCCAATAGCTCCTCTTACTACACCTCCTACCGCTCCACCTAAAGCACCTCGATCCAACCACTCCCCCTAACGCACCACCTACCACTCCTCCAAAGGCACCTCCTATGGCACCCCCTACAGCACCTCCTACCGCTCCCCCTAAAGCACCTCCTACTGCTCCCCCTAACGCACCACCAACCACTCCTCCAAAGGAACCTCCTATGGCACCCCCTACAACACCTCCAACTACACCTCCTACCGCTTCGCCGATAGCACCACCACTAGTGGAAAAATGACTTTAGAAAGCAACATTTAGCATCGGTTGTTTGAACAGCCAATGCTAAATGTGTAACCGGTGGCATTTTTGAAATTACGAGCAAAAGTTTAAGTTCACGTTAGACTTTTAGCATCGGTTCTTTTAACAGCCGATGCTAAATGTACTTGCTTGGGACATTTAGCATCGGCTGTCAAAAGAACCGATGCTAAATGACTATGCACCAGTTTTAATTTCTCGCACAAAACACAACTCACTTCGCAATGCTCACACAAAACACAACCCAGTTTCGAAACCCTACGCGATGCTCACCTTCTCTTCCTCACAAACGACTCACTTCGTTCAGAAATCTTTGAAGCTTTGAAGCTTAATTCGTCACAAACTCAACTCACTTCGTTTGCATCTGTTTTCGTTTTCTCACTAATTCTGAGTCGCATTTCAGTTTGCATCTGTTTTCGTTTGCATCTGTTTTCGTTTTCGTCCAGAAATCTTCCTCACAAACTCACTTCGTTTAGAACTTCGTTCAGAAATCTTTGAAGCTTAATTCGTCCAGAAATCTTCAAGCTCACTTCGTTTTCGTTTTCAAATGGTAAGGTTACTTTCATCTCCCTTCGTTTTCGTTTTCGTTAGGGTTAGCTATCGCAAACTTCTCTTCTCTCAAACTGTGTGTGCTCTGCTCTCTCACACATCCCCAGCCCTAATTTTCCCCCAATTTTGAAACCCTAATTCTTTTTTCTCTAATTCTGAATTTTCCCTAATATGTTGAATTTGTTGTCACCAATTCAGCTTGTAGTAGTTCAATTTTCCCTAATTTGTTGAATTTTTGCTTAAGAACGTAAGAAGTTAGTAATATTCAATTAAAGAAGTATTAGTTGTCAAGGCAACAATGTTTTGAAATTAGAAGCCTCAAGTAGAAAAGTTTATGGTGTTCATTTCTTGTTCTTTCTCTGTTACATTAGGCTGGTAGTAGTTCATCAGAATTTTGTGGTGTTTGGGTTTTGGAGTTTTCATTTCCTGCTTGTGAGTTGTGCCTATATAATTTTTCATTGGCTGCTTTATGCTCAATATGGTATTCTGTTGGAATGTGACTTCAGCTCAGGATCACATCACATTCTTCTTTTATTATTTTAGTGTCAGTGTTGTTTTTTCACATATTGAAGCTTCCTTTTTGTTTGGCTGGTACTTGTCCTTTTTGTTTGTCTTGCACTCATAGGGGCATGTTATTTGAAAGTTATAGCTGATTGGTTATAGAACTAACTTCTGCATATGATAATGTACTCTGTCGTCTTTGTCATAGTGACTCCAAATTAACAACACAATATTATCAAGAGAAAATGAAGAACTTTGCTTATGCTCAATTGTAGTGAGCAACTTGCATGACTTGCTAGTAAATCTGCTCAGTGTGTTTTGGTTTACGCAGATGGTTTTATATATGCTCTATTTCAATTGTTATTACTTATTTCATAGGGTTTTGTAGGTATTTAGAGACTCACAGTTATTTACATACAAGAATAAAGAATACCATCACATTGAAAGCCTAAGGAGGTACTTTCTGCATGACAAATTTTGTTGCTCCATAAATCAGCTGCAACACCCGATTTAGGATGGTTTATAAAGTAAGATACATGTATCGTTAGATTTATAAATAGTTCATCACATAGAGGCGCAATTTGGTAACTGAAGGGCATGGACTACTAGTGAAAAGGAATGAAACAAGTAATGATCGTGTGTACTGGTGCATAAATCCTTTTTTTCTGCATAATCTACACTCCTAAAGCTTTGAAGAAGATTTTTCATATACAATTGAACTTGAGAAGAGTTAGTTATTGGTGGTAGAAAAGTGGATTTATACAAACTTGACTAGTTGAACCATGCTATAGACTACTAAAGGAAACAATGGGCATCCTATATCTAATCTAAACTGCTTGTTGGAAATTTAAATTTCTGGCAGCCTTGACAAAATGGATGTATTTGATCTGATCTTGCTTCATAGTGAGTGTTTGTCCAGTGACACTTAGCTGTAAAGGGTATAAATAGAGTATTTAAGACTATATTAGGTATTTTTCTGCAACTTTGATTGAGATGCAATCTGTTTTTGTCAGTTTCCCACTTAAGGAATTTTACAATTCTGCAAAATTGATCTAAAATCGTTGCTAGGACGTAAGGAAACCATATACCAAATTTCACCATGTTCTAGTAGATTTCATATGTAATGCATGCTTGTGTTGTGTGGATGGATTTTTACTAAATGAATGATAAAGCTATTACTTGGTTTGAATATTGACTGTATGGATACTGTCAAGGCCAAATATAGAGAGGATTACATATTCATCAACTCTTGTGCGAGGCCTTATAAAATAAATAATAATAATATTTTATTAAATTGTTTTAGTTTTATTTACATGTTTGTTTTTTTAGAAATCATATAATAAAAAGATTAGTAGTCTATAAAGTCTTGTAAGTAGTCCCTTGTATGGACTAATCAGATAAATCTTACAAAACTTTAATGACTACTTTTAGAACTTTAGAACTGAAGCATGCGAGGCAAAACTTGATGTTTAAAGAGTCATATTTAGTAATGATAATGATGCAATGACAAAGTGAAAGTAAATAGCTGGTCATCTTACAATTCTTTGGTTTAGTTTGAGATGTCATATGAACATGCATGCACTTGTATATTACCTTGTGTAGAAATTGCCTACTAATTCCAAAACAGGCTACTGGTTATTTTTATTCCACTGCTTTAGTCAATTGTTTCTGTTTTTAAGGACACTTGACTCCCCTTTTTTGAATTAATAGGACTCTGTTGTTGGAGAAATAGATTTGGTTCATGTATCTTTTTGTGTATTTGAATTTGTAATTTATAATCCTTGCAGGAGTGGATTCCAAGATCAAGCTTTTCACAGTTGGTGGTAAAACATTGAAGGTTACTATCTGGGACACAGGTTGGTGTTCTTCTAATTATTAGATCACATTTTCATTTATCCTTTTGCTAAGAAATATCTCAACATATATGCACTCAGGTAATGTTATAAGGAATAAGGAATAGAATTTTGTTTCATTCATATCCTTTTGCTATGAAATATCTCAACATTTATGCACTCAGGTAATGTTATAAGGAATAAGGAATAGAAATATCTCAACATTTATCCTTCTGCATATGATAATGTTATAAGTCAGCTCAATGCATTCATTGGCCTTGTTGGATAGGCATTCATTGGCCTTGTTGGATTTTGGTGCATTTACCCTATAAAATTACATTTATAAAATGTGCATTTTATCTATAAAATCAATTGATCATGAGATACTATCAACTAGAACATGTATATCAAATTTCAAATGAATTGATTAGTAGTCAGTTATTTTGTATACTTTGAATATTTTACTTGTTTTGATTTATGAATTTATTTTTACTATATTGGTTTGATGTGATAGTTTGATTTTGTTTTAACAATAAATACTTGGTCGATTATTTGGAGCGTAGCCATGGATCGTAGTTGGATGCAAAGTAATCGTCTGAGTGATGAGTATGTAAAGGAGTCGAAGAGTTTATTAATTTTGCTCAAGCAAATCTTCGTGAAACTGATGTTCCTGAAACTGATGTTCCCGAAACTGATGTAACTTATTCCTGCCCTTGTTGTAATTGTGTGAATCGGTCTCCACAACCACTAGGTGTAATACGGGACCATCTCTTTGTTTATGGGATCTTACCTAGTTATACCACATGGATATGGCATGGTGAATCAACCGGCAACCCAAGTGTGTCCAAAAGTGAGAAAGTCGATCAAGATATGGATGATCGAATGGAGGACATGATACGTGACATTGGTCCTGAATCTTTTAAGCGAGCGCATGAATATGATACTTTGTGCAAAGACAAAGATCAACCTCTGTATTTGGGTTGCACAAAATACACACGATTGTCTGCTTCGTTAAAATTGATCAATCTGAAGGCGATACATGGGTGGACTGATAAGGGATTCACTGAATTGCTTGAGCTGTTGGAAGACATGCTTCCCATAGGTAACACACTGCCAAAACGTACGTATGATGCGAAGAAGATTCTGTGTCCGATGGGTGTGGAGTATAAGAAAATACATGCATGTCCCAATGACTGCATATTGTATTGGAAAGACTTTGAGGATTTACATAAGTGCCCTATGTGTAATTGGTCGCGCTACAAAGTGAAGTCGGGTGAATCTAGTTTTGAAGACAACAGCACAAGGGGTTCCCCTGCGAAGGTTTTGTGGTATCTTCCAATAATACGTAGGTTCAAACGCTTGTTTGCTAATGCAAATGACGCGAAGAGCATTAGATGGCATGCAGATGAGAGGAAATGTGACGGGCAGCTTCGCCATCCGGCCGATTCTTTGCAATGGAAGAAAGTTGATAATTTGTATCCGAATTTTAGCGCTGAATCAAGAAATCTTAGGCTTGCACTTGCTTCAGATGGTATGAATCCATATGGTAACTTAAGTACGAATCATAGCTCGTGGCCTGTTCTCCTTGTAATTTACAACCTATCTCAATGGTTGTGCATGAAGCGCAAATATGTGATGTTATCCATGATGATTTCTGGTCCGAGACAGCCAGGTAATGACATAGACGTTTACCTTAGTCCATTGATTGAAGACTTGAGGACAATGTGGGATGAAGGTGTGGATGTGTTTGACGGGTATTCTAGTGAAACTTTCAAGCTGCGAGCCATGTTATTTTGCACGATCAATGACTTTCCAGCATACGGAAACTTGTCTGGGTATAGTGTCAAGGGGCATAAAGGTTGTCCTATTTGTGCAGAAGGAACGTGCCACCATCAACTGAAACATGGAAGGAAGACGGTTTACCTTGGGCATCGAAAATTTCTCAAACCTAATCACAGATATCGTAAGTTGAAAAAAGCTTTTAATGGGTGCCAGGAAAATGACATTGCTCCGATTGCGTTGACCGGTGAAGAAGTTTATCAAGTGGTTAAGGACATCAAAGTTGTATTCGGCAAAAAGCAGAAGCAGTCCAACGAGAAAAGCAAGTGGAAGAAGAGATCGGTGTTCTTTGATTTTCCGTATTGGTCCAATCTTGATGTAAGGCATTGTCTTGATGTCATGCACATCGAGAAAAACGTTTGTGATAGTGTCATCGGGACTCTTCTCAACATTCAAGGGACAAAGGATGGTATAAATTCTCGTCTAGATTTGCGTGAGATGGGCATAAGAGAACAATTACATCCAGTGGAAAGAGGCAAAGGCACATATTTGCCTCCAGCATGTTATACCTTGTCAAAAAAAGAGAAAATGAGCTTTTGCGAATGTCTACGGGGAATCAAAGTGCCACATGGTTACTCTTCAAATGTAAAGCGACTGGTTTCAATGAAAGATCTCAAATTAGTTGGCTTGAAGTCGCATGACTGCCACGTCTTGATGCAACAACTACTACCTGTGGCGATTCGTGGCATCTTGCCGAAAGATGTCCGACATACCATAACTAGATTGTGTCTATTCTTCAATAGTATATGTGCTAAAGTCATCGACCCCGAAAAATTGGACGAGTTGGAAAATGAGGCTGCTATTATCTTGTGCCAGTTGGAGATGTTTTTTCCTCCCTCGTTCTTTGATATCATGGTTCATTTAATTGTTCATCTAGTTAGGGAGATTAGATTATGCGGCCCTGTTTATTTAAGGTGGATGTACCCAGTCGAGCGATACATGAAGATCTTGAAAGGGTATGTGAAGAACCAATATCGTCCTGAAGCATCCATTGTAGAAAGGTATGTCACAGAAGAAGCTATTGAGTTTTGTTCAGACTACTTGTCAGAAGCGAAATCTGTAGGACTACCAAAGTCTCGTTATGCAGGGAGATGCCAAGGTAAAGGTACACATGGATGTTCCACTAAGAGCATGGGTCGGGCTGGAGTGCTTCAAGCACATTTGTATGTTTTGAATAACACAGAGGAAGTTATACCTTACTTGTCTGATCATAAAAAGATAGTAAAGGCCAAAAACCATCGAATGAATAACTATCAATTATTGAACGAGCATAACAACACATTCATAGATTGGTTTAAATCACAAATTAAGAAAGATCCAAGTGCCTCTGAGACTTTGAGATGGTTAGCACATGACCCTTGCTTTAATGTCGTGTGTTGGAGCGGGTACGACATAAATAACTATACCTTTTACACAAAGTCGAAAGATGAGGTGAGTACCACGCAAAACAGTGGGGTTATGGTCATGGCTTCCTCAATGCACTTCTCTAGTTCAAAGGATGCTAATCCCATACTCGCATCCATTGCTTACTTTGGTGTCATTGATGAGATTTGGGAACTCGATTACCGTAAATTTAAAGTGCCACTTTTTAAATGCAAGTGGGTTAACACTAGCAAAAATAGTGTGCATACCGACGAAATGGGATTTACACTAGTGGACCTTGACAAGGTAAGTTATAATGAGGAACCTTTCATCATGGCTGACCAAGCAAAACAAGTATTCTATGTGAAAGATCCTTCTAACAGGAAGTGGTCAGTGGTCCTACAAGGAAAAATAGGAAGTGATGAAGATTCAAGTGTTGCAATTTCTGAAACACCTTGTTTGTTAACACAAGTGCCTACTTTAGTTGATGATAATGAAGTTGACGATGAACATGCCGCTCGCAATGATCATAATGAAGGGATTTTATACGAATGAGTTTAGATTTGTTCTTCTTTTTTTTTGGAATCTATGAAATTGTATTGTTGAACTTTAATGACAATGATGGTTGTGACTTTATGGTAGTTGTTGATTGAATGAAATTTTGTTATTACTCTCAGATTTTTGAGGTTGTAATTTTAGAATATGGAATCCACCCCTATGAGATCTTCTCCTTCAATTTCTTTGTTTGATGATAAAAGTTTGTGATAATTAGATGCTCATCTTGCTGCTCATGAATCATAGAATCAGTGATGATGAAAATTAGTTATTGTTTGTTATCTTTTATTATTATTTTTCTGGTTTTGTTTTGGTAGCTACTATATGATATAATATGAATGCATATTTTGTTTTTAGTGGTTTTTGTTTATGTTAGATTTGTTTTTAGTGGCTTAATTTGTTTCTTGTTATTTTTCAAAGTGTTAAAAGAAAGCACTATATTGTTTAATGCAATTGTGTAGAAGGTGACCATTAAAATCTGAAATCCATAAAACAGAGTTGTGTTCTGTTTAGCAGATACTTTCAATAACAGAGTCAATGTCATAAAGAGTAAAGAGTGAGTGACCCACATTTGCATAACTGTTTTGCATATTTCTATTGAATGGCAGGGTTGCAATTGATTAATATATTTTGTTTCCTTTGTTCAAACAGATATCATGGATGTTTCCAGTGCCGAGCCTCCAAAAAAGAAAACTAGACGTCCGACATCATTACAAAAGTTCACTAATAGGCTCCCAACTGGTGAAAAATATAGAGTGGCTGTTGATAGTAAAGGCAAAATTATCGGTCCATATGCTAACAAATTCAAGAACTATTTAGGGGTGGTTGCTCGAACAAAAATAAGCATATTGCCCTTTTCCTGGGACCAAGTTGATGGCGAAACAAAAAGGATTGCTTGGGATGATGTTAAGCAAACATTTGATGTTCCCGAAAATGAGGAATTCCACAAGTTCTGGATGTCTCATATCGGTGGTTGCTGGAAACAGTTCAAGACAAGACTCAACAATGAATATGTCTTTGGCAATGGGGATGCGGACGGTCAAACTACTCCATGTCACAAGTATAGCGCCATATCTACCGAGACATGGGCTGCATATGTTAAAAGTCGCACTACTTCGGAGTTTGTGGTATTCTTTTAACCACAAATATTTTAGTTTCTTAAACAATATTATGGATTTGTTATATATGTGGTGGTGTTTGTTCTTTGTAACAGGCTAAGAGAGAATCTGCCAAGAATACTCAAAAAAAAAAATATGTACAAACACACAATGGGGCCAGGCGGTTATACAAAGTTGAAGGAGAATTTGAAGGAAGAAATAATAAAAAAAGGCAAGGAGGAGTCTGGTGATCCTGATTTGGAGATTGAGCCTACATCTCCAGAGCGACATGAGCTATGGAAGGCTGGCCGCAAAAAGAAGTCTGGATCTTTTGTATCTGAGGAGTCAGCAGTAGTTGCATCTAAGATTGTAAGTAACTATTTGATCATCATGCATACCGTTGCATCTAAGATTGTAAGTATCTGATTGAGCCTGCACATTACCGTTGCTTCTTATACCTCTTTGATCATCATGCATACTGCTCAATCATAGAAGCAACTGAACATGTATTATTAATTTATTTAATTGTAAATTTATTGCTTTATTAATTCGATTCTAACACGTGAACATGTTTTTGTTGTAGGACGAACTTACTGTTATGAGCAGCCAAGGATCTTTCGTTCCGCAAGGAAAGAATGATATTTTGACCGCTGCCATTGGAACACCCGAGCATCCCGGTCGTTGTCGCGCAGCTGGAAAAGGTGTTGGGCTAAAGAAATACTTTAGAAGTGTGCATCGTTCTTCAGGATTCAATAAAGAGGAGTTCATGAATCAAGTGCTGGATAAGATGGATGGGATGGTGGAAGAACGACTTAAGAAGATTTTGGCAGAGGTATATGTTTATGAATTATATAGTATATTTTTCACTGTAAACAGATTGATTGAGATCGTATTTTTAATTATTCAGAGGCCTCAAACATGTGGAGGATTATGTCAAAATGCGGCTGTTCAAGTTCCCACTCCCATGACCACTATTGGATCGAAGGGGAGCTGCTCACCATCTAATGTGAAGGAGGAGAAGGAGGAGGAGGGGAAGGAGGAGGGGGAGGAGGAGAAAATTGATTGGTTGAAAAAGATACTTTTGATTGCTTATGATGATGATGATAGACATGCCAAGATAGAGTTGGAGCATGAAAAATATACGTGTTTTATTGGCGGCAAAGCGATCAACGACATGGTTTCTGGTAAAGGGTGGCTTGAGTTGGGCCACTTGAGCATATGGTGCACGTAAGTAGTAAGGTTTATTTGATTATGTAAATTTCTTGCGTTTCTAATATATTAGTCAATTTGATAGTTTTTCTTACGTGCCATTAATAGATATCTGTATCGCCAAGTTGTTGAAAAGGGTGATGATCGGTATGGAATTCTGTGTCCACATAAGATGAACTTGAAACCTGGTCACATTACCAAACAGGATGTTTCTGAATATATTCAATGGACACTGACTACTACCAATAAGGAAATATATCTGGCTCCATTTTGCCATAGGTACATGAATTAGTAATTGATCCATGGTGTCTTTTTGGTTGTGCAATATTGACAGAACTGTTTAACTATCAGTCCTTGTATCACTGCATGTTGCTGAATTTTATGTTTATCAATGTTGCAGCAATCATTGGCAACTAGTTGCCCTACTCCCGAAGCAAAATACCGTGGTCTGGATGTGTTCCTACAGTCGCCAACCAGGCAAAACAATCAAAGACATGTTTAGCAAGTAAGTTTTAATTGTTTATCATGCTTTATATTGTAGTATTTGAACTTTGGGTTGAAATTTTATACCTAATTTATATTTATGTTGTTATTAGAGGTGTGAAAGGGGATTCTACATCGGCCGCCAAATGGTTGTACCCTATAGTAAGTAGTTTAAATATTGGGTTGATTTAATTTTGAGTGAATTCATATATGATATATATATTATATTGTTTTTTGGTTAACTTTGTTAATTCATTTGTGTAGATGCCAATACAAACGAATGGTTATCATTGCGGCTATTATGTGATGAAGTTTATGCTGACCATTTTAACTGCCGGTATTGTTGATAATTGGGAGAAGGTATTATCCCTGTTAACAGAACTCTTTCTTACTGAACTTTTATTTAACAGTTTTTTTTACCGAACAATTTTTTTACCGAACTATTTTAACCTTTATGTCCTTTCTGACTTCAAGCTCCCGAAATGTGGCCATATTTTGCAAGATTCGAACCATAAATGGCCGAATATCATTGGTTTCACTCTAAAGACACTGCCTTCACATTATTGTTTTAATATTTAGTATGTCCTTATAATTCCTTATAGGCTTATAGCTGATTGGATCCCCTATTTATTGTTGCACTTCATTAGCCTTTGTGTCTATATGATTTCGTTGTGCCTTTAAAACTGTACCAATGGTTTTGAAATTTTACTTAGTTAGTTCTACTCAGTCTTTAGGATTCTTTGAGTTAGACCACAGTTTGATGTTTTATGTGTGTAAGTTAAATATTTAAGTTTTTTGAGATCTCCATTTCCTATGATATTTTTTTGGGTACATCTGTCAAGAAATTCATTTCTATGATATTACCATTTTGCATTCATGGAATTATATATATTATGTTTTTGGTGATGGTTGAATTAAGTTGGGGTGGGATAGAAGGTCTTTGATTGAGTAAGAAACACAAAGCAACCATTGAATTCTGAATTTACAGATTTCTTTATCTTTTCAATTTTTTTTTTTATAATGATCTTGAATTGGCACTATGAGTGGGATATCCACGGATGTGTGGAAAAGTTGATAGAAGAATTCCATTTACAAATAAACTTTGTTTCGTGATTCTCATTCACTTTAAGGGATCATCCCAAATTTAGTTCAACATTGTAATTGACATATTAGTATAGGAAAAGCAAGAACTTTAGAACTATGCTGACCATTCTGACTTTTCATCTTCAGAATGTTCTGAATTTTTAAGTCACTTTTAAACTTGTAGGTATTTGATAACACCCAGGCATACACCGAAGAGGAAATTAAAGAGATTCGTCAGCTTTGGGCGGAATTCTTTGTCAAGATACGTACAGAGCAAAAGGATACCTTATTTCCAACCAATTAAGTTATTTTGAGCAAAAGTGAACAATTGTATGTTAGGAATTTAAAGTATTTTAGGAATTTGAACAATTGTATTTTGTAACAGATTATGTTTAATGGAATTTAAAGTATGTTAGGAAAGAGATCATTTGACAAATTGTTATTTTGTAAGATATATTTATTATGTGTTGATGACTGGAATTATCGCTGTATATAATAGGTTAATAATATGTCGGTATGGATAAAAACAAAAAAAATATTAAAAACTATTAATACATTTAGTATCGGTTATACAGAAACACAGATACTAAATGTATACTAAGGTACATTTAGTATCAGTGTTTCTGTATAACCGATACTAAATGTACCTCTAAATGTATACTAAGGTACATTTAGTATCGGTGTTTCTGTATAACCGATACTAAATGTACCTTAGTAATACATATAGTATCGGTTATACACAAAAAACGATACTAAATGTACCTCTAAATGTATACTAAGGAACATTTAGTATCGGTGTTTCTATATAACCGATACTAAATGTACCTTAGTAATACATTTAGTATCGGTTATACAGAAAAAACGATACTAAATGTACCTCTAAATGTATACTAAGGTACATTTAGTATCGGTGTTCCTGTATAACCGATACTAAATGTACCTTAGTAATACATTTAGTATCGGTTATACAGAAAAAACGATACTAAATGTACCTCTAAATGTATACTAAGGTACATTTAGTATCGGTGTTTCTATATAACCGATACTAAATGTACCTTAGTAATACATTTAGTATCGGTTATACAGAAAAAACGATACTAAATGTACCTCTAAATGTATACTTAAGGTACATTTAGTATCGGTTTTTCTGTATAACCGATACTAAATGTACCTTAGTAATACATTTAGTATCGGTTATACAGAAAAAACGATACTAAATGTACCTCTAAATGTATACTAAGGTACATTTAGTATCGTTTTTTCTGTATAACCGATACTAAATGTACCTTAGTAATACATTTAGTATCGGTTATGCAGAAACACCGATACTAAATGTACCTTAGTAATACATATAGTATCGGGTGTTTATGTACAACCGATACTAAATGTACCCAAACAGTACCTTAGTAGTACATTTAGTATCGGGTAAAAAACCGATACTAAATGATCGTACATTTAGTATCGGTCGATTTAGTATCGGTTGCACAACCGATACTAAATGTACAAAACAACCGATACTAAATGTCAAATCTGCACTAGTGCACCTACAACTCCTCCTACTACACCTCCTAACGCTCCTCCTAAAGCACCTCCAACTGTTGCACCTACTACACCTACTACACCTCCTACCGCTCCTCCAAAGGCATCTCTAATCACATCCCCTATTTGCCCTGTGCAAAACTTGCGTGTTTGCGTTGGACTGCTGGGTATCATCAACATTCAAATTGGGAGTCCACAAACAACACCTTGTTGCTCTCTCATCAGTGGTCTAGTTGATCTTGAAGCTTCCGTCTGCATTTGCACCGCTTTGAAGGCTATCATCTTGGGAATATTTCTTGACCTTAACATTCCCTTGCGTATACTACTTAACAGCTGTGGGCACAAGTTGCCTGCTGGCTTCACATGTCGTCGTTAAGAACATGTATTGCATGCATGACATCCATATCATATTCTGTCAGCTTAAATCTTTTATGCATGGTACAATGTTAGTACTTTAAGCTAAGGAATATATATGTATCCATAAGCATAATGTTAGACGTTTGCTATTATCAATCCATAAAAAATAAAAAGCTATTATCATTATTATTATTATTATTATTATTATTATTGTACATATTGCATTGTTATTTTTGTTTGTTTATTCTTACTTTCGATGCATGCAGGCTCTTAATTGCGTGCGTATCTTCAGGGCCTCCTTGTAATTTTTATTTTAATAATGCTAAATATGTCTCAACAATATCTTCGCGAATGTATCCCGAATGATATTATTTGGCATGACAAAGTGGTAAACTTATTTAAAAAAACCCCCCAAAAAATGATTGCAGTAGGATCAACCATTCCTCTGCATTACCTAGATAATTACCTAGATAGATATGAGTCAACTCATTCCAATTGCAAATGAAATATTACCATATGATTTTCTCCGTTTTGCCACCTTAAGTGTTGTGGTGTCAGAGAGAGGTGAATTCATAGGGACGAATATAACAAATAGAGTGTGGAAATTATAATCTCTCAAACAAGTAAATAGGTGACTTCATCTTGTATTGTTAAAATGAAAAGGCACGCCATTTTAATTTTTACCCATAATGTAAGCAAAAGTTGCTAACTAAATTTCATATGTTTAGGATGTGATTCAATGTAATGATTCCTTATTTTTTGGTCTATATTATTCTTTTCGTCTATTTTTTTTATGATATATATATATATATATATATATATAGTATTGAGAACTCTGATTTATTCTGAGAAATAAAAACCTTTAATTATAATCGTTAAGTTATAATTAAGCGTTCAAATTACATTATTAATTATAAGATTTCACTTGATCTTTAACTTAAAAGGAAACAATGCTATAAGAATTAGTAATTAATGTTGTAACTAAAAAGGAAATAGTGAATGACACTTTGAGGCGAAGGCTGGGGGAACATATATGTGAGTTTTGGGTGGCAGATTGTCTTGATCAGTGCAGTCTTAAATAGTATCTGAATCTTCTACAAGTCATTTTTAATTGGGTGAACCGTAATAGGATCATCTTTAGTGGGGTGAACGGTAAATTAGTATGGACAGCTGTAGTATGCCAATAAGGTGTATAGTTAATTAACTCTCAATTTTTATAGCTGGTATAACAATCCAGATGCTTGTTTAGCTTTGGAAGAAAGACCGTAAGAGGGTTGGGGTACCCCTTGTGTGTCCTTAATGCAATTTGACTTATCTAAAAAAAGTTTTGGTATATTTATATTTGTTTATAAAAAATTCATTTTCACTTCTTTCATCGAACGAGCTATCAATCTTGTCTATACATAAATGTATTATATTCAGGGAACGGACCAACCTCTAATGATAGGTTAAGTGCACTCCTAAAAAAAATTACACCTATCTAGACTTATAAAAAGAATATTTTGCACATTCAGAAAAATAATTTATGCTCCAACCCCAAATTTTGTATACAATCCATATACTACATGCACTCACACAATTACTCACATCAAATGCCCAACTTAATATTCTGTTTGCAAGTAATGGTATTAATGGATGCTTGCTATTATATTTATACTACTTACCAACTAGTAAAGTGACGTCCATAATACTATCTTATATAATATACTATACTCATTTATGTTATTTTGTTATTTTTGTTGTTACTTGTGATGGATCCATGGAATGGAAGACTCAGAGAGCCTTCCTCCGCTCCTCGCTTGTTTATGTTTGTTGTGAAAGAAATAATAAGTTGCTCAATAAAAATGTCTTTGGTTTAAGAATCACAGTGATTCAATGCCATCTCATGATCTATGGACTTAATTAGTTCTTTTCTCTTTCGTATGTTTCTTACATCAATTAACTATCCCACATGTAAAATGACCCCTTTTGAACAATATAATATATAACTAATTAAATAAATACACAACTCATAATTATTCTCTATGTACATGGGGATGTGAGTAATTGTGTGACTGCATGTGGAGCATATATTATTTTTTTCAAAGTGTGCAAAATATACTTTTTATAAGTTTGGATAGGTGTTATTTTTTTAAGGACTGCAAAATAAGCTTTAAAAACACTATTTGGAATCGGTTGTTTGGATAACCGATTCCAAAAGTGGACGCAGTGGCAATTTTGTAATTAAATGGTGATGTGGGAGAATTTTTAGACATTTTAAACAACTGATTCGTAATATGTAAATTCAGAATCGATTTTGTAAACAACCAATTATTAATGTCTGTTTCGTTACTAAATTTTTTCACAATCCCTTATTTTTCATTTTCCCTTTCACACGTTTCGCTCATCGCTCTCACGCATCTCTTCCCTCTAACAAATCCCTCTCAACATCTCACGCCGTATTCTCTCGCTCTCTCACAGATCCATTTTGTCTCTCACAACCTCTGCTCTCTTAAACTCACCATCGATACCATCTTCTTTGATCTCTATCTCCAACCATCACAGGTTAGCTTCTCTTCTTCACTGCAATCTCCTTCTCTCGTTTTTCTTCGAACTACTCCTCCTATTTCTACACCCTCCGTTTTCCATTTCCATTTCCAAAATTTTAGAGTTTTCCGATTCTTCCAATAACACCAATTCAACAGTAGATCTTGATCTTAACATCACTCGTGAGCTTAACATTACAAATATTTCTCATTATCTTCGTTGATGTAAGGTGGATTGAAGCTTTTTCTACAATTTTTCATAATAATTACGGACAAATGGCACATGTTTGTAGTTACGGACAATTCTTCCTCTCTTCTGTTCTCTTGTTCCCGTTTTTTATGGATTTTCTCGCTTTCGTTCACTCAGTTTACGTTCTCCGGTGATGTCGACATGGACGACAACGACACTGGCATTTCATTCTTCCTTTTGTGTGTGTGTTGTCTATGTGCCAAATATGAGTAGTCTCTACTTGCACTAGTTGTACTTCATTTTAATACCATAAGTTGAGTGGTGCTCCCCTTTTCTTTTATGTCTACCGACTACTTCAAAATATGTTTTCTCTTTGTAAATCAACTCATTTTAAAAAATTGCTGCAGGGGCAACAATTCGAAGATGACATACCACCAAAAGAGGAAGATCAATGAGAAAGACTTAGAGGTATCTAATGGTTGTTTTTGAATCATAATATAAACATAAGTTTTTAGATAGAGACAAATACAGAAAAGAAAACATTTTAGACTTCAAACCTTTTAGCTGTGAAGGTCACATGGACTCCATGATTTAATTTGCGAGTAATTGTTTCTTTCTAAGTATTAAGAATAAACCTACTACTGTATGCAGCGAATCACGGCTGAAGCTGCTCTTAATCATGAATGGTTTCGTGAAGTTCCACTCCCCAAGAGCAAAGAATTCATGCCTACATTTCCTGCTCAATGCGCTCAGGACAGGTATTTTGATCTAAAAGGAAACCATTGGTGGAGCTGTTTGGTGGTGTTTTTATAACATCAATCAACCATTTTTATTTGACAAGATTCATCATGATGTAAACAGCTTTTAGTTTATAGTTTCATTGTGGTTGTAAAAGGTTTGCATAAAAGATTTTGATTTTGATATTGGCAGCCCATCTAAATATTTGTTGAGTTTATATAACATCAATAAACCATGTTTATTTGACAAGATTCATCATGATGTAAACAGGTTTTAGTTTATAGTTCATTGTGGTTGTAAAAGGTTTGCATAAAAGATTTTGATTTTATGGTAACCTAATAGGTTATGAGGTTACAACTCTATAAGGGTACCTAAAAAAATTATCTTTAAAAAGGTGACATTTCTAATCGGTTATATAAAGAACAGTTTTTGAATATATTTTTAGTACATTTTAAATCGGTTGTTTATCTAACCGATTTAAAATTATTTAACCGATTCAAAATATCCCGACTTTTTAGAATCGTGACTATACGAATCTGCCAAACAACCGGTTCCAAAAGTCGTTTCTGCAGTGATGCTTCTTGATACAAGGTCGGTAACTCTCCCTTAAATATTCGGTTCCCAAGGCTATTTTGTATTTCAAACTAAAATATTTGTAAGGTTGTAGACAAATGATGGAGTAATGGAAACATTACCACCTGATCTTTTTACTCTTTTTTTAGTTTTTATGGTAACTCGAAGGGTCTACTTTCTGGTCTAATACGCGCGGTCATGTGAGCTATTTCTTGAATAGGACAGAAATACACGGACGCGGAGAGAGATTTTTTTATTACTAAAATCAATTAAATCTTTTTTTTTTTATCAAAACCAATAAAATGTAATCACTAGCAAAATTTTCAAAACAATTTTTTATCTATTAGAAATAAATGGGAAAACATAATAACTATATAAACTACCGACAGTAACAAAAACAAATGCAGTATGTAACCAATAGATGATGGATAACTAACATTTGTCATTGCTAACTAATAGATGGATAACTAACTGTAATTTAAATATAAAAAAACACGATAGAAATATTGGTCATTCAAATTTATAATTTATAAAAACTACTATAAAAAAACACTAGGGAATCTACTAAATTACCCCTAATTAAAAATAATAAAATATTGACTGAAGGGCAATTTTGTAACTGCGAAAAAATAAAGAATATTTTTAAAGGTGAGGAGAGAGAGAGAGAGAGAGGTGTCGAAAAAAGAAAAAAACAACGTTGATGCACGCACTAGCCCGCGTAGAGAGTTTTTTTTTACTAAAATTACTAAAACCAATCAATTTTACCAATAACAAAAATTCCAAAATAATTTTTTGGTCTTATAGAAAAAATCGGAAAACACATAATGACTATTTAAACTATTGATAGTAACAAAAAAAAAGTGTAGTATGTAACCAAAAAATCTACTAGTAAATATTCAACAAACACAGTACATATATGTGTCTTTGATACCAAAAAGAATGACAAATATTTTTCATTAAAAAGTATTATTTTTAAAAACTACTATAAATATACTATTTACCATAAATTACTAAAACTACTAAAACCATCAACTGTCACAATATATAAAAAAACACGAGACAAATATTTGTCATTGGTAACTAACAGAATAAAAACTAACCGTCACTAATATAAAAAAACAAGAGACAAATATTTATCTTTCAAAATTATAACTTTTAAAAACTACTACAAAAACACTAGGTAAACTACTAAAATACCCCTAACTGAAAAAAGATTGACTGAAGGGCAATTTTTTAACTGCGAAAAAAAAATGTTTTTAAAGGTGAGAAGAGAGAGACAAAAAAGGTGTTAGTAAAAAAATAAAACAATGCTGACAAGTGCGCTGACGGGTGGAGAGAGATTTTTCTTAACTAAAACTACTAAAATCAATCTATTTAACCACTAACAAAAATTCCAAAATGATTTTTTTGTCTCTTAGAAAAGTGCGGGAAACATAATTACTATTTAAACTACTGATAGTAACAAAAAATGTGCAGTATGTAACCAAATAAAACTATTGATAAATATTCAACAAAACATGACGGTTATTTGTTTCTAATACCTAAAAGAAGGACAAATATTTGTCATTAAAAATATAATTTTTAAAAAATACTCTTAATCTACTATCTACCATAATCAACTAAAACTACTAAAACCATCAACTGTCGCAAAAAATAAAAAACCATAGGACAAATATTTGTCATTAATAAGTAACAGAAGGATAACTAATTGTCATTGATATATAAAAAATACGAGACAAATATTTGTCATTCAAAGTTGTAATTTTTAAAAACTAATATAAAAAAATAAGGGACAAATATTTGTCACTATCAAAAATACCAAAATACTCTTTTCTAAAACTCACTTTTTGACGATAAATATGTCATTCCTAATTATTCTATCTCACTTTTTATTTTTTGTGGAACATTACACATTGTGAGAATAATTATTTTATACTCTGCTTTTCAGTAATAACGGGAAAATGTTACATGTGGTTGATATAATTTTATTACTGATAAATCAATTTTGTATATTTATCCGCCATGGGAGCTACATTATTACTACTATAGAATATTGGTCACTAAAAAAACACGGAACAAATATTTGTCACTACCAAAAATACCAAATTAAGCTTTTCTAAAACTGGCTTTTTGAAGACAAATATGTCATTCTTAATTATTCCATCTCATTTTTTATTTTTTGTGGAACGTTATTACACATTGTCAGAGTAATTATTTTCCATTCTGCATTTTAGTTACAACAAATTTCTTGTGGAACGTTGCACAATGTCAGAGTAATTATTTTACATTCTACTTTTTAGTTACAAAGAAAAAATATTACATGTTGTTGGTGTAATTTTACTACTGATAAAATGTATTTTGTATAATTATTCGTCATGGGAGCTACATTACTATTGCATGATTCATAATTACCTAATGATAAAGACTAACGATGTAATAATACTAGTAGCATACTCGTGCCTACGCACGAGTGTTGTCGTTTTATTTTTACGTATGATCTCAGGAAAAATTTAATCGGTCCAAACATTTTCCTTTGAAAATCTTGACAATATTAAAATAAACAAACTTAATTAGTCTGAACATTACACCGCGTAAAAAACAGAATATTAAAATTTTATCAAAATTTCGATACTTTTAAAATAGTAAAAAGGAAAAATGAAGGAGACTTGTAAATGAAATTAAAGTAGACATATCGTGAAAAATAGAGAAATGAGAGAGTTAGCGGAAGAGAGTGGAGAAGATGGTGAAAAAGTTTGAGAAAGTGTGTGATTGTGAAAAAGAGAAAAAATGAAATTACCTAAATAAACTTCAATTGCTTATTTGAGAAATGGATAACATTGGTATTTTGGTAGTGGGTAGTATGTACTCAGATAAAATTTAATTAGTCCGAACATTATCTCGTGAAAATTAAGATAATTTTAAAGTTGACAGATTTAATTAGTCTAAATATTACCCAGTGCAAAAAAAATGAATATTAAAATTTTGTCAAAATTTGAAAAATGTAACATCCCGAATTCGATTAATTTCGATTATCGAAATTAACTAGTGTGCTTAATTGTTTGAATCTACGAAAGTAATATTTAATTGCTATATGAGTTTAAATGATTATGAGATTGATTGGATTAAACGCATTAGTGGTGGTTGTGATATTAGGTTGCATTGGGGTAGTGTATTAGTAATAAGGGAGAGTGTTTATCGTTTGAGGGCTAATTGTTCATTTCTTGATTTAATTTCTTCAGCTCATAACTCATAAGTGCCACAAACACTCACACCCAACATAAAAACACACACACACACACACTCATTTCCAAAAAAGGGAAAATCAGAATTGAGAAAAGAGATCGAGAGTGAGAGCTCGAGAGTTGAGGGAAGGAAAGCCAAGGAGACAATGCTGAAAATCACTCACTATCAAGCTACATTCACTTTCTTTTATTAATTTCATCTCTTACTCTTCTCATCAAGAACTCAAATCAGAATCATCACTACCCAAAAAAGAAACTGTTCTGGACTGGGCCAGTCGTCAGGCCCAATCCAGTAGCAACGATCCAACACAGCAAGGGAAGGGCCAGCTTCGCTGGGCCTGATCCAACGGCTAATCAACCAGCCCAGTAACGAAGTGGTCAGCTCCACTGATACTTGGGCCCCCATCGCAAATGGGCTATCCGACGCCAACGATCCAGACTATTCACTATAAATACCTCCAGTCACCAGATGTCAGGTACGCAATTCATTCTAATATTCACTAGATACTATTGTAGCTCGATATAGCTGACTTGGGCGTCGGAGTGTTCTTGCAGGTACACCCCCCCCCCCCCCCCCCCCGCGCGTTCAGGTCTTCCTCAGCCTACAGTATTAGACGACCCGTCCCTTGACCGTCTCCGCAGATCATCCCAAGGTACGGTTCAGTGGCGACCACAGTGGGAGCTTCTCATATCCCACCAACATTTCAAATGCCTCCAAAGGCAAAAGCAACTCGTGGCAGACCACAGTCGACGGTGGCCTCGATACCAGTCTGTCCACCCCTCGCACTGGGAGGAACAATGACCAACGCTGAGGTCGTCGCCCCTGGTTCCCATCCAGGCACGACCCAACAGGTCAACGTCACCCTTCCGGCAGACTTGGTTCAGGAGCTCAGGGAACAACTTCGAAACCAAGATCGGCAGATCGCCCGACAGAACGACCTCATCACCCAGATGGAAGATCAGGTGACATCCAGACGGGCGAATACTGCACCCGAACTTCATCGTCGGGACAACCTGTCTAGGAGACACCGCTCGCCTCCTAGAAGACGCCTGGTCCACAGGTCTCCACCCCGCCGAAGGGGACGAGGAGGAGGACCAACCCCGTCGAGGATCACTCCCTCCATTTCAGATCACACTTACTGGCCAGAAGAATCTTCACAGCAGGGATCCTCGTATGATTCATCTGGCTCAACCGGCTCGCCCACTCGATCGCACAGCCAGTCTTATGAAACGCGCCCACGCCGCCATCGATCGCGCAGTCGGTCATACGAAATGCGTCCGCGCAACCGCCCAAGAAATGACTCTGATGGAGAACGACCACCTCGTAGGGGAGGAAGGAACACGAGTTTGGGTCCTTTCACCAGAGAAATAGACGAGTTTCGTATCCCACGCTCCTTACAGAAACCCCCTTCCGGCCTGAAAATGTACAACGGCGTGCAAGATCCTGACGCCCATCTGAAGCACTTCGACATTATGATGAAGTATAGAGGGGCGCCCGGACCTGTTAAATGCAAGATCTTCCCCTTAACCTTGGAGGGATCAGCTTTGGAATGGTTCACTGAGCTACGTCCAAACACTATCTCTTCATGGGAGCAGATGGCCAGAGTATTTCTTGCACGTTTCACAACGTCAAGAATAAAACCCAAATCTCAAGACGTTTTGATTGCGATCCGGCAAGGACCCCATGAATCCCTCCGAAGCTATGTGGAGCGATTCAATCGGGAGGCAGACCAGGTGAGGAACCTGGATGACAATCAAAGGTTGTATTTCTTGAGGACGGGACTCCTTTGAGGGAGCAGGTTTGAGGTAGAAGTTGGTCTACACTTACCAAGGGATTTAGAAACCTTCCTCCGAAGGTCTCAAAGGTTTATGAACTACGAAGAAAAAACAATGGCCATCGAAGCTGCTGAAGCAGGGATGAATAGACAACCTCGCGAAGAGCGCGACCAGAGACAGCGGAGAGACCAGGGCGCACCGCAGAGAGACCCCAAGATCAGGAAATTCGCCGACCGCACGAAACTTAACACCTCGTACGCACAGATCCTGACAGAATGCGCAAACACGGAACTTAAGGAGATGAGAAGACCGGACCCTCTCGTCCTGAAGGAAGGGCAGCGTCCCTCTAAAAAATACTGTCGCTACCACAAGAGAAACGGCCATGATACTAACAATTGCATGGCCCTCAAAAATGACATAGAAGAGTTGATCAGAAAGGGCAAGTTGTCCCAGTATGTAAAGAAAGACCAAGCCGACCGGAGAGAAGACACGAAGCTGGTGCGATCGCCCAGAAAAGGAAAGGCACCAGCTAACGAGATAGCTAAGATAAGAGAAGAGGACGAGGATGGGGACGATGAAGTCTTGGACACAAGAAAATCCAAGGGAAGAGCCGTTGCGATGGTAATAATGGGAGGTCTTCCCACTGATAGGAGGGAAACGAACAAGTCAATGAAGAGAAGATGGAACCAGATCCTAAGCGTTGCATCAACGTCCACCCCAAGGATCCTCACAAAGAGGCCGTCCATCTCATTTGGGGACGAGGACCTACTTGATGGGACGCCCAATCACGAAGTCCCACTAGTCGTGTCTGCAGTCATGGCTAACATGGATGTCAAGAGGATCCTGGTCGATCAGGGAAGCTCTGCAGATATCATCTTCGAAGACCTCCTGGATGTACTGAAAATATCAAGAGAAGATTTGAGACCTTACAGGGGAACAGTCCTAACCGGATTCAACGGGACGACCACCACCCCGATCGGGCGCATTGAGTTAATGGTCACTTTCGGGGATGACACCGTGGAGAGACCTTTGTGCAGAACGGTAAGGACGGACTTCATAGTGCTCCCATGTAAGTCAATCTACCAGTGCCTCATCGGCCGTCCAACACTAGCACGACTAGAAGCAGTCCCATCTACTGTTCATCTCAAAATGAAGTTTTACACTAAAGAAGGAGAGATAGCAACAGTCAATGTTGACCTACTTTCAGCAAAACGAGCATTCTTCTTAAGTCTCAAGGAGCAAGGTGAGCAAGTGAGAAGATAAATAGAAGATGTAATGAAAGGCGGAGAACAAGTTAATGTGGCCGACCTAGACGCTCGGTACGACCCTGACAGTGAAGAAGAAGAGGGGGACGACCTCCTGACCAGGGAACTCAAGAAGAGGATAAAGAGGCCAGAACCAGATGGAGAATTTATGCATGTACAGTTGGGGGACGACCCGGAAAAGACGATCAGGATAGGGAACGATCTCCCCACTAGCGTGAAAGATCAACTTATACTATGCTTGAAAGAACACTCCGACTTATTTGCGTGGAGTGCAGCAGATATGCCTGGAATTCCCCCAGAGGTCGCTTGCCACCACCTGGCCGTAGATCCTGAGGCAAGATGGGTTGTTCAGCGACGACGGGTGCAGAAAGAAGAGAAGTCGCAGGCCGCAGCCAAGGCAGTTGACGACCTCATCGAAGCAGGATTCATCAAAGAGATCAAGTATACGACCTGGCTGTCCAACGTAGTCCTAGTAAAAAAAGCAAACGGTAAATGGCGGATGTGCGTGGATTACACGGACCTTAACAAAGCATGCCCAAAAGACGCATTCCCAGTGCCTAGCGTGGATAGACTGGTCGACAATGCGAGTGGGTTCCGATTGTTGTCGTTTCTAGATGCATACTCGGGCTACAATCAAATCGCCATGCACCCACCTGACCAAGAAAAAACAGGTTTTATGACAGATAAGGGCAATTACTGTTACCGGGTCATGCCCTTTGGATTGAAAAATGCTGGTGCGACTTACCAGCGAATGATGAACAAAGTTTTCCGGGAGCAGATAGGCAAGGTGGTGGAAGTATACTTAGACGACATGATAGTTAAGAGCAGGGAGGATCCAAGACATGTGGAAGACCTGAGAGAAGTGTTTGCAGAAGCTCGAAAAAACTCCCTCAGGTTCAACCCTGAGAAATGCACTTTCGGGGTCAGAGCAGGCAAGTTTTTAGGCTTCTACCTCACAGAGAGGGGAATCGAGGCCAATCCGGACAAATGTAGGGCGGTAACGGAGATGAAGTCGCCCACCACTAAAAAAGAAATACAAAAGCTAAATGGGATGGTGGCCGCTCTCTCGCGTTTCATAGCCAAAGCTGCGAACAAGTCACTTCCCCTGTTCAAATTGTTGAAGAAAGAAGTTCAGTTTCAGTGGACGCCTGAGTGTGAACAGGCTCTCGATCAGTTGAAGACAGCTCTATTGCAACCTCCAATACTAACCACACCAGAGCAAGGAGAAACACTTTACTTATATCTCTCCATCACTGACGAAGCATTGGCGGCAGTATTGGTACGAGAGGCAGGATCCAACCAAAATCCTGTATACTTTGTCAGCAAAGCGTTCTAGGGGGCAGAGTTAAGATATCAAAAGATTGAGAAGCTGGCATTGGCGCTTATTGTGGCTGCTCGAAGACTAAGGCCTTATTTTGTGGCTCATCAGGTCGTCCTACGGACTGACCAGCCCATCAGACAAATCTTACACCGACCTGACCTGGCTGGCAGGATGATCAAGTGGGCAGTCGAATTGTCAGAATTTGGAATAAAGTATGAGGCAAGATCAGCCATCAAGGCTCAAGTGTTGGCCGACTTTGTAGCTGAGATGACCCCCATCCCTGAAAACCCGATACATCCTCTTTGGATATTGCACGTGGATGGCTCGTCTAACAGCAAGGGCAGTGGGGCAGGTCTAATCTTAGAAAGTGAAAAGGGGACGACGATCGAGGTCTCCTTAACATTCTCGTTCTCTACCTCCAACAACTAAGCAGAGTACGAGGCTTGCATTGCCGGACTGCTGCTTGCGATCGAGTTTAACGTCAAACGAGTGGAGTTGTACTCAGATTCTTTGCTGATGGTATCTCAGATCAAAGAGACCTTCACTGCAAAGGATGAGGTCTTGCAAAGGTACTTAACTAAAGTAAGAGGGTTATTGTAGCACTTTGATCACGCAGAAGTCAAGCATGTCCCTAGGACGGAAAACGTAAGAGCAGATGTACTGGCAAAGCTTGCGAGCACAAAGAGTCCAGGGAACCACAGGAGCGTAATTCAGAAAGTACTCACACAGCCCAGCGTGCAGCTTGAACAGATAGTTATGGACCCTGATATATGCATGATCGACCTAGACGGGAGTTGGATCGATCCCATCGTTAAATATATCAGGGATGGGGAGGAGCCAGAGGATCCCAAAAAGGCTGCTCTTGTACGCAGGCGAGCATCCTCCTATTCAATTATCAACGGACAGCTCTATCGAAGGGGATTTTCCATGCCACTTCTGAAGTGTCTTCCCCCCGAGGAAGCCAACTATGTACTTAGAGAAATTCACGAAGGGATCTGCGGAAATCACTTAGGGGGAAGAGCATTGGCGAAGAAGGCGCTCAGGGCAGGATACTATTGGCCTACTATGGATGAGGATGCGAATCTCTTGGTTAAAAAATGTGACAAGTGCCAAAGACACGCTGATGTCCACCTCGCTCCCCCAGTCGAACTGAACAGCATGACTGCGCCATGGCCGTTTGCCTGGTGGGGAATCGACCTCTTGGGTCCCTTCACGGTTGCTGCTGGGCAGCTCAAATATCTTGTGTAGCAGTGGATTATTTTTCGAAATGGATCGAGGCAGAGCCTTTAGCTACGATAACATCCAAGAACTGCCTTCAATTTTTCAAGAGGAATATCCTGGTC
Source organism: Astragalus glycyphyllos (assembly GCA_963573325.1). Classification (NCBI taxonomy): domain Eukaryota; kingdom Viridiplantae; phylum Streptophyta; class Magnoliopsida; order Fabales; family Fabaceae; genus Astragalus; species Astragalus glycyphyllos. The sequence continues at coordinate 10,878,030 of OY754311.1, forward strand.
CGTTTCGAAATTCCAGAAGTGGTCGTGTCCGACAATGGCACACAATTCACAGACAAGAAGTTTCAGGAAGCTTTGATCGAATTTGGGGTGAAGCAGCGCTTCTCTTCAATTGAACACCCGCAAACCAATGGACAAGCCGAGGCTGCAAACCGAGTGATCTTGCGTGGCCTCAGAAGGCGATTGGATGAAGCAAAGGGAAGATGGGCTGAAGAACTCCCGTATGTGCTATGGGCGTATCGAACAACCCCACACTCCACCACTGGGGAGTCCCCCTTTAAGATGGTCTACGGGACCGATGCTCTTATCCCGGTCGAGATCGGAGAATTAAGCTGGAGGACGACCAACCCCAAGCCGCCTAGTGAGAACGACCAGGCCATCCAGGAGGAGTTGGACTTAGTAGAAGAGCTCCGCAGCAAGGCAGCACTTAGAGAAACTTTGATCAAGCAAGGGATGACCACAAGGCATAACGCCAAGGTCTTCCCCAGGGATTTCAGTGTCGGACAGCTGGTGTTGAGGAGAGCAGATATTGGACAGAGGAACGCAGCCATGGGCAAGCTCGCCCCCAACTGGGAAGGCCCCTACCGTGTCATATCCAAAACAGGCAAAGGTGCTTACATGCTGCAGACCATGAATGGTGGACTGATTCCCAAGATGTGGAACGCCATCAACCTGAGGAGATATTACATTTGATTAGTCCTTTTGTATTTCTACCAATGAATTTTATGTTAAACTATGCGAACGAATAAACGGGCGGGACGCTCTTTTTCCCACAGGGTTTTTTATCGAGGCCCGCTCGTCCGTCAATAAAGACGAGGCATTTTTTTTATTGATGTGTGCATTAATCTTTTTATTCACGAATGATCTATCACGAGCGAACCAACGATGGTTCACCCCACCACGCGAGTTAGAATTAAACCGAGTTTGATAAACTGCAAGGTGGGGAAAAAACTTAAACGAATTTAAGTAAAACGAAGCGACCGAACGAACAGGCGCATTCCCAAGGGCGAGTTAAATCTGGGTAGGAGCCCGGTAAACTGTCCACGGGCTAAGATCGATCCCACTCAAACGAAACAGGTGGAACATACAGATAACACGAGATCAACAAGTCTAACACGTAAGGCTATCAAATAACTAAGTAAACCAAATGAACTTAGCGGTTTGCACGATAATATAAACCAGATAAACGAATCATTTAGCGGGCGTGGCCGCTCCTCCCTTATGACGATCATGGGACGATCGTGACCTGGCAATACAAGGGACGATCATGCCCGCCAGGGACGATCATACCTGCCTAAGGCGATCATACCTGCCAGAGGCGATCATGCCTGCCAGGGACGATCATGCCTGCCAGGGGCGATCATGCCTGCCAAGGACGATCGTGCCTGCCAGGGACGATCATGACTGGCCAAGTACGACCTGACCAGGGGAGACCAAATATGGCCAAGTATAAATTGCCATGACGTTGCCCATGTAACAAACGTTTAGAAAAACGAGAACGCATGTCGAACATATCAGATATATCGTCAAAGAGTTTGAGTGTCACACATGCGCAAAGAGTTTAGGCAAAATAAACCATGCAACAAAATGTCGGAGTATGAACACATCGAGTATGGGTTACAACGAAATCAAATAAACTCCAAAGCTAGAAAGTTAGAGCGTAAGTCAGGGTAAAGTAATATCAGAACTACAAAAGGGTGTGTAAGAAAGACCCAACCACCCTCATCGCCGCTGATAGATGACCAGGTTGGTCCCATCAGGCCTGCCGGTGGGCTTCACAATCTGGTCACCTAGGACGACATGGTTGGGATCGAAAACAGTCGTGTCAACCACCACCTCGGGATAACGAAGCTGAACTTGCTTCAGAGCATTAGCAAACTGCTCCTTTACGATCTCAACGGCATCACGGGTAACCCTGTCACCCCAATCTTTAGCCTCCTCCAGTGCCTTCTCATTCTCATCTCTCTCTTTCTTCAATGCTTCGACCTCATCCTTGAGCGCGGAAACCGATTTCTCAAACTCTTCCCTCATCTTAGCCTCAGAAGCCTCCTTGGCCAACTTCAGCTCTTGCAGCTCTTCCTTCATCTTAGCTTCAGAAACTTCTTTGGCGGACTTCAACTTTTGCAGCTCTTCCTTCAACATGCTAACCTTCCTCTCAGATCCCTCCAGGGCATCTTTGGCTTTCTTTGCTTGATCCAAAGCCTTGTCCCTCTTCGCGGTCAAGTATACAAAAAGAAAGAAGTAATGTAAGGAAATCCAAAAGCAAGATATGTCGACCGGTCAAGCTAAGCCAAAATAATTTACCTGCAAATCGCTCATCCTCCTCATTCTGAGTCCTCTTCAGCTGCTTGGAAGCAGCCTTCAAAACGTCAATAGCAGGGTCGATAGGGTCTTCCACGAAGCGGTCCCGGTAAGCAGCACCCAGCTGGTCCAACATCACCCTAGGAGACTTGCCATGACCATGCTTCTTCTTCCCAGGTTGATCAGGTACGCCCGCGGAATGGTGGACCGCTCCATCAGACACAACATCATCAGCCCGCCTCCTCTTTGTTTTCTGAGGACCTTCAGGGTCGCCCCCAGGATGTGGATGAACCGGAGGAGTTTGTGGATGCGCCTCGGGATGTGGTGGGGGAAGGAATAGGGGTAGAACCCTCAGCACGAACCGATGTTCTACGCTTCGGAGGCCCCTGTCTGGCACCAGTAACTAGCTCAGCAAAAGTCAACTGTCCGCCTGCCATCTCGTCTGCAAGAAAACAAACATAGGTGTTAGAAAACAAGCAAGGCGACAAATAAGTGATAAGGTAGTCAAAAGAAAACAAACGAGACCATTACACATGGATAAAAACTAATACACGAATAAGAAAGCCAGCCGACCTAAGGCTACAGCCAACTTGTCAGGGGAGTCGGACAGAACAAGTGGCTTGCAGGGAATCAGCTTCTCGTCAGAGGGTAAATGGGAGGCCAAATTCCTGAGCAATCTCAAGGTCTCTCTATCAGTGGCACCCAGCTGCTTTAAAGTGAACCGGTAAGTATGTGGCTCTCGAAGGTAGTGTCGCTGTGACCAAGAAATAGGAAACACGAAATCGATGGCCTCCCCGTAGTCGTTTAGACATCCCACCAAGTCTTGATCACCACGGGTGGTCGGGGCAACCCAAAGAAACTTGCTCTTCCACTTCTTCACAGAATCCATATAAGGTACAAAAAGTTTGAAACCAGTAACAGCCTTCAAACTGAGAAACTCCCACCTAGTTTTGTGACTATGCTTCTCTCCACGCCGGTTAGTATCAAAGATAGTGAAGAAGAGCTTCTGAGAAACCGGCCTATTCAGCGTGCATAACAGAACCTCAAATGCCTTCACAAAGCCCCAGGAGTTGGGATGAAGTTGTGATGGGGCGACATCCAAGAAACGAAGGACCCCACGCTCAAAGGGAGTAAAGGGTGGTCGTATCTTCATGATGTTGAGAACCCTCATGTACATAGTGAATTTCAGCTCCGTTGGGAAGGTAGCAATGTGCTCACCAATTCCCATGCTCTCGACCTGCCACTCCTGGTCGTCATTGCCCACGCACTGGGCCGCCAAATCCAACTCCCTTTTTGTCACTTTCGATGCTTCATTCAGAATGGTGGAAGAAACCCAGGAATAATCAATGTCCGTTTGATCCCCGAAAGATGGCCTGAGCCTGGCGGGTCTAGACGACTCGGCACTCTGGGAAGAAGAGCCGGACGACCTATCCCCTATAGAACGGGCATGAGACTCGGAAGAACGGCTAGACTCAGAAGAGCTCGTATCCCCCTCACCATCTGACATCTCGGGAGATCTCCCCTTTTTCAAGGTGGCAACTCGAGCAACGTGAGGATCGGAGGATGGAGACTTGCGTCGAGTTTGCTTGGTCCTCGCCACGACGCAAACCTGCAGGAAGGGGTGATCACTCGTTAAACGAGTACTTAGGCTTGCGGATGAGGGGCGATTGTCTCACCCCAAGCCTGATCGCCCCTCCCCGCCAAACCAAAGATAAACACAACAAAAAGAATAAATACGGAAGAAAGAGAGAATACCTTTGGATCAAGAGTTGCCGATAAAGAAGATCGAGTCACCTCCTAGGATGGTCAAGACAACTCACTGGATATGAAAATAAAGGGATCGATCAGACTCAAAGAAAAACGAAGTGATCAACTTATAATTAAGGCCAAACAACTATCTTCATCAATTTCCAACAATGAAGTTTGAGGCCGTGTACCTTGACAGAAAGTCGAAGAACCCGAAAGATTGAATCACCAAGTTGGAAGAGATGTAAGATCACCCTCGAAATCTTCAAAAGGCATAAAAGACAAGAAGTCAAATTTCTACGTTACCACACCAAGACCACGCTCACCTCGCAATTTAGAAACGAAGGTAGTAAAGCTACAAAGAAAATACCTAGAGCAAAGCAATATGGTCACTCAAAATAGTGATCACCCGTGACACAGTTTTTCAAAAGGGAAGGTCGCTCGCCGTTAAACGCGGCCTGTAGATCATGCACCAACAGATATCAGGACGTAAAGCATACAATATAACGTTCATGGCTAATTCCGAGGAACCAAAGTAAAGTAGTGTTTCACGAGGTCTAATTTGAATAAAAATAGAGCGACCAACAAGATAGCGATAAGGAAGAGAAGAAAGGAAAGGAACTAACCGTGAACAAAGAGAGAGTCGGGACGCCCCCTTTCTCGTGAGGCGCAGGTCGCCCCTTTTCCGTGGAGCAGAAGGACGCCTCCTTCCCTAGAGTCAGGTCGCCTCCTCTTAATGAAAACGGGTCGCCCCCTTTTTCGCCAATCGGGTCGCCCCCTTCCTTCCAACGATGGCTCGCCTCCTCTTAATGAAAACGGGTCGCCCCCTTTTTCGCCAATCGGGTCGCCCCCTTTCTTCCAACGATGGCTCGCCCCTTTTGTCTTCAAACGGGTCGCCCCTTTTCAATGGAGATCACGCGGTGGACACGAAGAACCCGTCGCCTCGAGCGCTCCTCGCGTCGCACACGAAGAACCCGTCGTCCCTTCTCTGGTTGCACGTAGGAGCCTCGGGTCGCCCCTTTCCAGCTCGCTCTAAGTCAGCTGTGGATCGCCCCTTTTGCGTGGAGTAGGTCGCCCCCTTTTTTGACAACACGGGTCGCCCCTTTTCTCACAAGCGGGTCGCCCTCTTTCTTCTCTCCACCGGCAGCGTCACGAGCAAAGAGGAGCAGGTCGCCCCCTTTTCTTGTTCGCGCAAAGGAGGGCAGGTCGCCCCTTTTGTTGGCACCAAGGAGGGGAGCGGGTCACCCCTTTTCGTTGGGAAGAGGGAATTGAAATTCTGATTTGGTGAGTGAGTGGTGAGAATGAGATAAAGAGGAGACCCCTCACACTAACATATATATAAGCCCACGAAAATAGGCCCAACAAAAAATAAAATTCTTTTTTATTTACTTATCTAAAACACTTTTTATATTCGAAATATTCACCGGAATTGGGCAACCAGGAGAGTGCCTATCAATTTTTGATCGATCCGATACGATATCGACCGCCGAAAATTCACAAGTCGTAAACTGGGGGCAAGACCTATCAAACTACCGATCGAGCACGACCAGCATGATTGCGCATCAAGCCTACGCCCGCTCAGCGATCGACCTTGGCTTGGGGGGCAACTGTTCTGGACTGGGCCAGTCGTCAGGCCCAATCCAGTAGCAACGATCCAACACAGCAAGGGAAGGGCCAGCTTCGCTGGGCCTGATCCAACGGCTAATCAACCAGCCCAGTAACGAAGTGGTCAGCTCCACTGATACTTGGGCCCCCATCGCAAATGGGCTATCCGACGCCAACGATCTAGACTATTCACTATAAATACCTCCAGTCACCAGATGTCAGGTACGCAATTCATTCGAATATTCACTAGATACTATTGTAGCTCGATATAGCTGACTTGGGCGTCGGAGTGTTCTTGCAGGTACACCCCCCCCCCCCCCCCCCCCCCCCCCCCCCCCCGCGTTCAGGTCTTCCTCAGCCTACAGTATCAGACGACCCGTCCCTTGACCGTCTCCGCAGATCATCCGTCTCCGCAGATCATCCCAAGGTACGGTTCAGAAACCCAAAACAGAAGCCAAAACCCCTCGTTCCAAACCCTTCATGAATGGTCTTGCATGTGTTACGTTTTAGAGGAATTGGAGCATGGTGAGCCGTATTATGAGTAGAGGAACCTTCAGGTTATGCTATTGGAGCTGGAACCAGAAGTTTTGAGACAAATTTTGTGGTCAAGCAAGTTTAGACGAAGTTAGGAGTGTTGTCAAAGAAGAGTAGAACTAGAGGATAGCATTACAAATTTGGGAGCATTGGGATTTTGGAGATTTGGCTTGCATGGGCAAGGCGTATCAAGGACCTTGGGTTAGGGTATGCAAAAAATCTTAAACACATGCATTGTTATAAATATAATAAAAGAGGAAGAGAAGAAAGAAGAACTTATTCTAGAAGGAGGAAAAGCGCGAAGAGAGAAAATTAGAAATGTGTAAGAGTGTAAATAATTGTGTGAATATGGTGTATTAGATAGGTGTAAAACTAGGAGTTTCGATGCAAACAAATATTTTCTAAGTGTGCAAAATATTTTTTTTAATAGAATATTCGTGCTAATATTATTTTTTTAATAGGAGTACTAGTACTAATACTATATTTTCAGGGTGGTAGGTTGACCAGCCTGACTTATAAGTAGATCCGCCCAGGGCAAATATGGAGTCTAGAGATTGCTAGGAACTTGCATGTTGGTTTTGAAGGTAGAATTCATTTATTCTGAAGCTGCATTGTTGAAAGAAGTGGGTTGGAGGGAGTGTAGCAGCTGGGATTTGAAGTTGAGTAAATTGGGGTTAGTTCCTAGTTGATCAAAGTTTGCATTATCTTGCTTGTTGCGGTTGATTGTGATTCTCATCACAAATAAGGTGAGTTCCAACTCCGTTTAGGATTTTATTCTTTCTGAATGTCGTCTCTGCATGTTAATGAGTCGTAATATTTGAGTTCGTTTCATAAGTTTCGAGTCTTAAAAATCGTAATTTTAGCATGAATGATAGTGAAACCAGTATGGTTATAGTCTTGGTAAAATGTCCATAACTTTCGGTACAGATATTGTTTTGAATTGGTTTTTGTTTCATTGGAAAATAGACTTAATTTCTTACGAAATTTGCACTGGTTTCACCAAATTTCAAAGAATTAATGGATAAAATTGGAGTGCAAGTTGACCAAAAAGTGCTGTTTAGTTTCTGAACCTTGGTGTCGTGTTTTGAAAAACTGTACCAACTGATTGCTTATTTTGAAAAATAAAAATCATAGGCAGAAACTAGACTCATAGAGCTTCCCAAAGAGGGGTCGTTTGTATAAATCCGACGTCGTTTGATATTTTAAATAATTCGTCGAAGTAGACGTATGACTACAGAAAACTCTGCACCTATGCTATGTGTTGCAATATTTGATTTTGTCACTATAAATCGTGCGATGTATTGATTGTTAATTGACATTGTTTGGACTGGAATGATGTATTAGATTTTCTGTTTTTGAGGTTCGATTGTGATTGGAACATTTATGCTACTGTTTTAAGTCTAATTGGATTATTTGAATAATTGTATTGAGTTATAAAAAAATGGAATATAACCGTACGATTAGTGAAACGAGAGTGTACATGGAAATGGTATAATTTAAGTAACTATAAGTTTAAATTAACTTTATACATGAGAATGTGATGAATAGATAATTCATCAAAGACTGATTGAGGTTCATGATATATATATTATATCGAGTGCAAGAGACGGCCCAATGTGGGTATTATGAAGGAGACGGCCCAATGCGGGTAATATATGGGTGACGCCCTAAAGAGGTTAGCATACTAGGAGGGGAAGGTCATGAGCCCTTACCCTAGGCCTTGTTTTTACCATTAGGGAAAGTACTAGTGGGAAGGGGGTTCACCGGGATTACCAAAGCTGGGGTCGGTGTTATGCTAAAGTTAAGTAGTACGGTTCACCAGGATTACCAAAGCTGGGGTCGGTGTCGTACTAAGTTAGAAACACACGTAGTTTATAAATTAAACTACGATTAAAAAGAATTCATAAATGAATCGCGAGTGTAGTGAGGGGTCTCGTTAGGACTCACTGAGATTTTTAATCTCACCCTTTATGTTTTGTGATTTTTACAAAGAAACAAGGAAAAGAATGACGAAGAAGCACGAGTAAGCGATGTGCTTGAGAAGTGGATGAAGACTTAGTTCTTTGCTTATGTTGTTTAGATTTTCTTGTGGTCTTTGTATCTCGATCTTATAACTTGGACTTGTTTTAAAGTTATAAATCGTTTCCGCAATTTCTTGTATTGGATATTTAGCACTAGGTTGTGAGAGGTGCGAGAAACATCGAGACATAAGTATTTTGATGTATTTACATTTTAAAGTCATGTGATATCTTTATATATGACTCATTAATGAAGTTAATTAATTCGATATTTTTAGTTGTGTTCAATATCTGAGACAGGAAATTATTCTCTGATGTATGCTAAACTGTATATTCTATGGTAGAGATATTAGGACTTTGGTTTAGGATACTAAGCTTTTCCTTAGTTTTTCTTACTAAATTAATTTTTGCCATTGGATCCATTTTTTATTAATCTATTTTGATCTAACGGTTGATAATGAATAAGGGTGTTGTTGTCATTTTAAAAATAAGGGTGTTATATTTTTTTAAAATAAGGGTGTTGTTGGATATATAAATATATATATATATATATATATATATTAAAATAAATAACACCACCACCACAGTTGACTGGTTACCGGAGAGCCACCATGACCACCGCCACCGACCACCGTCGATCGCCGGAGCTCCGTCGCGAGGACCACTGTCGGTCGTTGGAGCTCCGCTGGCGGCCATCGCCTGCATCCACCACATATTTATTTATATATTATATATATATTATAAATATAAAAAGTTAATAAATAAAAATGTTTTTTTATTAATAGATGGTTACTAGTCACTTAACCATTGTTATACAAAGTTGTGGTTAGTGGAATCTAACCACAATTGTGCACATCTATGGTTAGTGGCCACTAACCATTGGTATGCACATTTGTGGTTAGTGACATCTTACTATTGTGGTACAAATCTGTGGTTTTGTACAGTAACCACACATATGCACAACACTGGTTAGTGGCCACTAACCACAGAACTGCTTAAGACTGGTTAGTGGCCACTAACCATAGATATGCACAGTTGTGGATAGATTCCACTAACCACAGCTTCGTACAACAATGGTTAAGTGGCTACTAACCATCAATTAATAAAAAAACATTTTTATTTATTAATTTTTTATATTTATAAATATATTATATATAAATATAAATGTGGTGGTTGCAGGCGGTGGCCGGTGCGGCGGCCGACGCCGGAGCTCCGGCAATAGGCGGTGGTCCTCGCGGCGCAGCTCCGATGGCCGACGGTGGTAGGTGGCGGCGGTCATGGTGGCTCTCCGGCGATCGGCCGACGGTGGTGGTGGTGGTGCTATTTATTTTAATATATTTATATATATATATATTAAAATAAATAGTGTGTGTAGGTGGGGAAATTACTAATCAATCCTTTTAGTATTTGTTACTAAGGTTTTGGCTTAGTATCCTAAATCATACTCAGATATTAGGGTGTTACAAAAAAACATTTAAAATAGTAAAGAGGAAAAATGAAGGTGACATGTAGATAAAATTAAAGTAGATTTGTTGTGAAAAATAGGTAAATGGGAGAATAAAAGGAAGGAAGAGGAGAAGAGAGTGAAAAAGTGTGTGTGAGAGAGAGACTGAGTGAAAAAGTTTGAAAAGATATGAAAAATAGAGAAATTAGAGAATTAGAAGAAGAAAGAGGTGAAGAGAGTGAATAAGTGTGAGAGAGAGAGAGTAAAAAAGTGAAAAAGATTGAAAAGTGAGAGAGAGTGAAAAAGTGAAATTATCTAAATATCCTCCAATTATTTAGTTTGGAAAATGATAAGATTGATATTTTAGTAGTAGGTAAATGATTTAGATAGATAGTAGATAAATTTACCATTAGAAACTAATTTTATAAATTATTATTCTGCTTTTTCCAACAAGAAAATATTTTCCCTTATATTTGTTTTTTTAAAATTTTTATATTTACTTATTTTTTATATATTTTGGCTAATTAATTTCTAATTTAGTCAATAAATATAAAGAACACGAGATCCACTAGTTTCAAATGTAAAAAAATAAAGCAAAATTATAATCTCATTTACATACCAAACAGAGATGAATCTATCCATGATGCCCCTTTTGCTAAAAAAAATTGATTTATCTATGATATAAAGCACGTGGCATATCTTTATTAGGGTTAAATATGTTTTTAGTCTCTATAAAATTTGAGTTTTTTTTTGTTTTAGACTCTTAAAGAAATTTCACCAACTTTTGGTCCCTTTAACATTCAAGTTTTTTGTTTTTAGTAATGGCTTTTAATAACGCTTTGTGACTATAAATCGTGCTTTTTTGACCTTTTCTAAGCGCTATTGAAAGTCTTGGAGCATTATTAAAAGTCATCTAAGAATATACATCCAGTGGTACTCTTGAGGTGGGCCATCCAACAAGAATTGGCGCCACTTCTCCCCCACCCCCTCCTTTTTGGCGCCAATTTCTTTCCCCAAAATTCCCTCATTCTCTCTTTTTTCCCCTTTTTATCCCTCTTTTTTTCTTCGTTTTTTTTAATATAGAGCAATTTATGATGCAACAAAAAAATTAATTGTTCAATTATGTGAAATGTGAAATTTGTTCCTCTATAATCCATATTTTTATGTTTTAAGTGTATTTTGTGGTGCAGTAAAAATTTTATTTTTTCAAATAGTCGAAGTCTATTCCTTCATAATCAGATTAGTAAAAACGAAAATTAATTTGTTACAAATTACGTAAAGTGTGACGTTAAGCAGTGTGTTGTGAGATACTTTAAGGTCCGACAATTTTTTTTTTATTTCGGGTCCGACAAAAAATTAATTCTTCAAATATTCGAATATTGTTCCTCCATTACCAATTTTGTGAAAAGAAATAATAGATGTACAAATACACGGACTTCGTTTTTCAATAATTGGTTTGGTCAACCAAAAAATTAATTTCGCGCCAAAACATGTAAAGTGTGACGCTAAGCAGTGTGTTTTTCGGTGTCTTAGAAAAAATTTAGAGTTTACAGATATACATATTTCGTTTTAGTAATTGGTTTGGTCAAACAAAAATGTAATTTCGTGGCAAAATACATAAAGAACGACGCCATAGCATTCAAAAAAATTTAACTGTTGAAATACTCAAAGTTCTTTAGGCTTTTTCTTCTTACTATTTATAATAAATGTTCAATTTCGATGTCTTTCAATCTCTCTCAGGGTCCCGTATGATTGTTGTTGTCGTCGTGTGATGTATAAACAACTACTACCCCTTCAAGTGGAAGTTCCTCACCCACATGCACATCAAGGAAACCCTAATTAATCATCTTATTTTCTGTAACTTAGATAATTAGGTGAAGGAGGATGTTAAAGTTATGTTTTGCTATGGGTTATGTCTGGGTTATGTCTGTACACTTTAACTTATCTCTTAAGCTCACAATTATCTTTTTTTTATTTATATTTAAACAAGGCTTTTTCATATTGCAATTTAGCCAATAATCTTTTCTACTTCCACAATTCTGTATTCATAATTTTATATTTTAAGGGTACTTTACGATTCAGTAAAAAGTATAACTGTTCAAATAGCCGAAGTTGATTCCTCCATAATCAGATTAGTGAAAATGAAAAATTAATTTCGTAACAAATTACGTAACGTTATTTTTATTATATTATAGTGGTAACCTCTCCCCTTCCCTCCTTTTCCCTCTTTCTTCTCTCTCTCTTTTTTCCCTTCAAAATCCATGTTACTTTCAGAGATATTTCTAATCGTTGTTGTCTTCGTGTGATGCATAATTAACCACTACCCCTTCAAGTGGAATTTTCTTACCAACATACACATCAAGGAAACCCTAATCATCCTATTTTCATTAACTTAAATAATAATTAGGTGAATGATGATGTTTAACTTATGCTTCACTATCTTTGGATTATGCATCTTATGTCTTTTAACTTTCTACTTGAAATTATGATTATCCATTATGTGACAACTGTGCTCCATTGTTTCTTTGAGTAGTTCCATAGATTCTAAAAGGACAACTTACTGGAAAAAATTTGTTCAGTTAAAGAAAGAGGTTGAATATCCTGAGTTGCGCAACCCACAGGAACTGTTTGCTAGCACCAATAAAATCAGTTCGAATATTCGACCATTTGCACGGGCAGATATCTAAAAATTGATCACTGCTTGGCGCCATCCTCAATTCAAGGAAAACTTTCTTCATTGTTTGAGAAAAAATAATCTTCTATTACGTGTCTTAGAAGAAGAGGATTATTCCAAGATATATATGACATGTCCTGATGTCCCTTCTATGGGATCATTGCATTCCAAATCCAGTGTTTTATTGTTTTGATTTTAATTTAAGCTAATCCAACTTAAATTCAATTGGATGATTAAGTTAACGAAGGTGTCGAAGTCATTTATGTTCATACATCAGCAACTCCTAATTAAGCATCAGATTATGTATCAGCGAAATCCTTCCAACGCTTCTGTTTTTGAAGATGGCTTAACCCCTGATAACCCAATTATTATGTAATAACTAGCATTTCTACTACTGTTATCGTTTTTACTTTCGCTTTCATCCTTTCGAATCTTTTAAACATAACTTAGTTGTTAAAATTTGACTTCAATTACTATTAATCTAATTTTGGTCTTATAATGCTTCCGTAGACCCTAAAGCTTTGGCGAAGTCCAAATTTTATTTGGACAAAACTTGGTGAGAGATTAAAAACAAAAAGTCCAAATTTTATAGGGACCACAAACATATTTAACCATTTTTAATAGGTACTTTGTTAGTGGTTAGTAATTTCTTTGACTAAAAATGATTACCGACATTATGTGGCACAAGTGGTAGTAGATTCTTGTGTCCATTAACCATTTGGTTCTAGGTGCGATCTCTGGCCGGTGGGTATGAAATATATTTGTTAGAAGATATCAACCTCTTAAATGGATCTCTGATACCACAAGTGATTAATTAATTAGGCAAGAATAGATATAAATATAGCATGCAATGCAATTCAAAGTATGGCTCGCGTTTAATTTATTAGGCAAGAATAGATATAGATATTGCCTATATCATCAATAAAAAAAGATATAGATCTTGCCTAACAATTCACGCTCTCAGTAAACCATGTGGTGTGGTTGAGCGGTTGGGGTTCATCCTCTCTTAATCAAGTGTCGAAGGTTCGATCTTCGCTTTGGGTATGGAGCAACTTTAAATCCCTGGGCCATCTGTCTCACCCTTCGAGGTGCCTCCAATACAGCGAGAGAATTAGTCACTACGTATGGCGGTGGATACCCTGGTCTAGACCAAAAATATTACAAATATATAGTAACTTTGGATACATTTTATTAATCTTTTTTAAGAACATTTTATTAATAATCTTTTTTCCGGTGTATGATACATTTTATTATTTTATCTAACTAAATGTAACACACTTTCACTCATTCAAATACGGTTTCACCCGTAGTTTCATTTTCTAATAAAGAGACTAAATCACACATATAAAATATTTTTATCATACCACCCATACGTTTTTTTCTTTTGACAAATTAAGTATATCTCCAAAATTGAGCTATCATATATATGTTAGTCACAAAATGGGTTCAAACAATCTTGCAACCTTTGCCATTCTCTTCTCTATTAACCTCATTTTATTCTCGACTTTTGGTTCTGCCAACTCGCCTCCTATAGCACCTCCATGTCCTCTACCTAATTCACCTCCTACCGCTCCACCTAATGTACCTCCAACAACTCCACCTAAGGTAGCTCCTACCGTTGCACCCCCTAAGGCACCTCCAACCAACGCACCTGCTACACCTCCTATTGCTCCGCCTAAAGCACCACCTACCGCTCCTCCAAAGGAACCTCCTACTGCACCGCCTAAGGAACCTCCAATAGCTCCTCCTACTTCACCTCCTACCACTCCCCCTAAAGCACCTCCAACCACTCCACCTTCTGCTCCGCCTAAATCACCACCTATGGCTCCTCCAAAGGAACCTCCTACCGCACCTCCAACTACACCTCCTACCGCTCCCCCTAAGGCACCTCAAACTACTCCTCCTACCACTCCCCCTAAAGCCCCTCCAACAGCTCCTCCTACTACACCTCCTACCGCTCCGCCGATAGCACCACCTACAACTCCTCCTACTACACCTCCAACCGCTCCCCCTAACGCACCACCTGCCACTCCTCCTACCGGTGTATGATACATTTTATTATTTAATCTAGGTTTAAATATTTGATCCCCCCTGCAAATATACCCATTTTCCTTTTACCCACTGTAAAAAAAAGTTTACGGTTACACCCTGCAAATATAAACAGTTTTCGGTCTCCCACTCTGTTAGATTATGTAGTGTATAATGGGTATAAACCATGTACGGTTACCCCCCTGCAAAATATAAAAAGTTTACGGTTACCCCCCAGTAGGGGGTAACTAGAAACACTTATTATTTGTAAGGTTGATTTTAAAACTTTTTTTTTACAAGGGGTAAATGGAAAATTCGGATATTTACAAGGGGATCAAATATTTAAGCCTTTTATCTAACTAAATGTAACACACTTTCACTCATTCAAATACACTTTCACCCGTAGTTTCATTTTCTAATAAAGAGACTAAATCACACATATAAAATATTTTTATCATACCACTCATACATTTTTTTTCTTTTGACAATTCATACCACTCATACATAAAAATACAATAATGGGATTGATCTACTTAATTATTACGCCATATATACGAGGCTTGTACCCATTGCGCCTGTCGCTGAAATGCAATCTCAAAGTATGGCATATACATTTAAAGTTAATTAGGCTAATATTGCCTAACTATTCACCCTTTATTAATTTAGCTAATTTAAGAGAGCCATTCAGAATAAGATATAAACATTAAATTAATAACCAAGTTAAATAAAATATGAAACAAATAAAAATAACCTTCTCTGCGTTAAAAAAAAAAAACTCACCCATGCACCTATAAATATGGCGCTCCTAAGATCTCAAACTTCAATAAGCTCAAGCAAATTAAGTATATCTCCAAAATTGAGCTATCATATATATGTTAGTCACAAAATGGGTTCAAACAATCTTGCAACCTTTGCCATTCTCTTCTCTATTAACCTCATTTTATTCTCGACTTTTGGTTCTGCCAACTCGCCTCCTATAGCACCTCCATGTCCTCTACCTAATTCACCTCCTACCGCTCCACCTAATGTACCTCCAACAACTCCACCTAAGGTAGCTCCTACCGTTGCACCCCCTAAGGCACCTCCAACCAACGCACCTGCTACACCTCCTATTGCTCCGCCTAAAGCACCACCTACCGCTCCTCCAAAGGAACCTCCTACTGCACCGCCTAAGGAACCTCCAACAGCTCCTCCTACTTCACCTCCTACCACTCCACCTTCTGCTCCGCCTAAATCACCACCTATGGCTCCTCCAAAGGAACCTCCTACCGCACCTCCAACTACACCTCCTACCGCTCCCCCTAGAGAACCTCCTACTACTCCCCCTAAGGCACCTCCAACTACTCCTCCTACCACTCCCCCTGAAGCACCTCCAACATCTCCTCCTACTACACCTCCTACCGCTCCACCTAAAGCACCTCCAACAGTTCCTCCTACTACTCCTCCTACCGCTCCCCCTACCGTTGCACCTACTACACCTCCTACTGCTCCGCCGATAGCACCACCTACCACTCCTCCAAAGGCACCTCCAACCACATCCCCTATTTGCCCTGTGCAAAACTTGCGTGTTTGCGTTGGACTGCTGGGTATCATCAACATTCAAATTGGGAGTCCACAAACAACACCTTGTTGCTCTCTCATCAGTGGTCTAGTTGATCTTGAAGCTTCCGTCTGCATTTGCACCGCTTTGAAGGCTAACATCTTGGGAATATTTCTTGACCTTAACATTCCCTTGGGTATACTACTTAACAACTGTGGGCACAAGTTGCCTGCTGGCTTCACATGTCGTCGTTAAGAACATGTATTGCATGCATGACATCCATATCATATTCTGTCAGCTTAAATGTATTATGCATGGTACGATGTTAGTACTTTAATTTGAGCTAAGGAATATATATGTATGCATATGCACAATGTTATTGCCAGTAGACGCTTGCTATTATGTGTTAATCAATCACAAATAAATAAAAAGCTATTTTTTAAATAAAAAGTTATTATTATTATACTTATTGCATTGTTGTTTTTGTTTGTCCGTTCTTACTTTCGATTGGCGAAGGCTCTTAATTGCGTATCATGAGGCCTCCTCACAATTTTTATTTCAATAGTGTTAAATGACTCGACAATGTATTCATGAATTTAGCCCGAATGATATTATCTGGCATGACAGAGTGGGAAACTTAATCAAGAAAACCCAAAAAAATGGTTGCAGCAGGATCGACATTCCTCTGCATTACCTAGTTGACCGTTATATATGGACTTTTGGGCTCGACAAACTGCAAGGCGGACCATCTTTATTTGCTCATGAAATCCTCGACCCAATAGAAGAAAAGGCCCGACTAAACCCATCGGGATGGGAGAGCAAGAAAACCGCCCTCGGTAACCGCTTGGAAGTTACACTGGCTCTATATATAGGAGTACTAGAGAATATAGAAGGGGACATTCTTGTACACAAAACACATGTAAACAAGGCACGCCGTTATAGCGAAAAAGCTATCCGGCCTCCATTGCTGCAATCCGAGTTCATCAATGAAACTCTATCCAAGAACACTTAGATAGATGTGAGTCAACTCACTCCAATTGCAATTGAAATCTTACCATATGCCTTTATTTGCACAAGTTTCATAAAAATTTTGCCATCTTAAGTGTTGTGGTGTCAGAGAGAGGTAAAATGAAAAGGCTATATGCCGTTTTTATTTTTTCCCATCATGTAAGCAGAAGTTGCTAAATAAAATCCATATGTTTAAGATGTGATAAGTGTAATGATTCCTTATTTTTAGGTCTTTATTATCCTTTTCGTCTTTGTTTTGTATGATTATATACAAACACACAGAGTATGGAGAACTCTGATTTGTTGTCAGAAATAAAAACCTTTAATTATAATCGTTAAGTTATAATTAATAGTCCAAATTACGTTATTAATTATAATAGGTTTAAATATGTTTTTCGTCCCTGTAAATATAGTTTTTTTTAAATAAGTTCCTGTAAATTATTTTTTTAAATAAGTCCCTACAAATTTTTTTGTTTTAAATATGTCCTTCTGTTAGCAATCTGCTGATGTGGCTAACAGAATTACATGTTGGCATTGACCAAGTCTTATTTGCTTAACATGTCATTTCTTTTTATTTTTCTTTTATTTAAATTCTATCTCTCTCACTGAAATGGTGGAGGAAGGACTGAAGAAGAAAGCCAAGAAACCCCAAACTTGTCACAACTCCAACGTTTTCAGATCCATCGCTCTAATATAATACTGTTTTTTCCCCTGCCGCTCTTGTTCTGAGACATACAATTTTTCAAGCTTCTTACCAATCTTAGTCTCCCATAACTCAACCAACTCATACAAAGAATATTTAGAAAAGAAAATATTTTGCAGGGAGTTATTTAAAAAATCGTTATATTTGTAGGGACAAAAAACATATTTAAGCCAATATAATATTTCACCTGTGATCTTTAACTAGAAAGGATAACAATGATATAAGATTTTGTAATTAATGTTGTAATATGAACCGAGAATTTTAATCTATTAGATATGACTAAGTATTCTCATTTCTCACTATAAACAAGAGCTCTCATCCAATCTACTCGAAAGGATACGTGGATGAGAGCTCTTGTTGAATCTAACTGTTGGATAACATGATATTGTCTTTGAGCTCTTGTAGATATATATTCTGGTGCATAATTAGTTCATTCACGTATCCCTTCGCGTAGAAGCTTACAAGAGCTGCTCTTTGCCCTGCTAACTTTTGGGCAGCAGTGATCACTCCCCACCCTCGTCACTCACAGATGTCACAATCCAACCAGCTTTCGCTTGGTTTGTCCTGGAACCATACTGTACATCCCAAACTGCTTTCAAAACTGTCAACTGCCTCGACAAACCAACACATGTCTTTCCAGCATGCGTTGTCCTCACTTGCATGCTTTCTATTAATTCCCAAGTTCTCACTAACAAAAATTATATAAAAAAACACGGGACTAATATTTGTCATTGGTAACTAACAGAATAAAAAGTAACCGTCACTAATATAAAAAAAACAAGAGACAAATATTTGTCTTTCAAAATTATAATTTTTAAAAACTACTATAAAAACACTAGGTAAACTACTAAAATACCCCTAACTGAAAAAAAAATTGACTGAAGGGAAATTTCATAACTGCGAAAAAATAATGTTTTTAAAGGTGAGAAGTGAGAGACAAAAAAGGTGTTAGTAAAAAAATAAAACAACGCTGAAAGGTGCGCTGACGCGTGGAGAGAGATTGTTTTTAACCAAAACTACTAAAATCAATCTATTTACCCACTAACAAAAATTCCAAAATATTTTTTTTGTCTCTTAGAATAAAACGGGAAAACATAATTACTATTTAAACAACTTGATAGTAACAAAAAATGTGCAGTATGTAACCAAATAAAACTACTGATAAATATTCAACAAAACATGACGGTTATTTGTTTCTAATACCTAAAAGAAGGACAAATATTTGTCATTAAAAATATAATTTTTAAAAACTACTCTTAATCTACTATATACCATAATCAACTAAAACTACTAAAACCACCAACTGTCACTGTAAATAAAAAAACATACGACAAATATTTGTCATTAATAAGTAACAGAAGGATAACTAATTGTCATTTTTATATAAAAAATACGAGACAAATATTTGTCATTCAAAGTTATAATTTTTAAAAACTAATATAAAAAAACACCGGACAAATATTTGTCACTATCAAAAATACCAAACTACTCTTTTCTAAAACTCACTTTTTGACGATAAATATGTCATTCCTAATTAATCTATCTCACTTTTTATTTTTTGTGGAACATTACACATTGTGAGAATAATTATTTTATACTCTGCTTTTCAGTAATAACGGGAAAATGTTACATGCGGTTGATATAATTTTATTACTGATAAATCAATTTTGTATATTTATCCGCCATGGGAGCTACATTATTACTACTATTCAATATTGGTTATTCAAAATTACAATTTATAAAAACTACAATAAAAAATACGGAACAAATATTTGTCACTATCAAAAATACCAAACTAAGCTTTTCTAAAACTGACTTTTTGACGACAAATATGTCATTCTTAATTATTCTATCTCATTTTTTATTTTTTTGTGGAATGTTATTACACATTGTCAGAGTAATTATTTTACATTCTGCTTTTTAGTTACAACGAAAAAATATTACATGTTGTTGGTGTAATTTTATTACTGATAAAATGTATTTTGTATATTTATTCGCCTTGGGAGCTACATTATTATTGCACGATTCATAATTACCAAATGATAAAAAATGTCAAAATTCAAGAAAATATTCTAAACTTATGAAACTTCATTTCTTAACAAGACTAACGTTGTAATAAGAATACTAGAAGCTTAACCGTGCCTACGCACGAGTGCTGTCGTTTTATTTTTATGTATGATCTCAGGAAAAATTTAATCAGTCCGAACATTTTCCCTTGAAAATCTTGACAAATTTAAAATAAACAAACTTAATTAGTCTGAACATTACACCGCGTAAAAAACAGAATATTAAAATTTTATCAAAATTTCGATAATTTTAAAATAGTAAAAAGGAAAAATGAAGGAGACTTGTAAATGAAATTAAAGTAGACATATCGTGAAAAATAGAGAAATGAGAGAGTTAGCGGAAGAGAGTGGAGAAGATGGTGAAAAAGTTTGAGAAAGTGTGTGAGAGTGAAAAAGTTTGAAAAAGTGAAAAAATGAAATTACCTAAATAAACTTCAATTGCTTATTTGAGAAATGGATAACATTGGTATTTTGGTAGTGGGTAATGTATGTACTCAGATAAAATTTAATTAGTCCGAACATTATCTCGTGAAAATTAAGATAATTTTAAAGTTGACAGATTTAATTAGTCTAAATATTACCCAGTGCAAAAAAAATGAATATTAAAATTTTGTCAAAATTTGAAAAATGTAACATCCCGAATTCGATTAATTTCGATTATCGAAATTAACTAGTGTGCTTAATTGTTTGAATCTACGAAAGTAATATTTAATTGCTATATGAGTTTAAATGATTATGAGATTGATTGGATTAAACGCATTAGTGGTGGTTGTGATATTAGGTTGCATTGGGGTAGTGTATTAGTAATAAGGGAGCGTGTTTATCATTTGAGGGCAAATTGTTCATTTCTTGATTTAATTTCTTCAGCTCATAACTCATAAGTGCCACAAACACTCACACCCAACATAAAAACACACACACACACACTCATTTCCAAAAAAGGGAAAATCAGAATTGAGAAAAGAGATCGAGAGTGAGAGCTCGAGAGTTGAGGGAAGGAAAGCCAAGGAGACAATGCTGAAAATCACTCACTATCAAGCTACATTCACTTTCTTTTATTAATTTCATCTCTTACTCTTCTCATCAAGAACTCAAATCAGAATCATCACTACCCAAAAAAGAAACCCAAAACAGAAGCCAAAACCCCTCGTTCCAAACCCTTCATGAATGGTCTTGCATGTGTTACGTTTTAGAGGAATTGGAGCATGGTGAGCCGTATTATGAGTAGAGGAACCTTCAGGTTATGCTATCGGAGCTGGAACCAGAAGTTTTGAGACAAATTTTGTGGTCAAGCAAGTTTAGACGTAGTTAGGAGTGTTGTCAAAGAAGAGTAGAACTAGAGGATAGCATTACAAATTTGGGAGCATTGGGATTTTGGAGATTTGGCTTGCATGGGCAAGGCGTATCTAGGACCTTGGGTTAGGGTATGCAAAAAATCTTAAACACATGCATTGGTATAAATATAATAAAAGAGGAAGAGAAGAAAGAAGAACTTACTCGAGAAGGAGGAAAAGCGCGAAGAGAGAAAATTAGAAATGTGTAAGAGTGTAAGTAATTGTGTGAATATGGTGTATTAGATAGGTTGAAAATTAGGAGTTTCGATGCAAACAAATATTTTCTAAGTGTGCAAAATATTTTTTTAATAGAATATTCGTGCTAATATTATTTTTTAATAGGAGTACTAGTACTAATACTATATTTTCAGGGTGGTAGGTTGACCAGCCTGACTTATAAGTAGATCCGCCCAGGGCAAATATGGAGTCTAGAGATTGCTAGGAACTTGCATGTTGGTTTTGAAGGTAGAATTCATTTATTCTGAAGCTGCATTGTTGAAAGAAGTGGGTTGGAGGGAGTGGAGCAGCTGGGATTTGAAGTTGAGTAAATTGGGGTTAGTTCCTAGTTGATCAAAGTTTGCATTATCTTGCTTGTTGCGGTTGATTGTGATTCTCATCACAAATAAGGTGAGTTCCAACTCCGTTTAGGATTTTATTCTTTCTGAATGTCGTCTCTGCATGTTAATGAGTCGTAATATTTGAGTTCGTTTCATAAGTTTCGAGTCTTAAAAATCGTAATTTTGGCATGAATGATAGTGAAACCAGTATGGTTATAGTCTTGGTAAAATGTCCATAACTTTCGGTACAGATATTGTTTTGAATTGGTTTTTGTTTCATTGGAAAATAGACTTAATTTCTTACGAAATTTGCACTGGTTTCACCAAATTTCAAAGAATTAATGGATAAAATTGGAGTGCAAGTTGACCAAAAAGTGCTGTTTAGTTTCTGTACCTTGGTGTCGTATTTTGAAAAACTGTACCAACTGATTGCTTATTTTGAAAAATAAAATCATAGGCAGAAACTAGACTCATAGAGCTTCCCAAAGAGGGGTCGTTTGTATAAATCCGACGTCGTTTGATATTTTAAATAATTCGTCGAAGTAGACGTATGACTACAGAAAACTCTGCACCTATGCTATGTGTTGCAATATTTGATTTTGTCACTATAAATCGTGCGATGTATTGATTGTTAATTGACATTGTTTGGACTGGAATGATGTATTAGATTTTCTGTTTTTGAGGTTCGATTGTGATTGGAACATTTATGCTACTGTTTTAAGTCTAATTGGATTATTTGAATAATTGTATTAAGTTATAAAAAAAATGGAATATAACCGTACGATTAGTGAAACGAGAGTGTACATGGAAATGGTATAACTTAAGTAACTATAAGTTTAAATTAACTTTATACATGAGAATGTGATGAATAGATAATTCATCAAAGACTGATTGAGGTTCATGATATATATATATTATATTGAGTGCAAGAGACGGCCCAATGCGGGTATTATGAAGGAGACGGCCCAATGCGGGTATTATATGGGTGACGACCCAAAGAGGTTAGCATACTAGGAGGGGAAGGTTATGAGCCCTTACCCTAGGCTCTGTTTTTACCATTAGGGAAAGTACTAGTGGGAAGGGGGTTCACCGGGATTACCAAAGCTGCGGTCGGTGTTATGCTAAAGTTAAGTAGTACGGTTCACCGGGATTACCAAAGCTGGGGTCGGTGTCGTACTAAGTTAGAAAGACACGTAGTTTATAAATTAAACTACGATTAAAAAGAATTCATAAATGAACCGCGAGTGTAGTGAGGGGTCTCGTTAGGACTCACTGAGATTTTTAATTTCACCCTTTATGTTTTGTGATTTTTACAGAGAAACAAGGAAAAGAATGACGAAGAAGCACGAGTAAGCGATGTGCTTGAGAAGTGGATGAAGACTTAGTTCTTTGCTTATGTTGTTTAGATTTTCTTGTGGTCTTTGTATTTCGATCTTATAACTTGGACTTGTTTTAAAGTTATAAATCGTTTCCGCAATTTCTTGTATTGGATATTTAGCACTAGCTAGGTTGTGAGAGGTGCGAGAAACATCGAGACATAAGTATTTTGATGTATTTACATTTTAAAGTCATGTGATATCTTTATATATGACTCATTAATGAAGTTAATTCGAAGTTTTTAGTTGTGTTCAATATCTGAGACAGGAAATTATTCTCTGATGTATGCTAAACTGTATATTCTATAGTAGAGATATTAGGACTTTGGTTTAGGATACTAAGCTTTTCCGTAGTTTTTCTTACTAAATTAATTTTAGCCATTGGATCCATTTTTTATTAATCTAATTTGATCTAACGGTTGATAATGAATAAGGGTGTTATTGTCATTTTAAAAATAAGGGTGTTGTAGTTTTTTAAAATAAGGGTGTTGTTGGATATATATATATATATTAAAATAAATAACACCACCACTTCCCTTGGCTGGTCACCGGAGAGCCACCATGACCTCCGCCACCGACCATCGTCGGTCGCCGGAGCTCCGCCGCGAGGACCACCGTCGATCGTCGGAGCTCCGCCGGCGGCCATCGCCTGCAACCACCACATATTTATTTATATATAATATATATTATAAATATAAAAAGTTAATAAATAAAAATGTTTTTTTATTAATAGATGGTTTGTAGTCACTTAACCATTTGTTATACAAAGATGTGGTTAGTGGAATCTAACCACAATTGTGCACATCTATGGTCATGGTGGCTCTCCGGCGATCGGCCGACGGTGGTGGTGGTGGTGCTATTTATTTTAATATATTTATATATATATATATATATTAAAATAAATAGTGTGTGTAGGTGGGGAAATTACTAATCAATCCTTTTAGTATTTGTTACTAAGGTTTTGGCTTAGTATCCTAAATCATACTCAGATATTAGGGTGTTACAAAAAAACATTTAAAATAGTAAAGAGGAAAAATGAAGGTGACATGTAGATAAAATTAAAGTAGATTTGTTGTGAAAAATAGGTAAATGGGAGAATAAAAGGAAGGAAGAGGAGAAGAGAGTGAAAAAGTGTGTGTGAGAGAGAGACTGAGTGAAAAAGTTTGAAAAGATAAGAAAAATAGAGAAATTAGAGAATTAGAAGAAGAAAGAGGTGAAGAGAGTGAATAAGTGTGAGAGAGAGAGAGTAAAAAAGTGAAAAAGATTGAAAAGTGAGAGAGAGTGAAAAAGTGAAATTATCTAAATATCCTCCAATTATTTAGTTTGGAAAATGATAAGATTGATATTTTAGTAGTAGGTAAATGATTTAGATAGATAGTAGATAAATTTACCATTAGAAACTAATTTTATAAATTATTATTCTGCTTTTTCCAACAAGAAAATATTTTCCCTTATATTTGTTTTTTTAAAATTTTTATATTTACTTATTTTTTATATATTTTGGCTAATTAATTTCTAATTTAGTCAATAAATATAAAGAACACGAGATCCACTAGTTTCAAATGTAAAAAAATAAAGCAAAATTATAATCTCATTTACATACCAAACAGAGATGAATCTATCCATGATGCCCCTTTTGCTAAAAAAAATTGATTTATCTATGATATAAAGCACGTGGCATATCTTTATTAGGGTTAAATATGTTTTTAGTCTCTATAAAATTTGAGTTTTTTTTTGTTTTAGTCTCTTAAAGAAATTTCACCAACTTTTGGTCCCTTTAACATTCAAGTTTTTTGTTTTTAGTAATGGCTTTTAATAACGCTTTGTGACTATAAATCGTGCTTTTTTGACCTTTTCTAAGCGCTATTGAAAGTCTTGGAGCATTATTAAAAGTCATCTAAGAATATACATCCAGTGGTACTCTTGAGGTGGGCCATCCAACAAGAATTGGCGCCACTTCTCCCCCACCCCCTCCTTTTTGGCGCCAATTTCTTTCCCCAAAATTCCCTCATTCTCTCTTTTTTCCCCTTTTTATCCCTCTTTTTTTTCTTCGTTTTTTTTAATATAGAGCAATTTATGATGCAACAAAAAAATTAATTGTTCAATTATGTGAAATGTGAAATTTGTTCCTCTATAATCCATATTTTTATGTTTTAAGTGTATTTTGTGGTGCAGTAAAAATTTTATTTTTTCAAATAGTCGAAGTCTATTCCTTCATAATCAGATTAGTAAAAACGAAAATTAATTTGTTACAAATTACGTAAAGTGTGACGTTAAGCAGTGTGTTGTGAGATACTTTAAGGTCCGACAATTTTTTTTTATTTCGGGTCCGACAAAAAATTAATTCTTCAAATATTCGAATATTGTTCCTCCATTACCAATTTTGTGAAAAGAAATAATAGATGTACAAATACACGGATTCGTTTTTCAATAATTGGTTTGGTCAACCAAAAAATTAATTTCGCGCCAAAACATGTAAAGTGTGACGCTAAGCAGTGTGTTTTTCGGTGTCTTAGAAAAAATTTAGAGTTTACAGATATACATATTTCGTTTTAGTAATTGGTTTGGTCAAACAAAAATGTAATTTCGTGGCAAAATACATAAAGAACGACGCCATAGCATTCAAAAAAATTTAACTGTTGAAATACTCAAAGTTCTTTAGGCTTTTTCTTCTTACTATTTATAATAAATGTTCAATTTCGATGTCTTTCAATCTCTCTCAGGGTCCCGTATGATTGTTGTTGTCGTCGTGTGATGTATAAACAACTACTACCCCTTCAAGTGGAAGTTCCTCACCCACATGCACATCAAGGAAACCCTAATTAATCATCTTATTTTCTGTAACTTAGATAATTAGGTGAAGGAGGATGTTAAAGTTATGTTTTGCTATGGGTTATGTCTGGGTTATGTCTGTACACTTTAACTTAGCTCTTAAGCTCACAATTATCTTTTTTTTATTTATATTTAAACAAGGCTTTTTCATATTGCAATTTAGCCAATAATCTTTTCTACTTCCACAATTCTGTATTCATAATTTTATATTTTAAGGGTACTTTACGATTCAGTAAAAAGTATAACTGTTCAAATAGCCGAAGTTGATTCCTCCATAATCAGATTAGTGAAAATGAAAAATTAATTTCGTAACAAATTACGTAACGTTATTTTTATTATATTATAGTGGTAACCTCTCCCCTTCCCTCCTTTTCCCTCTTTCTTCTCTCTCTCTTTTTTCCCTTCAAAATCCATGTTACTTTCAGAGATATTTCTAATCGTTGTTGTCTTCGTGTGATGCATAATTAACCACTACCCCTTCAAGTGGAATTTTCTTACCAACATACACATCAAGGAAACCCTAATCATCCTATTTTCATTAACTTAAATAATAATTAGGTGAATGATGATGTTTAACTTATGCTTCACTATCTTTGGATTATGCATCTTATGTCTTTTAACTTTCTACTTGAAATTATGATTATCCATTATGTGACAACTGTGCTCCATTGTTTCTTTGAGTAGTTCCATAGATTCTAAAAGGACAACTTACTGGAAAAAATTTGTTCAGTTAAAGAAAGAGGTTGAATATCCTGAGTTGCGCAACCCACAGGAACTGTTTGCTAGCACCAATAAAATCAGTTCGAATATTCGACCATTTGCACGGGCAGATATCTAAAAATTGATCACTGCTTGGCGCCATCCTCAATTCAAGGAAAACTTTCTTCATTGTTTGAGAAAAAATAATCTTCTATTACGTGTCTTAGAAGAAGAGGATTATTCCAAGATATATATGACATGTCCTGATGTCCCTTCTATGGGATCATTGCATTCCAAATCCAGTGTTTTATTGTTTTGATTTTAATTTAAGCTAATCCAACTTAAATTCAATTGGATGATTAAGTTAACGAAGGTGTCGAAGTCATTTATGTTCATACATCAGCAACTCCTAATTAAGCATCAGATTATGTATCAGCGGAATCCTTCCAACGCTTCTGTTTTTGAAGATGGCTTAACCCCTGATAACCCAATTATTATGTAATAACTAGCATTTCTACTACTGTTATCGTTTTTACTTTCGCTTTCATCCTTTCGAATCTTTTAAACATAACTTAGTTGTTAAAATTTGACTTCAATTACTATTAATCTAATTTTGGTCTTATAATGCTTCCGTAGACCCTAAAGCTTTGGCGAAGTCCAAATTTTATTTGGACAAAACTTGGTGAGAGATTAAAAACAAAAAGTCCAAATTTTATAGGGACCACAAACATATTTAACCATTTTTAATAGGTACTTTGTTAGTGGTTAGTAATTTCTTTGACTAAAAATGATTACCGACATTATGTGGCACAAGTGGTAGTAGATTCTTGTGTCCATTAACCATTTGGTTCTAGGTGCGATCTCTGGCCGGTGGGTATGAAATATATTTGTTAGAAGATATCAACCTCTTAAATGGATCTCTGATACCACAAGTGATTAATTAATTAGGCAAGAATAGATATAAATATAGCATGCAATGCAATTCAAAGTATGGCTCGCGTTTAATTTATTAGGCAAGAATAGATATAGATATTGCCTATATCATCAATAAAAAAAGATATAGATCTTGCCTAACAATTCACGCTCTCAGTAAACCATGTGGTGTGGTTGAGCGGTTGGGGTTCATCCTCTCTTAATCAAGTGTCGAAGGTTCGATCTTCGCTTTGGGTATGGAGCAACTTTAAATCCCTGGGCCATCTGTCTCACCCTTCGAGGTGCCTCCAATACAGCGAGAGAATTAGTCACTACGTATGGCGGTGGATACCCTGGTCTAGACCAAAAATATTACAAATATATAGTAACTTTGGATACATTTTATTAATCTTTTTTAAGAACATTTTATTAATAATCTTTTTTCCGGTGTATGATACATTTTATTATTTTATCTAACTAAATGTAACACACTTTCACTCATTCAAATACGGTTTCACCCGTAGTTTCATTTTCTAATAAAGAGACTAAATCACACATATAAAATATTTTTATCATACCACCCATACATTTTTTTCTTTTGGCAAATTAAGTATATCTCCAAAATTGAGCTATCATATATATGTTAGTCACAAAATGGGTTCAAATATTATTGCAACCTTTGCCATTCTCTTCTCTATTAACCTCATTTTATTCTCGACTTTTGGTTCTGCCAACTCGCCTCTTATAGCACCTCCTTGTCCTCTACCTAATTCACCTCCTACCGCTCCACCTAATGTACCTCCAACAACTCCACCTAAGGTAGCTCCTACCGTTGCACCCCCTAAGGCACCTCCAACCAACGCACCTGCTACACCTCCTATTGCTCCGCCTAAAGCACCACCTACCGCTCCTCCAAAGGAACCTCCTACTGCACCGCCTAAGGAACCTCCAATAGCTCCTCCTACTTCACCTCCTACCACTCCCCCTAAAGCACCTCCAACCACTCCACCTTCTGCTCCGCCTAAATCACCACCTATGGCTCCTCCAAAGGAACCTCCTACCGCACCTCCAACTACACCTCCTACCGCTCCCCCTAAGGCACCTCAAACTACTCCTCCTACCACTCCCCCTAAAGCCCCTCCAACAGCTCCTCTTACTACACCTCCTACCGCTCCGCCGATAGCACCACCTACAACTCCTCCTACTACACCTCCAACCGCTCCCCCTAACGCACCACCTGCCACTCCTCCTACCGGTGTATGATACATTTTATTATTTAATCTAGGTATAAATATTTGATCCCCCCTGCAAATATACCCATTTTCCTTTTACCCACTGTAAAAAAAAGTTTACGGTTACACCCTGCAAATATAAACAGTTTTCGGTCTCCCCCTCTGTTAGATTATGTAGTGTATAATGGGTATAAACCATGTACGGTTACCCCCCTGCAAAATATAAAAAGTTTACGGTTACCCCCCAGTAGGGGGTAACTAGAAACACTTATTATTTGTAAAGTTGATTTTAAAACTTTTTTTTTACAAGGGGTAAATGGAAAATTGGGATATTTACAAGGGGATCAAATATTTAAGCCTTTTATCTAACTAAATGTAACACACTTTCACTCATTCAAATACACTTTCACCCGTAGTTTCATTTTCTAATAAAGAGACTAAATCACACATATAAAATATTTTTATCATACCACTCATACATTTTTTTTCTTTTGACAATTCATACCACTCATACATAAAAATACAATAATGGGATTGATCTACTTAATTATTACGCCATATATACGAGGCTTGTACCCATTGCGCCTGTCGCTGAAATGCAATCTCAAAGTATGGCATATACATTTAAAGTTAATTAGGCTAATATTGCCTAACTATTCACCCTTTATTAATTTAGCTAATTTAAGAGAGCCATTCAGAATAAGATATAAACATTAAATTAATAACCAAGTTAAATAAAATATGAAACAAATAAAAATAACCTTCTCTGCGTTAAAAAAAAAAAAACTCACCCATGCACCTATAAATATGGCGCTCCTAAGATCTCAAACTTCAATAAGCTCAAGCAAATTAAGTATATCTCCAAAATTGAGCTATCATATATATGTTAGTCACAAAATGGGTTCAAACAATCTTGCAACCTTTGCCATTCTCTTCTCTATTAACCTCATTTTATTCTCGACTTTTGGTTCTGCCAACTCGCCTCCTATAGCACCTCCATGTCCTCTACCTAATTCACCTCCTACCGCTCCACCTAATGTACCTCCAACAACTCCACCTAAGGTAGCTCCTACCGTTGCACCCCCTAAGGCACCTCCAACCAACGCACCTGCTACACCTCCTATTGCTCCGCCTAAAGCACCACCTACCGCTCCTCCAAAGGAACCTCCTACTGCACCGCCTAAGGAACCTCCAACAGCTCCTCCTACTTCACCTCCTACCACTCCACCTTCTGCTCCGCCTAAATCACCACCTATGGCTCCTCCAAAGGAACCTCCTACCGCACCTCCAACTACACCTCCTACCGCTCCCCCTAGAGAACCTCCTACTACTCCCCCTAAGGCACCTCCAACTACTCCTCCTACCACTCCCCCTGAAGCACCTCCAACATCTCCTCCTACTACACCTCCTACCGCTCCACCTAAAGCACCTCCAACAGTTCCTCCTACTACTCCTCCTACCGCTCCCCCTACCGTTGCACCTACTACACCTCCTACTGCTCCGCCGATAGCACCACCTACCACTCCTCCAAAGGCACCTCCAACCACATCCCCTATTTGCCCTGTGCAAAACTTGCGTGTTTGCGTTGGACTGCTGGGTATCATCAACATTCAAATTGGGAGTCCACAAACAACACCTTGTTGCTCTCTCATCAGTGGTCTAGTTGATCTTGAAGCTTCCGTCTGCATTTGCACCGCTTTGAAGGCTAACATCTTGGGAATATTTCTTGACCTTAACATTCCCTTGGGTATACTACTTAACAACTGTGGGCACAAGTTGCCTGCTGGCTTCACATGTCGTCGTTAAGAACATGTATTGCATGCATGACATCCATATCATATTCTGTCAGCTTAAATGTATTATGCATGGTACGATGTTAGTACTTTAATTTGAGCTAAGGAATATATATGTATGCATATGCACAATGTTATTGCCAGTAGACGCTTGCTATTATGTGTTAATCAATCACAAATAAATAAAAAGCTATTATTATTATACTTATTGCATTGTTGTTTTTGTTTGTCCGTTCTTACTTTCGATTGGCGAAGGCTCTTAATTGCGTATCATGAGGCCTCCTCACAATTTTTATTTCAATAGTGTTAAATGACTCGACAATGTATTCATGAATTTAGCCCGAATGATATTATCTGGCATGACAGAGTGGGAAACTTAATCAAGAAAACCCAAAAAAATGGTTGCAGCAGGATCGACATTCCTCTGCATTACCTAGTTGACCGTTATATATGGACTTTTGGGCTCGACAAACTGCAAGGCGGACCATCTTTATTTGCTCATGAAATCCTCGACCCAATAGAAGAAAAGGCCCGACTAAACCCATCGGGATGGGAGAGCAAGAAAACCGCCCTCGGTAACCGCTTGGAAGTTACACTGGCTCTATATATAGGAGTACTAGAGAATATAGAAGGGGACATTCTTGTACACAAAACACATGTAAACAAGGCACGCCGTTATAGCGAAAAAGCTATCCGGCCTCCATTGCTGCAATCCGAGTTCATCAATGAAACTCTATCCAAGAACACTTAGATAGATGTGAGTCAACTCACTCCAATTGCAATTGAAATCTTACCATATGCCTTTATTTGCACAAGTTTCATAAAAATTTTGCCATCTTAAGTGTTGTGGTGTCAGAGAGAGGTAAAATGAAAAGGCTATATGCCGTTTTTATTTTTTCCCATCATGTAAGCAGAAGTTGCTAAATAAAATCCATATGTTTAAGATGTGATAAGTGTAATGATTCCTTATTTTTAGGTCTTTATTATCCTTTTCGTCTTTGTTTTGTATGATTATATACAAACACACAGAGTATGGAGAACTCTGATTTGTTGTCAGAAATAAAAACCTTTAATTATAATCGTTAAGTTATAATTAATAGTCCAAATTACGTTATTAATTATAATAGGTTTAAATATGTTTTTCGTCCCTGTAAATATAGTTTTTTTTAAATAAGTTCCTGTAAATTATTTTTTTAAATAAGTCCCTACAAATTTTTTTGTTTTAAATATGTCCTTCTGTTAGCAATCTGCTGATGTGGCTAACAGAATTACATGTTGGCATTGACCAAGTCTTATTTGCTTAACATGTCATTTCTTTTTATTTTTCTTTTATTTAAATTCTATCTCTCTCACTGAAATGGTGGAGGAAGGACTGAAGAAGAAAGCCAAGAAACCCCAAACTTGTCACAACTCCAACGTTTTCAGATCCATCGCTCTAATATAATACTGTTTTTTCCCCTGCCGCTCTTGTTCTGAGACATACAATTTTTCAAGCTTCTTACCAATCTTAGTCTCCCATAACTCAACCAACTCATACAAAGAATATTTAGAAAAGAAAATATTTTGCAGGGAGTTATTTAAAAAATCGTTATATTTGTAGGGACAAAAAACATATTTAAGCCAATATAATATTTCACCTGTGATCTTTAACTAGAAAGGATAACAATGATATAAGATTTTGTAATTAATGTTGTAATATGAACCGAGAATTTTAATCTATTAGATATGACTAAGTATTCTCATTTCTCACTATAAACAAGAGCTCTCATCCAATCTACTCGAAAGGATACGTGGATGAGAGCTCTTGTTGAATCTAACTGTTGGATAACATGATATTGTCTTTGAGCTCTTGTAGATATATATTCTGGTGCATAATTAGTTCATTCACGTATCCCTTCGCGTAGAAGCTTACAAGAGCTGCTCTTTGCCCTGCTAACTTTTGGGCAGCAGTGATCACTCCCCACCCTCGTCACTCACAGATGTCACAATCCAACCAGCTTTCGCTTGGTTTGTCCTGGAACCATACTGTACATCCCAAACTGCTTTCAAAACTGTCAACTGCCTCGACAAACCAACACATGTCTTTCCAGCATGCGTTGTCCTCACTTGCATGCTTTCTATTAATTCCCAAGTTCTCACTAACAAAAATTATATAAAAAAACACGGGACTAATATTTGTCATTGGTAACTAACAGAATAAAAAGTAACCGTCACTAATATAAAAAAAACAAGAGACAAATATTTGTCTTTCAAAATTATAATTTTTAAAAACTACTATAAAAACACTAGGTAAACTACTAAAATACCCCTAACTGAAAAAAAAATTGACTGAAGGGAAATTTCATAACTGCGAAAAAATAATGTTTTTAAAGGTGAGAAGTGAGAGACAAAAAAAGGTGTTAGTAAAAAAATAAAACAACGCTGAAAGGTGCGCTGACGCGTGGAGAGAGATTGTTTTTAACCAAAACTACTAAAATCAATCTATTTACCCACTAACAAAAATTCCAAAATATTTTTTTTGTCTCTTAGAATAAAACGGGAAAACATAATTACTATTTAAACAACTTGATAGTAACAAAAAATGTGCAGTATGTAACCAAATAAAACTACTGATAAATATTCAACAAAACATGACGGTTATTTGTTTCTAATACCTAAAAGAAGGACAAATATTTGTCATTAAAAATATAATTTTTAAAAACTACTCTTAATCTACTATCTACCATAATCAACTAAAACTACTAAAACCACCAACTGTCACTGTAAATAAAAAAACATACGACAAATATTTGTCATTAATAAGTAACAGAAGGATAACTAATTGTCATTTTTATATAAAAAATACGAGACAAATATTTGTCATTCAAAGTTATAATTTTTAAAAACTAATATAAAAAAACACCGGACAAATATTTGTCACTATCAAAAATACCAAACTACTCTTTTCTAAAACTCACTTTTTGACGATAAATATGTCATTCCTAATTAATCTATCTCACTTTTTATTTTTTGTGGAACATTACACATTGTGAGAATAATTATTTTATACTCTGCTTTTCAGTAATAACGGGAAAATGTTACATGCGGTTGATATAATTTTATTACTGATAAATCAATTTTGTATATTTATCCGCCATGGGAGCTACATTATTACTACTATTCAATATTGGTTATTCAAAATTACAATTTATAAAAACTACAATAAAAAATACGGAACAAATATTTGTCACTATCAAAAATACCAAACTAAGCTTTTCTAAAACTGACTTTTTGACGACAAATATGTCATTCTTAATTATTCTATCTCATTTTTTATTTTTTTGTGGAATGTTATTACACATTGTCAGAGTAATTATTTTACATTTTGCTTTTTAGTTACAACGAAAAAATATTACATGTTGTTGGTGTAATTTTATTACTGATAAAATGTATTTTGTATATTTATTCGCCTTGGGAGCTACATTATTATTGCACGATTCATAATTACCAAATGATAAAAAATGTCAAAATTCAAGAAAATATTCTAAACTTATGAAACTTCATTTCTTAACAAGACTAACGTTGTAATAAGAATACTAGAAGCTTAACCGTGCCTACGCACGAGTGCTGTCGTTTTATTTTTATGTATGATCTCAGGAAAAATTTAATCAGTCCGAACATTTTCCCTTGAAAATCTTGACAAATTTAAAATAAACAAACTTAATTAGTCTGAACATTACACCGCGTAAAAAACAGAATATTAAAATTTTATCAAAATTTCGATAATTTTAAAATAGTAAAAAGGAAAAATGAAGGAGACTTGTAAATGAAATTAAAGTAGACATATCGTGAAAAATAGAGAAATGAGAGAGTTAGCGGAAGAGAGTGGAGAAGATGGTGAAAAAGTTTGAGAAAGTGTGTGAGAGTGAAAAAGTTTGAAAAAGTGAAAAAATGAAATTACCTAAATAAACTTCAATTGCTTATTTGAGAAATGGATAACATTGGTATTTTGGTAGTGGGTAATGTATGTACTCAGATAAAATTTAATTAGTCCGAACATTATCTCGTGAAAATTAAGATAATTTTAAAGTTGACAGATTTAATTAGTCTAAATATTACCCAGTGCAAAAAAAATGAATATTAAAATTTTGTCAAAATTTGAAAAATGTAACATCCCGAATTCGATTAATTTCGATTATCGAAATTAACTAGTGTGCTTAATTGTTTGAATCTACGAAAGTAATATTTAATTGCTATATGAGTTTAAATGATTATGAGATTGATTGGATTAAACGCATTAGTGGTGGTTGTGATATTAGGTTGCATTGGGGTAGTGTATTAGTAATAAGGGAGCGTGTTTATCATTTGAGGGCAAATTGTTCATTTCTTGATTTAATTTCTTCAGCTCATAACTCATAAGTGCCACAAACACTCACACCCAACATAAAAACACACACACACACACTCATTTCCAAAAAAGGGAAAATCAGAATTGAGAAAAGAGATCGAGAGTGAGAGCTCGAGAGTTGAGGGAAGGAAAGCCAAGGAGACAATGCTGAAAATCACTCACTATCAAGCTACATTCACTTTCTTTTATTAATTTCATCTCTTACTCTTCTCATCAAGAACTCAAATCAGAATCATCACTACCCAAAAAAGAAACCCAAAACAGAAGCCAAAACCCCTCGTTCCAAACCCTTCATGAATGGTCTTGCATGTGTTACGTTTTAGAGGAATTGGAGCATGGTGAGCCGTATTATGAGTAGAGGAACCTTCAGGTTATGCTATCGGAGCTGGAACCAGAAGTTTTGAGACAAATTTTGTGGTCAAGCAAGTTTAGACGTAGTTAGGAGTGTTGTCAAAGAAGAGTAGAACTAGAGGATAGCATTACAAATTTGGGAGCATTGGGATTTTGGAGATTTGGCTTGCATGGGCAAGGCGTATCTAGGACCTTGGGTTAGGGTATGCAAAAAATCTTAAACACATGCATTGGTATAAATATAATAAAAGAGGAAGAGAAGAAAGAAGAACTTACTCGAGAAGGAGGAAAAGCGCGAAGAGAGAAAATTAGAAATGTGTAAGAGTGTAAGTAATTGTGTGAATATGGTGTATTAGATAGGTGTAAAACTAGGAGTTTCGATGCAAACAAATATTTTCTAAGTGTGCAAAATATTTTTTTAATAGAATATTCGTGCTAATATTATTTTTTAATAGGAGTACTAGTACTAATACTATATTTTCAGGGTGGTAGGTTGACCAGCCTGACTTATAAGTAGATCCGCCCAGGGCAAATATGGAGTCTAGAGATTGCTAGGAACTTGCATGTTGGTTTTGAAGGTAGAATTCATTTATTCTGAAGCTGCATTGTTGAAAGAAGTGGGTTGGAGGGAGTGGAGCAGCTGGGATTTGAAGTTGAGTAAATTGGGGTTAGTTCCTAGTTGATCAAAGTTTGCATTATCTTGCTTGTTGCGGTTGATTGTGATTCTCATCACAAATAAGGTGAGTTCCAACTCCGTTTAGGATTTTATTCTTTCTGAATGTCGTCTCTGCATGTTAATGAGTCGTAATATTTGAGTTCGTTTCATAAGTTTCGAGTCTTAAAAATCGTAATTTTGGCATGAATGATAGTGAAACCAGTATGGTTATAGTCTTGGTAAAATGTCCATAACTTTCGGTACAGATATTGTTTTGAATTGGTTTTTGTTTCATTGGAAAATAGACTTAATTTCTTACGAAATTTGCACTGGTTTCACCAAATTTCAAAGAATTAATGGATAAAATTGGAGTGCAAGTTGACCAAAAAGTGCTGTTTAGTTTCTGTACCTTGGTGTCGTATTTTGAAAAACTGTACCAACTGATTGCTTATTTTGAAAAATAAAATCATAGGCAGAAACTAGACTCATAGAGCTTCCCAAAGAGGGGTCGTTTGTATAAATCCGACGTCGTTTGATATTTTAAATAATTCGTCGAAGTAGACGTATGACTACAGAAAACTCTGCACCTATGCTATGTGTTGCAATATTTGATTTTGTCACTATAAATCGTGCGATGTATTGATTGTTAATTGACATTGTTTGGACTGGAATGATGTATTAGATTTTCTGTTTTTGAGGTTCGATTGTGATTGGAACATTTATGCTACTGTTTTAAGTCTAATTGGATTATTTGAATAATTGTATTAAGTTATAAAAAAAATGGAATATAACCGTACGATTAGTGAAACGAGAGTGTACATGGAAATGGTATAACTTAAGTAACTATAAGTTTAAATTAACTTTATACATGAGAATGTGATGAATAGATAATTCATCAAAGACTGATTGAGGTTCATGATATATATATATATTATATTGAGTGCAAGAGACGGCCCAATGCGGGTATTATGAAGGAGACGGCCCAATGCGGGTATTATATGGGTGACGACCCAAAGAGGTTAGCATACTAGGAAGGGAAGGTTATGAGCCCTTACCCTAGGCTCTGTTTTTACCATTAGGGAAAGTACTAGTGGGAAGGGGGTTCACCGGGATTACCAAAGCTGCGGTCGGTGTTATGCTAAAGTTAAGTAGTACGGTTCACCGGGATTACCAAAGCTGGGGTCGGTGTCGTACTAAGTTAGAAAGACACGTAGTTTATAAATTAAACTACGATTAAAAAGAATTCATAAATGAACCGCGAGTGTAGTGAGGGGTCTCGTTAGGACTCACTGAGATTTTTAATTTCACCCTTTATGTTTTGTGATTTTTACAGAGAAACAAGGAAAAGAATGACGAAGAAGCACGAGTAAGCGATGTGCTTGAGAAGTGGATGAAGACTTAGTTCTTTGCTTATGTTGTTTAGATTTTCTTGTGGTCTTTGTATTTCGATCTTATAACTTGGACTTGTTTTAAAGTTATAAATCGTTTCCGCAATTTCTTGTATTGGATATTTAGCACTAGCTAGGTTGTGAGAGGTGCGAGAAACATCGAGACATAAGTATTTTGATGTATTTACATTTTAAAGTCATGTGATATCTTTATATATGACTCATTAATGAAGTTAATTCGAAGTTTTTAGTTGTGTTCAATATCTGAGACAGGAAATTATTCTCTGATGTATGCTAAACTGTATATTCTATAGTAGAGATATTAGGACTTTGGTTTAGGATACTAAGCTTTTCCGTAGTTTTTCTTACTAAATTAATTTTAGCCATTGGATCCATTTTTTATTAATCTAATTTGATCTAACGGTTGATAATGAATAAGGGTGTTATTGTCATTTTAAAAATAAGGGTGTTGTAGTTTTTTAAAATAAGGGTGTTGTTGGATATATATATATATATTAAAATAAATAACACCACCACTTCCCTTGGCTGGTCACCGGAGAGCCACCATGACCTCCGCCACCGACCATCGTCGGTCGCCGGAGCTCCGCCGCGAGGACCACCGTCGATCGTCGGAGCTCCGCCGGCGGCCATCGCCTGCAACCACCACATATTTATTTATATATAATATATATTATAAATATAAAAAGTTAATAAATAAAAATGTTTTTTTATTAATAGATGGTTTGTAGTCACTTAACCATTTGTTATACAAAGATGTGGTTAGTGGAATCTAACCACAATTGTGCACATCTATGGTCATGGTGGCTCTCCGGCGATCGGCCGACGGTGGTGGTGGTGGTGCTATTTATTTTAATATATTTATATATATATATATTAAAATAAATAGTGTGTGTAGGTGGGGAAATTACTAATCAATCCTTTTAGTATTTGTTACTAAGGTTTTGGCTTAGTATCCTAAATCATACTCAGATATTAGGGTGTTACAAAAAAACATTTAAAATAGTAAAGAGGAAAAATGAAGGTGACATGTAGATAAAATTAAAGTAGATTTGTTGTGAAAAATAGGTAAATGGGAGAATAAAAGGAAGGAAGAGGAGAAGAGAGTGAAAAAGTGTGTGTGAGAGAGAGACTGAGTGAAAAAGTTTGAAAAGATATGAAAAATAGAGAAATTAGAGAATTAGAAGAAGAAAGAGGTGAAGAGAGTGAATAAGTGTGAGAGAGAGAGAGAGTAAAAAAGTGAAAAAGATTGAAAAGTGAGAGAGAGTGAAAAAGTGAAATTATCTAAATATCCTCCAATTATTTAGTTTGGAAAATGATAAGATTGATATTTTAGTAGTAGGTAAATGATTTAGATAGATAGTAGATAAATTTACCATTAGAAACTAATTTTATAAATTATTATTCTGCTTTTTCCAACAAGAAAATATTTTCCCTTATATTTGTTTTTTTAAAATTTTTATATTTACTTATTTTTTATATATTTTGGCTAATTAATTTCTAATTTAGTCAATAAATATAAAGAACACGAGATCCACTAGTTTCAAATGTAAAAAAATAAAGCAAAATTATAATCTCATTTACATACCAAACAGAGATGAATCTATCCATGATGCCCCTTTTGCTAAAAAAAATTGATTTATCTATGATATAAAGCACGTGGCATATCTTTATTAGGGTTAAATATGTTTTTAGTCTCTATAAAATTTGAGTTTTTTTTTGTTTTAGTCTCTTAAAGAAATTTCACCAACTTTTGGTCCCTTTAACATTCAAGTTTTTTGTTTTTAGTAATGGCTTTTAATAACGCTTTGTGACTATAAATCGTGCTTTTTTGACCTTTTCTAAGCGCTATTGAAAGTCTTGGAGCATTATTAAAAGTCATCTAAGAATATACATCCAGTGGTACTCTTGAGGTGGGCCATCCAACAAGAATTGGCGCCACTTCTCCCCCACCCCCTCCTTTTTGGCGCCAATTTCTTTCCCCAAAATTCCCTCATTCTCTCTTTTTTCCCCTTTTTATCCCTCTTTTTTTTCTTCGTTTTTTTTAATATAGAGCAATTTATGATGCAACAAAAAAATTAATTGTTCAATTATGTGAAATGTGAAATTTGTTCCTCTATAATCCATATTTTTATGTTTTAAGTGTATTTTGTGGTGCAGTAAAAATTTTATTTTTTCAAATAGTCGAAGTCTATTCCTTCATAATCAGATTAGTAAAAACGAAAATTAATTTGTTACAAATTACGTAAAGTGTGACGTTAAGCAGTGTGTTGTGAGATACTTTAAGGTCCGACAATTTTTTTTTATTTCGGGTCCGACAAAAAATTAATTCTTCAAATATTCGAATATTGTTCCTCCATTACCAATTTTGTGAAAAGAAATAATAGATGTACAAATACACGGATTCGTTTTTCAATAATTGGTTTGGTCAACCAAAAAATTAATTTCGCGCCAAAACATGTAAAGTGTGACGCTAAGCAGTGTGTTTTTCGGTGTCTTAGAAAAAATTTAGAGTTTACAGATATACATATTTCGTTTTAGTAATTGGTTTGGTCAAACAAAAATGTAATTTCGTGGCAAAATACATAAAGAACGACGCCATAGCATTCAAAAAAATTTAACTGTTGAAATACTCAAAGTTCTTTAGGCTTTTTCTTCTTACTATTTATAATAAATGTTCAATTTCGATGTCTTTCAATCTCTCTCAGGGTCCCGTATGATTGTTGTTGTCGTCGTGTGATGTATAAACAACTACTACCCCTTCAAGTGGAAGTTCCTCACCCACATGCACATCAAGGAAACCCTAATTAATCATCTTATTTTCTGTAACTTAGATAATTAGGTGAAGGAGGATGTTAAAGTTATGTTTTGCTATGGGTTATGTCTGGGTTATGTCTGTACACTTTAACTTAGCTCTTAAGCTCACAATTATCTTTTTTTTATTTATATTTAAACAAGGCTTTTTCATATTGCAATTTAGCCAATAATCTTTTCTACTTCCACAATTCTGTATTCATAATTTTATATTTTAAGGGTACTTTACGATTCAGTAAAAAGTATAACTGTTCAAATAGCCGAAGTTGATTCCTCCATAATCAGATTAGTGAAAATGAAAAATTAATTTCGTAACAAATTACGTAACGTTATTTTTATTATATTATAGTGGTAACCTCTCCCCTTCCCTCCTTTTCCCTCTTTCTTCTCTCTCTCTTTTTTCCCTTCAAAATCCATGTTACTTTCAGAGATATTTCTAATCGTTGTTGTCTTCGTGTGATGCATAATTAACCACTACCCCTTCAAGTGGAATTTTCTTACCAACATACACATCAAGGAAACCCTAATCATCCTATTTTCATTAACTTAAATAATAATTAGGTGAATGATGATGTTTAACTTATGCTTCACTATCTTTGGATTATGCATCTTATGTCTTTTAACTTTCTACTTGAAATTATGATTATCCATTATGTGACAACTGTGCTCCATTGTTTCTTTGAGTAGTTCCATAGATTCTAAAAGGACAACTTACTGGAAAAAATTTGTTCAGTTAAAGAAAGAGGTTGAATATCCTGAGTTGCGCAACCCACAGGAACTGTTTGCTAGCACCAATAAAATCAGTTCGAATATTCGACCATTTGCACGGGCAGATATCTAAAAATTGATCACTGCTTGGCGCCATCCTCAATTCAAGGAAAACTTTCTTCATTGTTTGAGAAAAAATAATCTTCTATTACGTGTCTTAGAAGAAGAGGATTATTCCAAGATATATATGACATGTCCTGATGTCCCTTCTATGGGATCATTGCATTCCAAATCCAGTGTTTTATTGTTTTGATTTTAATTTAAGCTAATCCAACTTAAATTCAATTGGATGATTAAGTTAACGAAGGTGTCGAAGTCATTTATGTTCATACATCAGCAACTCCTAATTAAGCATCAGATTATGTATCAGCGGAATCCTTCCAACGCTTCTGTTTTTGAAGATGGCTTAACCCCTGATAACCCAATTATTATGTAATAACTAGCATTTCTACTACTGTTATCGTTTTTACTTTCGCTTTCATCCTTTCGAATCTTTTAAACATAACTTAGTTGTTAAAATTTGACTTCAATTACTATTAATCTAATTTTGGTCTTATAATGCTTCCGTAGACCCTAAAGCTTTGGCGAAGTCCAAATTTTATTTGGACAAAACTTGGTGAGAGATTAAAAACAAAAAGTCCAAATTTTATAGGGACCACAAACATATTTAACCATTTTTAATAGGTACTTTGTTAGTGGTTAGTAATTTCTTTGACTAAAAATGATTACCGACATTATGTGGCACAAGTGGTAGTAGATTCTTGTGTCCATTAACCATTTGGTTCTAGGTGCGATCTCTGGCCGGTGGGTATGAAATATATTTGTTAGAAGATATCAACCTCTTAAATGGATCTCTGATACCACAAGTGATTAATTAATTAGGCAAGAATAGATATAAATATAGCATGCAATGCAATTCAAAGTATGGCTCGCGTTTAATTTATTAGGCAAGAATAGATATAGATATTGCCTATATCATCAATAAAAAAAGATATAGATCTTGCCTAACAATTCACGCTCTCAGTAAACCATGTGGTGTGGTTGAGCGGTTGGGGTTCATCCTCTCTTAATCAAGTGTCGAAGGTTCGATCTTCGCTTTGGGTATGGAGCAACTTTAAATCCCTGGGCCATCTGTCTCACCCTTCGAGGTGCCTCCAATACAGCGAGAGAATTAGTCACTACGTATGGCGGTGGATACCCTGGTCTAGACCAAAAATATTACAAATATATAGTAACTTTGGATACATTTTATTAATCTTTTTTAAGAACATTTTATTAATAATCTTTTTTCCGGTGTATGATACATTTTATTATTTTATCTAACTAAATGTAACACACTTTCACTCATTCAAATACGGTTTCACCCGTAGTTTCATTTTCTAATAAAGAGACTAAATCACACATATAAAATATTTTTATCATACCACCCATACATTTTTTTCTTTTGGCAAATTAAGTATATCTCCAAAATTGAGCTATCATATATATGTTAGTCACAAAATGGGTTCAAATATTATTGCAACCTTTGCCATTCTCTTCTCTATTAACCTCATTTTATTCTCGACTTTTGGTTCTGCCAACTCGCCTCTTATAGCACCTCCTTGTCCTCTACCTAATTCACCTCCTACCGCTCCACCTAATGTACCTCCAACAACTCCACCTAAGGTAGCTCCTACCGTTGCACCCCCTAAGGCACCTCCAACCAACGCACCTGCTACACCTCCTATTGCTCCGCCTAAAGCACCACCTACCGCTCCTCCAAAGGAACCTCCTACTGCACCGCCTAAGGAACCTCCAATAGCTCCTCCTACTTCACCTCCTACCACTCCCCCTAAAGCACCTCCAACCACTCCACCTTCTGCTCCGCCTAAATCACCACCTATGGCTCCTCCAAAGGAACCTCCTACCGCACCTCCAACTACACCTCCTACCGCTCCCCCTAGAGAACCTCCTACTACTCCCCCTAAGGCACCTCCAACTACTCCTCCTACCACTCCCCCTGAAGCACCTCCAACATCTCCTCCTACTACACCTCCTACCGCTCCACCTAAAGCACCTCCAACAGTTCCTCCTACTACTCCTCCTACCGCTCCCCCTACCGTTGCACCTACTACACCTCCTACTGCTCCGCCGATAGCACCACCTACCACTCCTCCAAAGGCACCTCCAACCACATCCCCTATTTGCCCTGTGCAAAACTCACCCATGCACCTATAAATATGGCGCTCCTAAGATCTCAAACTTCAATAAGCTCAAGCAAATTAAGTATATCTCCAAAATTGAGCTATCATATATATGTTAGTCACAAAATGGGTTCAAACAATCTTGCAACCTTTGCCATTCTCTTCTCTATTAACCTCATTTTATTCTCGACTTTTGGTTCTGCCAACTCGCCTCCTATAGCACCTCCATGTCCTCTACCTAATTCACCTCCTACCGCTCCACCTAATGTACCTCCAACAACTCCACCTAAGGTAGCTCCTACCGTTGCACCCCCTAAGGCACCTCCAACCAACGCACCTGCTACACCTCCTATTGCTCCGCCTAAAGCACCACCTACCGCTCCTCCAAAGGAACCTCCTACTGCACCGCCTAAGGAACCTCCAACAGCTCCTCCTACTTCACCTCCTACCACTCCACCTTCTGCTCCGCCTAAATCACCACCTATGGCTCCTCCAAAGGAACCTCCTACCGCACCTCCAACTACACCTCCTACCGCTCCCCCTAGAGAACCTCCTACTACTCCCCCTAAGGCACCTCCAACTACTCCTCCTACCACTCCCCCTGAAGCACCTCCAACATCTCCTCCTACTACACCTCCTACCGCTCCACCTAAAGCACCTCCAACAGTTCCTCCTACTACTCCTCCTACCGCTCCCCCTACCGTTGCACCTACTACACCTCCTACTGCTCCGCCGATAGCACCACCTACCACTCCTCCAAAGGCACCTCCAACCACATCCCCTATTTGCCCTGTGCAAAACTTGCGTGTTTGCGTTGGACTGCTGGGTATCATCAACATTCAAATTGGGAGTCCACAAACAACACCTTGTTGCTCTCTCATCAGTGGTCTAGTTGATCTTGAAGCTTCCGTCTGCATTTGCACCGCTTTGAAGGCTAACATCTTGGGAATATTTCTTGACCTTAACATTCCCTTGGGTATACTACTTAACAACTGTGGGCACAAGTTGCCTGCTGGCTTCACATGTCGTCGTTAAGAACATGTATTGCATGCATGACATCCATATCATATTCTGTCAGCTTAAATGTATTATGCATGGTACGATGTTAGTACTTTAATTTGAGCTAAGGAATATATATGTATGCATATGCACAATGTTATTGCCAGTAGACGCTTGCTATTATGTGTTAATCAATCACAAATAAATAAAAAGCTATTATTATTATACTTATTGCATTGTTGTTTTTGTTTGTCCGTTCTTACTTTCGATTGGCGAAGGCTCTTAATTGCGT
This sequence comes from Astragalus glycyphyllos, assembly GCA_963573325.1. NCBI lineage: Eukaryota > Viridiplantae > Streptophyta > Magnoliopsida > Fabales > Fabaceae > Astragalus > Astragalus glycyphyllos. The sequence goes on from OY754311.1 coordinate 10,922,284, forward strand.
ATCATGAGGCCTCCTCACAATTTTTATTTCAATAGTGTTAAATGACTCGACAATGTATTCATGAATTTAGCCCGAATGATATTATCTGGCATGACAGAGTGGGAAACTTAATCAAGAAAACCCAAAAAAATGGTTGCAGCAGGATCGACATTCCTCTGCATTACCTAGTTGACCGTTATATATGGACTTTTGGGCTCGACAAACTGCAAGGCGGACCATCTTTATTTGCTCATGAAATCCTCGACCCAATAGAAGAAAAGGCCCGACTAAACCCATCGGGATGGGAGAGCAAGAAAACCGCCCTCGGTAACCGCTTGGAAGTTACACTGGCTCTATATATAGGAGTACTAGAGAATATAGAAGGGGACATTCTTGTACACAAAACACATGTAAACAAGGCACGCCGTTATAGCGAAAAAGCTATCCGGCCTCCATTGCTGCAATCCGAGTTCATCAATGAAACTCTATCCAAGAACACTTAGATAGATGTGAGTCAACTCACTCCAATTGCAATTGAAATCTTACCATATGCCTTTATTTGCACAAGTTTCATAAAAATTTTGCCATCTTAAGTGTTGTGGTGTCAGAGAGAGGTAAAATGAAAAGGCTATATGCCGTTTTTATTTTTTCCCATCATGTAAGCAGAAGTTGCTAAATAAAATCCATATGTTTAAGATGTGATAAGTGTAATGATTCCTTATTTTTAGGTCTTTATTATCCTTTTCGTCTTTGTTTTGTATGATTATATACAAACACACAGAGTATGGAGAACTCTGATTTGTTGTCAGAAATAAAAACCTTTAATTATAATCGTTAAGTTATAATTAATAGTCCAAATTACGTTATTAATTATAATAGGTTTAAATATGTTTTTCGTCCCTGTAAATATAGTTTTTTTTAAATAAGTTCCTGTAAATTATTTTTTTTAAATAAGTCCCTACAAATTTTTTTGTTTTAAATATGTCCTTCTGTTAGCAATCTGCTGATGTGGCTAACAGAATTACATGTTGGCATTGACCAAGTCTTATTTGCTTAACATGTCATTTCTTTTTATTTTTCTTTTATTTAAATTCTATCTCTCTCACTGAAATGGTGGAGGAAGGACTGAAGAAGAAAGCCAAGAAACCCCAAACTTGTCACAACTCCAACGTTTTCAGATCCATCGCTCTAATATAATACTGTTTTTTCCCCTGCCGCTCTTGTTCTGAGACATACAATTTTTCAAGCTTCTTACCAATCTTAGTCTCCCATAACTCAACCAACTCATACAAAGAATATTTAGAAAAGAAAATATTTTGCAGGGAGTTATTTAAAAAATCGTTATATTTGTAGGGACAAAAAACATATTTAAGCCAATATAATATTTCACCTGTGATCTTTAACTAGAAAGGATAACAATGATATAAGATTTTGTAATTAATGTTGTAATATGAACCGAGAATTTTAATCTATTAGATATGACTAAGTATTCTCATTTCTCACTATAAACAAGAGCTCTCATCCAATCTACTCGAAAGGATACGTGGATGAGAGCTCTTGTTGAATCTAACTGTTGGATAACATGATATTGTCTTTGAGCTCTTGTAGATATATATTCTGGTGCATAATTAGTTCATTCACGTATCCCTTCGCGTAGAAGCTTACAAGAGCTGCTCTTTGCCCTGCTAACTTTTGGGCAGCAGTGATCACTCCCCACCCTCGTCACTCACAGATGTCACAATCCAACCAGCTTTCGCTTGGTTTGTCCTGGAACCATACTGTACATCCCAAACTGCTTTCAAAACTGTCAACTGCCTCGACAAACCAACACATGTCTTTCCAGCACGCGTTGTCCTCACTTGCATGCTTTCTATTAATTCCCAAGTTCTCACTAACAAAAATTATATAAAAAAACACGGGACTAATATTTGTCATTGGTAACTAACAGAATAAAAAGTAACCGTCACTAATATAAAAAAAACAAGAGACAAATATTTGTCTTTCAAAATTATAATTTTTAAAAACTACTATAAAAACACTAGGTAAACTACTAAAATACCCCTAACTGAAAAAAAAATTGACTGAAGGGAAATTTCATAACTGCGAAAAAATAATGTTTTTAAAGGTGAGAAGTGAGAGACAAAAAAGGTGTTAGTAAAAAAATAAAACAACGCTGAAAGGTGCGCTGACGCGTGGAGAGAGATTGTTTTTAACCAAAACTACTAAAATCAATCTATTTACCCACTAACAAAAATTCCAAAATATTTTTTTTGTCTCTTAGAATAAAACGGGAAAACATAATTACTATTTAAACAACTTGATAGTAACAAAAAATGTGCAGTATGTAACCAAATAAAACTACTGATAAATATTCAACAAAACATGACGGTTATTTGTTTCTAATACCTAAAAGAAGGACAAATATTTGTCATTAAAAATATAATTTTTAAAAACTACTCTTAATCTACTATCTACCATAATCAACTAAAACTACTAAAACCACCAACTGTCACTGTAAATAAAAAAACATACGACAAATATTTGTCATTAATAAGTAACAGAAGGATAACTAATTGTCATTTTTATATAAAAAATACGAGACAAATATTTGTCATTCAAAGTTATAATTTTTAAAAACTAATATAAAAAAACACCGGACAAATATTTGTCACTATCAAAAATACCAAACTACTCTTTTCTAAAACTCACTTTTTGACGATAAATATGTCATTCCTAATTAATCTATCTCACTTTTTATTTTTTGTGGAACATTACACATTGTGAGAATAATTATTTTATACTCTGCTTTTCAGTAATAACGGGAAAATGTTACATGCGGTTGATATAATTTTATTACTGATAAATCAATTTTGTATATTTATCCGCCATGGGAGCTACATTATTACTACTATTCAATATTGGTTATTCAAAATTACAATTTATAAAAACTACAATAAAAAATACGGAACAAATATTTGTCACTATCAAAAATACCAAACTAAGCTTTTCTAAAACTGACTTTTTGACGACAAATATGTCATTCTTAATTATTCTATCTCATTTTTTATTTTTTTGTGGAATGTTATTACACATTGTCAGAGTAATTATTTTACATTTTGCTTTTTAGTTACAACGAAAAAATATTACATGTTGTTGGTGTAATTTTATTACTGATAAAATGTATTTTGTATATTTATTCGCCTTGGGAGCTACATTATTATTGCACGATTCATAATTACCAAATGATAAAAAATGTCAAAATTCAAGAAAATATTCTAAACTTATGAAACTTCATTTCTTAACAAGACTAACGTTGTAATAAGAATACTAGAAGCTTAACCGTGCCTACGCACGAGTGCTGTCGTTTTATTTTTATGTATGATCTCAGGAAAAATTTAATCAGTCCGAACATTTTCCCTTGAAAATCTTGACAAATTTAAAATAAACAAACTTAATTAGTCTGAACATTACACCGCGTAAAAAACAGAATATTAAAATTTTATCAAAATTTCGATAATTTTAAAATAGTAAAAAGGAAAAATGAAGGAGACTTGTAAATGAAATTAAAGTAGACATATCGTGAAAAATAGAGAAATGAGAGAGTTAGCGGAAGAGAGTGGAGAAGATGGTGAAAAAGTTTGAGAAAGTGTGTGAGAGTGAAAAAGTTTGAAAAAGTGAAAAAATGAAATTACCTAAATAAACTTCAATTGCTTATTTGAGAAATGGATAACATTGGTATTTTGGTAGTGGGTAATGTATGTACTCAGATAAAATTTAATTAGTCCGAACATTATCTCGTGAAAATTAAGATAATTTTAAAGTTGACAGATTTAATTAGTCTAAATATTACCCAGTGCAAAAAAAATGAATATTAAAATTTTGTCAAAATTTGAAAAATGTAACATCCCGAATTCGATTAATTTCGATTATCGAAATTAACTAGTGTGCTTAATTGTTTGAATCTACGAAAGTAATATTTAATTGCTATATGAGTTTAAATGATTATGAGATTGATTGGATTAAACGCATTAGTGGTGGTTGTGATATTAGGTTGCATTGGGGTAGTGTATTAGTAATAAGGGAGCGTGTTTATCATTTGAGGGCAAATTGTTCATTTCTTGATTTAATTTCTTCAGCTCATAACTCATAAGTGCCACAAACACTCACACCCAACATAAAAACACACACACACACACTCATTTCCAAAAAAGGGAAAATCAGAATTGAGAAAAGAGATCGAGAGTGAGAGCTCGAGAGTTGAGGGAAGGAAAGCCAAGGAGACAATGCTGAAAATCACTCACTATCAAGCTACATTCACTTTCTTTTATTAATTTCATCTCTTACTCTTCTCATCAAGAACTCAAATCAGAATCATCACTACCCAAAAAAGAAACCCAAAACAGAAGCCAAAACCCCTCGTTCCAAACCCTTCATGAATGGTCTTGCATGTGTTACGTTTTAGAGGAATTGGAGCATGGTGAGCCGTATTATGAGTAGAGGAACCTTCAGGTTATGCTATCGGAGCTGGAACCAGAAGTTTTGAGACAAATTTTGTGGTCAAGCAAGTTTAGACGTAGTTAGGAGTGTTGTCAAAGAAGAGTAGAACTAGAGGATAGCATTACAAATTTGGGAGCATTGGGATTTTGGAGATTTGGCTTGCATGGGCAAGGCGTATCTAGGACCTTGGGTTAGGGTATGCAAAAAATCTTAAACACATGCATTGGTATAAATATAATAAAAGAGGAAGAGAAGAAAGAAGAACTTACTCGAGAAGGAGGAAAAGCGCGAAGAGAGAAAATTAGAAATGTGTAAGAGTGTAAGTAATTGTGTGAATATGGTGTATTAGATAGGTGTAAAACTAGGAGTTTCGATGCAAACAAATATTTTCTAAGTGTGCAAAATATTTTTTTAATAGAATATTCGTGCTAATATTATTTTTTAATAGGAGTACTAGTACTAATACTATATTTTCAGGGTGGTAGGTTGACCAGCCTGACTTATAAGTAGATCCGCCCAGGGCAAATATGGAGTCTAGAGATTGCTAGGAACTTGCATGTTGGTTTTGAAGGTAGAATTCATTTATTCTGAAGCTGCATTGTTGAAAGAAGTGGGTTGGAGGGAGTGGAGCAGCTGGGATTTGAAGTTGAGTAAATTGGGGTTAGTTCCTAGTTGATCAAAGTTTGCATTATCTTGCTTGTTGCGGTTGATTGTGATTCTCATCACAAATAAGGTGAGTTCCAACTCCGTTTAGGATTTTATTCTTTCTGAATGTCGTCTCTGCATGTTAATGAGTCGTAATATTTGAGTTCGTTTCATAAGTTTCGAGTCTTAAAAATCGTAATTTTGGCATGAATGATAGTGAAACCAGTATGGTTATAGTCTTGGTAAAATGTCCATAACTTTCGGTACAGATATTGTTTTGAATTGGTTTTTGTTTCATTGGAAAATAGACTTAATTTCTTACGAAATTTGCACTGGTTTCACCAAATTTCAAAGAATTAATGGATAAAATTGGAGTGCAAGTTGACCAAAAAGTGCTGTTTAGTTTCTGTACCTTGGTGTCGTATTTTGAAAAACTGTACCAACTGATTGCTTATTTTGAAAAATAAAATCATAGGCAGAAACTAGACTCATAGAGCTTCCCAAAGAGGGGTCGTTTGTATAAATCCGACGTCGTTTGATATTTTAAATAATTCGTCGAAGTAGACGTATGACTACAGAAAACTCTGCACCTATGCTATGTGTTGCAATATTTGATTTTGTCACTATAAATCGTGCGATGTATTGATTGTTAATTGACATTGTTTGGACTGGAATGATGTATTAGATTTTCTGTTTTTGAGGTTCGATTGTGATTGGAACATTTATGCTACTGTTTTAAGTCTAATTGGATTATTTGAATAATTGTATTAAGTTATAAAAAAAATGGAATATAACCGTACGATTAGTGAAACGAGAGTGTACATGGAAATGGTATAACTTAAGTAACTATAAGTTTAAATTAACTTTATACATGAGAATGTGATGAATAGATAATTCATCAAAGACTGATTGAGGTTCATGATATATATATATTATATTGAGTGCAAGAGACGGCCCAATGCGGGTATTATGAAGGAGACGGCCCAATGCGGGTATTATATGGGTGACGACCCAAAGAGGTTAGCATACTAGGAGGGGAAGGTTATGAGCCCTTACCCTAGGCTCTGTTTTTACCATTAGGGAAAGTACTAGTGGGAAGGGGGTTCACCGGGATTACCAAAGCTGCGGTCGGTGTTATGCTAAAGTTAAGTAGTACGGTTCACCGGGATTACCAAAGCTGGGGTCGGTGTCGTACTAAGTTAGAAAGACACGTAGTTTATAAATTAAACTACGATTAAAAAGAATTCATAAATGAACCGCGAGTGTAGTGAGGGGTCTCGTTAGGACTCACTGAGATTTTTAATTTCACCCTTTATGTTTTGTGATTTTTACAGAGAAACAAGGAAAAGAATGACGAAGAAGCACGAGTAAGCGATGTGCTTGAGAAGTGGATGAAGACTTAGTTCTTTGCTTATGTTGTTTAGATTTTCTTGTGGTCTTTGTATTTCGATCTTATAACTTGGACTTGTTTTAAAGTTATAAATCGTTTCCGCAATTTCTTGTATTGGATATTTAGCACTAGCTAGGTTGTGAGAGGTGCGAGAAACATCGAGACATAAGTATTTTGATGTATTTACATTTTAAAGTCATGTGATATCTTTATATATGACTCATTAATGAAGTTAATTCGAAGTTTTTAGTTGTGTTCAATATCTGAGACAGGAAATTATTCTCTGATGTATGCTAAACTGTATATTCTATAGTAGAGATATTAGGACTTTGGTTTAGGATACTAAGCTTTTCCGTAGTTTTTCTTACTAAATTAATTTTAGCCATTGGATCCATTTTTTATTAATCTAATTTGATCTAACGGTTGATAATGAATAAGGGTGTTATTGTCATTTTAAAAATAAGGGTGTTGTATTTTTTTAAAATAAGGGTGTTGTTGTATATATATATATATATATATATTAAAATAAATAACACCACCACTTCCCTTGGCTGGTCACCGGAGAGCCACCATGACCTCCGCCACCGACCATCGTCGGTCGCCGGAGCTCCGCCGCGAGGACCACCGTCGATCGTCGGAGCTCTGCCGGCGGCCATCGCCTGCAACCACCACATATTTATTTATATATAATATATATTATAAATATAAAAAGTTAATAAATAAAAATGTTTTTTTATTAATAGATGGTTTGTAGTCACTTAACCATTTGTTATACAAAGATGTGGTTAGTGGAATCTAACCACAATTGTGCACATCTATGGTCATGGTGGCTCTCCGGCGATCGGCCGACGGTGGTGGTGGTGGTGCTATTTATTTTAATATATTTATATATATATATATATATTAAAATAAATAGTGTGTGTAGGTGGGGAAATTACTAATCAATCCTTTTAGTATTTGTTACTAAGGTTTTGGCTTAGTATCCTAAATCATACTCAGATATTAGGGTGTTACAAAAAAACATTTAAAATAGTAAAGAGGAAAAATGAAGGTGACATGTAGATAAAATTAAAGTAGATTTGTTGTGAAAAATAGGTAAATGGGAGAATAAAAGGAAGGAAGAGGAGAAGAGAGTGAAAAAGTGTGTGTGAGAGAGAGACTGAGTGAAAAAGTTTGAAAAGATATGAAAAATAGAGAAATTAGAGAATTAGAAGAAGAAAGAGGTGAAGAGAGTGAATAAGTGTGAGAGAGAGAGAGTAAAAAAGTGAAAAAGATTGAAAAGTGAGAGAGAGTGAAAAAGTGAAATTATCTAAATATCCTCCAATTATTTAGTTTGGAAAATGATAAGATTGATATTTTAGTAGTAGGTAAATGATTTAGATAGATAGTAGATAAATTTACCATTAGAAACTAATTTTATAAATTATTATTCTGCTTTTTCCAACAAGAAAATATTTTCCCTTATATTTGTTTTTTTAAAATTTTTATATTTACTTATTTTTTATATATTTTGGCTAATTAATTTCTAATTTAGTCAATAAATATAAAGAACACGAGATCCACTAGTTTCAAATGTAAAAAAATAAAGCAAAATTATAATCTCATTTACATACCAAACAGAGATGAATCTATCCATGATGCCCCTTTTGCTAAAAAAAATTGATTTATCTATGATATAAAGCACGTGGCATATCTTTATTAGGGTTAAATATGTTTTTAGTCTCTATAAAATTTGAGTTTTTTTTTGTTTTAGTCTCTTAAAGAAATTTCACCAACTTTTGGTCCCTTTAACATTCAAGTTTTTTGTTTTTAGTAATGGCTTTTAATAACGCTTTGTGACTATAAATCGTGCTTTTTTGACCTTTTCTAAGCGCTATTGAAAGTCTTGGAGCATTATTAAAAGTCATCTAAGAATATACATCCAGTGGTACTCTTGAGGTGGGCCATCCAACAAGAATTGGCGCCACTTCTCCCCCACCCCCTCCTTTTTGGCGCCAATTTCTTTCCCCAAAATTCCCTCATTCTCTCTTTTTTCCCCTTTTTATCCCTCTTTTTTTTCTTCGTTTTTTTTAATATAGAGCAATTTATGATGCAACAAAAAAATTAATTGTTCAATTATGTGAAATGTGAAATTTGTTCCTCTATAATCCATATTTTTATGTTTTAAGTGTATTTTGTGGTGCAGTAAAAATTTTATTTTTTCAAATAGTCGAAGTCTATTCCTTCATAATCAGATTAGTAAAAACGAAAATTAATTTGTTACAAATCACGTAAAGTGTGACGTTAAGCAGTGTGTTGTGAGATACTTTAAGGTCCGACAATTTTTTTTTATTTCGGGTCCGACAAAAAATTAATTCTTCAAATATTCGAATATTGTTCCTCCATTACCAATTTTGTGAAAAGAAATAATAGATGTACAAATACACGGATTCGTTTTTCAATAATTGGTTTGGTCAACCAAAAAATTAATTTCGCGCCAAAACATGTAAAGTGTGACGCTAAGCAGTGTGTTTTTCGGTGTCTTAGAAAAAATTTAGAGTTTACAGATATACATATTTCGTTTTAGTAATTGGTTTGGTCAAACAAAAATGTAATTTCGTGGCAAAATACATAAAGAACGACGCCATAGCATTCAAAAAAATTTAACTGTTGAAATACTCAAAGTTCTTTAGGCTTTTTCTTCTTACTATTTATAATAAATGTTCAATTTCGATGTCTTTCAATCTCTCTCAGGGTCCCGTATGATTGTTGTCGTCGTCGTGTGATGTATAAACAACTACTACCCCTTCAAGTGGAAGTTCCTCACCCACATGCACATCAAGGAAACCCTAATTAATCATCTTATTTTCTGTAACTTAGATAATTAGGTGAAGGAGGATGTTAAAGTTATGTTTTGCTATGGGTTATGTCTGGGTTATGTCTGTACACTTTAACTTAGCTCTTAAGCTCACAATTATCTTTTTTTTATTTATATTTAAACAAGGCTTTTTCATATTGCAATTTAGCCAATAATCTTTTCTACTTCCACAATTCTGTATTCATAATTTTATATTTTAAGGGTACTTTACGATTCAGTAAAAAGTATAACTGTTCAAATAGCCGAAGTTGATTCCTCCATAATCAGATTAGTGAAAATGAAAAATTAATTTCGTAACAAATTACGTAACGTTATTTTTATTATATTATAGTGGTAACCTCTCCCCTTCCCTCCTTTTCCCTCTTTCTTCTCTCTCTCTTTTTTCCCTTCAAAATCCATGTTACTTTCAGAGATATTTCTAATCGTTGTTGTCTTCGTGTGATGCATAATTAACCACTACCCCTTCAAGTGGAATTTTCTTACCAACATACACATCAAGGAAACCCTAATCATCCTATTTTCATTAACTTAAATAATAATTAGGTGAATGATGATGTTTAACTTATGCTTCACTATCTTTGGATTATGCATCTTATGTCTTTTAACTTTCTACTTGAAATTATGATTATCCATTATGTGACAACTGTGCTCCATTGTTTCTTTGAGTAGTTCCATAGATTCTAAAAGGACAACTTACTGGAAAAAATTTGTTCAGTTAAAGAAAGAGGTTGAATATCCTGAGTTGCGCAACCCACAGGAACTGTTTGCTAGCACCAATAAAATCAGTTCGAATATTCGACCATTTGCACGGGCAGATATCTAAAAATTGATCACTGCTTGGCGCCATCCTCAATTCAAGGAAAACTTTCTTCATTGTTTGAGAAAAAATAATCTTCTATTACGTGTCTTAGAAGAAGAGGATTATTCCAAGATATATATGACATGTCCTGATGTCCCTTCTATGGGATCATTGCATTCCAAATCCAGTGTTTTATTGTTTTGATTTTAATTTAAGCTAATCCAACTTAAATTCAATTGGATGATTAAGTTAACGAAGGTGTCGAAGTCATTTATGTTCATACATCAGCAACTCCTAATTAAGCATCAGATTATGTATCAGCGGAATCCTTCCAACGCTTCTGTTTTTGAAGATGGCTTAACCCCTGATAACCCAATTATTATGTAATAACTAGCATTTCTACTACTGTTATCGTTTTTACTTTCGCTTTCATCCTTTCGAATCTTTTAAACATAACTTAGTTGTTAAAATTTGACTTCAATTACTATTAATCTAATTTTGGTCTTATAATGCTTCCGTAGACCCTAAAGCTTTGGCGAAGTCCAAATTTTATTTGGACAAAACTTGGTGAGAGATTAAAAACAAAAAGTCCAAATTTTATAGGGACCACAAACATATTTAACCATTTTTAATAGGTACTTTGTTAGTGGTTAGTAATTTCTTTGACTAAAAATGATTACCGACATTATGTGGCACAAGTGGTAGTAGATTCTTGTGTCCATTAACCATTTGGTTCTAGGTGCGATCTCTGGCCGGTGGGTATGAAATATATTTGTTAGAAGATATCAACCTCTTAAATGGATCTCTGATACCACAAGTGATTAATTAATTAGGCAAGAATAGATATAAATATAGCATGCAATGCAATTCAAAGTATGGCTCGCGTTTAATTTATTAGGCAAGAATAGATATAGATATTGCCTATATCATCAATAAAAAAAGATATAGATCTTGCCTAACAATTCACGCTCTCAGTAAACCATGTGGTGTGGTTGAGCGGTTGGGGTTCATCCTCTCTTAATCAAGTGTCGAAGGTTCGATCTTCGCTTTGGGTATGGAGCAACTTTAAATCCCTGGGCCATCTGTCTCACCCTTCGAGGTGCCTCCAATACAGCGAGAGAATTAGTCACTACGTATGGCGGTGGATACCCTGGTCTAGACCAAAAATATTACAAATATATAGTAACTTTGGATACATTTTATTAATCTTTTTTAAGAACATTTTATTAATAATCTTTTTTCCGGTGTATGATACATTTTATTATTTTATCTAACTAAATGTAACACACTTTCACTCATTCAAATACGGTTTCACCCGTAGTTTCATTTTCTAATAAAGAGACTAAATCACACATATAAAATATTTTTATCATACCACCCATACATTTTTTTCTTTTGGCAAATTAAGTATATCTCCAAAATTGAGCTATCATATATATGTTAGTCACAAAATGGGTTCAAATATTATTGCAACCTTTGCCATTCTCTTCTCTATTAACCTCATTTTATTCTCGACTTTTGGTTCTGCCAACTCGCCTCTTATAGCACCTCCTTGTCCTCTACCTAATTCACCTCCTACCGCTCCACCTAATGTACCTCCAACAACTCCACCTAAGGTAGCTCCTACCGTTGCACCCCCTAAGGCACCTCCAACCAACGCACCTGCTACACCTCCTATTGCTCCGCCTAAAGCACCACCTACCGCTCCTCCAAAGGAACCTCCTACTGCACCGCCTAAGGAACCTCCAATAGCTCCTCCTACTTCACCTCCTACCACTCCCCCTAAAGCACCTCCAACCACTCCACCTTCTGCTCCGCCTAAATCACCACCTATGGCTCCTCCAAAGGAACCTCCTACCGCACCTCCAACTACACCTCCTACCGCTCCCCCTAAGGCACCTCAAACTACTCCTCCTACCACTCCCCCTAAAGCCCCTCCAACAGCTCCTCTTACTACACCTCCTACCGCTCCGCCGATAGCACCACCTACAACTCCTCCTACTACACCTCCAACCGCTCCCCCTAACGCACCACCTGCCACTCCTCCTACCGGTGTATGATACATTTTATTATTTAATCTAGGTTTAAATATTTGATCCCCCCTGCAAATATACCCATTTTCCTTTTACCCACTGTAAAAAAAAGTTTACGGTTACACCCTGCAAATATAAACAGTTTTCGGTCTCCCCCTCTGTTAGATTATGTAGTGTATAATGGGTATAAACCATGTACGGTTACCCCCCTGCAAAATATAAAAAGTTTACGGTTACCCCCCAGTAGGGGGTAACTAGAAACACTTATTATTTGTAAAGTTGATTTTAAAACTTTTTTTTTACAAGGGGTAAATGGAAAATTGGGATATTTACAAGGGGATCAAATATTTAAGCCTTTTATCTAACTAAATGTAACACACTTTCACTCATTCAAATACACTTTCACCCGTAGTTTCATTTTCTAATAAAGAGACTAAATCACACATATAAAATATTTTTATCATACCACTCATACATTTTTTTTCTTTTGACAATTCATACCACTCATACATAAAAATACAATAATGGGATTGATCTACTTAATTATTACGCCATATATACGAGGCTTGTACCCATTGCGCCTGTCGCTGAAATGCAATCTCAAAGTATGGCATATACATTTAAAGTTAATTAGGCTAATATTGCCTAACTATTCACCCTTTATTAATTTAGCTAATTTAAGAGAGCCATTCAGAATAAGATATAAACATTAAATTAATAACCAAGTTAAATAAAATATGAAACAAATAAAAATAACCTTCTCTGCGTTAAAAAAAAAAAAACTCACCCATGCACCTATAAATATGGCGCTCCTAAGATCTCAAACTTCAATAAGCTCAAGCAAATTAAGTATATCTCCAAAATTGAGCTATCATATATATGTTAGTCACAAAATGGGTTCAAACAATCTTGCAACCTTTGCCATTCTCTTCTCTATTAACCTCATTTTATTCTCGACTTTTGGTTCTGCCAACTCGCCTCCTATAGCACCTCCATGTCCTCTACCTAATTCACCTCCTACCGCTCCACCTAATGTACCTCCAACAACTCCACCTAAGGTAGCTCCTACCGTTGCACCCCCTAAGGCACCTCCAACCAACGCACCTGCTACACCTCCTATTGCTCCGCCTAAAGCACCACCTACCGCTCCTCCAAAGGAACCTCCTACTGCACCGCCTAAGGAACCTCCAACAGCTCCTCCTACTTCACCTCCTACCACTCCACCTTCTGCTCCGCCTAAATCACCACCTATGGCTCCTCCAAAGGAACCTCCTACCGCACCTCCAACTACACCTCCTACCGCTCCCCCTAGAGAACCTCCTACTACTCCCCCTAAGGCACCTCCAACTACTCCTCCTACCACTCCCCCTGAAGCACCTCCAACATCTCCTCCTACTACACCTCCTACCGCTCCACCTAAAGCACCTCCAACAGTTCCTCCTACTACTCCTCCTACCGCTCCCCCTACCGTTGCACCTACTACACCTCCTACTGCTCCGCCGATAGCACCACCTACCACTCCTCCAAAGGCACCTCCAACCACATCCCCTATTTGCCCTGTGCAAAACTTGCGTGTTTGCGTTGGACTGCTGGGTATCATCAACATTCAAATTGGGAGTCCACAAACAACACCTTGTTGCTCTCTCATCAGTGGTCTAGTTGATCTTGAAGCTTCCGTCTGCATTTGCACCGCTTTGAAGGCTAACATCTTGGGAATATTTCTTGACCTTAACATTCCCTTGGGTATACTACTTAACAACTGTGGGCACAAGTTGCCTGCTGGCTTCACATGTCGTCGTTAAGAACATGTATTGCATGCATGACATCCATATCATATTCTGTCAGCTTAAATGTATTATGCATGGTACGATGTTAGTACTTTAATTTGAGCTAAGGAATATATATGTATGCATATGCACAATGTTATTGCCAGTAGACGCTTGCTATTATGTGTTGATCAATCACAAATAAATAAAAAGCTATTATTATTATACTTATTGCATTGTTGTTTTTGTTTGTCCGTTCTTACTTTCGATTGGCGAAGGCTCTTAATTGCGTATCATGAGGCCTCCTCACAATTTTTATTTCAATAGTGCTAAATGACTCGACAATGTATTCATGAATTTAGCCCGAATGATATTATCTGGCATGACAGAGTGGGAAACTTAATCAAGAAAACCCAAAAAAATGGTTGCAGCAGGATCGACATTCCTCTGCATTACCTAGTTGACCGTTATATATGGACTTTTTGGCTCGACAAACTGCAAGGCGGACCATCTTTATTTGCTCATGAAATCCTCGACCCAATAGAAGAAAAGGCCCGACTAAACCCATCAGGATGGGAGAGCAAGAAAACAGTCCTCAGTAACCGCTTGGAAGTTACACTGGCTCTATATATAAGAGTAATAGAAAATATAGAAGGGGACATTCTTGTACACAAAACACATGTAAACTAGGCACGCCGGCATACCCGCCTCCATTGTTGCAATCCAAGTTCATGAATGAAACTCTATCCAATAACACCTAGATAGATGTGAGTCAACTCACTCCAATTGTAATTGAAATATTACCATATGCCTTTCTCTGCACAAGTTTCATATAAACCTTTTGCCATCTTAAGTGTTGTGGTGTCAGAGAGGTAAAATGAAAAGGCTATATGCCATTTTTATTTTTACCCATCATGTAAGCAGAAGTTGCTAAATAAAATCCATATGTTTAAGATGTGTTCAGTGTAATGATTCCTTATTTTTAGGTCTTTATTATCCTTTTCGTCTCTGTTTTGTATGATTATATATCCACAGACAGAGTCTGGAGAACTCTGATTTATTGTCAGAAATAAAAACCTTTAATTATAATCGTTAAGTTATAATTAATAGTCCAAATTACGTTATTAATTATAATAAGTTTAAATATGTTTTTCGTCCATGCAAATATAGTTTTCTTAATAAGTCCCTGTAAAATCATTTATTTAAATAAGTCTCTGCAATATTTTTTGTTTTAAATATGTCCTTCTGTTAACATTCTGTTAGCCATCTGCTGATGTGGCTAATAGAATTACATGTTGGCATTGACCAAGTCTTATTTGACTTAACATATCATTTATTTTTATTTTTCTTTTATTTAAATTCTATCTCTCTCGCTGTAATGGTGGAAGAAGAACTGAAGAAGAAAGCCAAGAAACCCCAAATCTGTCACAACTCCAACGTTTTCAGACCCATCGCTCTAATATAATACTTTGTTTTTCCCCAGCAGCTCTTGTTCTGAGACATACAATTTCTCAAGCTTCTTACCAATCTTAGTCTCCCATAACTCGACCAACTCATTCAAAGAATAAACATTTCCTTGAGGTCTCAAGCTTCTACTGGCTGCAATGGTGGTGTTGTACATTTAGAAAGAGAAAGAGTAACTATACACCTCATATGTCAACTCTGCATTCAAAAAATTAGAGAAAAAAAATGACACGTCATAACTCTGTTAGACACGTCAGCCTTTTTTTAACGGAACACTAACAGAAGGGTCTTTTAAAAAAAGTTATTTTGCAGGGACTTTTTTTTTAAAAAAATTGCAGGGACTTATTTAAAAAATCGTTATATTTGTAGGGACGAAAAACATGTTTAAGTCAATACAATATTTCACCTGTGATCTTTAACTAGAAAGGAAAACAATGATATAAGATTTTGTAATTAATGTTGTAATATGAACCGAGAATTTTAATCTATTAGATATGATTAAGTATTCTCATTTCTACTATAAACAAGAGCTCTCATCCAATCTTCTCATCTCCCCCCTCTTGTATAAAATTAAATATGTCAATCTGACTGTTGAATAGCATGATATTGTCTTTGAGATCATATATATCAAATTTCATACAAATCAAAAGTTAATTGACACATCATCGCAGTACTTTATTTCGATGGCTAATATGTTTTTTAAAAGATAAGTAAATGCATGTTGTTGGATAACATGAATATCGATTTGTTTTGAAATTTGATATACATGCTTACAAGGATAATATCACATTATTTAACAGTCTGGTTGATAAATTTCATTTTCAATATAGAGTGGGAAACTTAATCAAAAAAACCCAAAAAAAATGGTTGCAGTAGGATCAACATTCATCTGCATTACCTAAATAGATGTGAGTCAACTCATTCCAATTGCAACTGAAATATTACCATATTCTTTTCTCTGCACAAGTTTCATAAACTTCTTGCCACCTTAAGTGTTGTGGTGTCAGAGAGAGGTAATTCATGAGAACCATTATAATGAATAGAATGTGGAAATTAAAATCTCTCAAATCAGGAAACTTTCCAGAAGGTTGCACATCCCACTACTACTTTAAGTCAGACACGCTTAATTATGGAGTTCTTATGGGAAGGGCTCCCAAAAAAGATAGTGCATCATATTGGTGTAGGCAGTCCAAATCAATTCTTTTAAGCCTTCCTTACATGTACAGCCTCCTGAACCCTCTCATTCTGGTACATATTTAGTTCATTCACGTATCCCTCTCATATTGGTGTAGGAGCTGCTCTTTGCAATGCTAACTTTTGGGCAACGGCGATCACTCCCAGCCCTCGTCACCCACAGATGTCACAAGCCGACCAGCTTCCGCTTGGATTGTCCTCGAACCACACTGTACATCCCAAACTGCTTTCAGAATTGGTCGACTGCCTCGACAAACCAACACATGTCTTTCCAGCATGCGTTGTCCTCACTTGCATGCTTTCTAGAAAACTTCTCAGAAGGTCACTCATCCCACTACTACTCCAAATCAAGCACGTTTAACTATGTAGTTCTTATGGAAGGGCTCCGGAAAGATAATGCACCATGTTGGTATAGGTAGTCCAAATCAATTTTTTTAATTCTTCCTTCAATTTTACAATTCAATACCTGCACATCCTCAGGATCTCTCTCATTCCGGTGCATATTTGGTTGATTCACGTATCCCTTCGCCTAGAAGCTACTAGAAGTTGTTCTTTGTCATGCCAACTTTTGGGCATCGACGATCACTCCCCGCCCTCGTCAGTCACAATGTCATCGTAGTATTGTTCCTACACAACCAAATGTCCCAAACTACTTCTAACCACACAATATGTTTAACCCCTCTAAGCCTCTTGCCTCACAAACCAAATCCATGATGCAAAATACCCGAACGATACACACTTGCAAAGCCCAACCAACCATATATTTTTGTTCATATAGCATATACAAAGTGCCAACAAAAAATATGTGATTAATGGTTCTTATTCCCTAAAGGACATGACACATGATAAATTATGAGAAGAAAACAAAACATCTACGTGGAATAATGCCAGCCTTGTTGGAAGCCTTCCATAAACCAACCTCCACACAAAAACTTGGATTTTTGAAGGAACAAAGCTATGCCAAATTTATTGACAAGCTTCCACAATGGAGTCATTTGATCGTACCTGCACAACAGTATTTAACAGTCAAGTGTAACAAGTTTTAATAGTGAAAAGTGTTGAGACAAAATCTTTCAAATGGTTTGATGGTTAACAAACCTTTTGATGAGAAGTTTAAGTTTTCCGATTTTATATGTGTCTAATGTTGCTTCTTGACTAATTAATTAAGGAAAGTACACATTGTCACTACTCGAAAAAAATTACATACTTAGTGAAGCATTTTTTAGAAGACTTGAAGCGATTACAAAAGCCAAGAAAGCAAGCAATAAGAAGTACGACAGAAACAACAATGAAGAATACCCTCTTAAATCTCAAGAAGGGTCATTATTAAGAAGAGTCAACTTCAAAAGACTCAAGTTCAGAAGTCTCTGTTTCAAAAGAGTCAACTTCAAAAGACTCAAGTTCATAAGTGTTTACCTCAGAAGAGTCAAGATAAGAAGAGTCTAGATCAGAAGTGCATTAAAAAGAACGATCAAGATAAGAAGACTTAAGATAAGACGATTCAAGTTCAGAAGAGTCAAGTTCAGAAGAATCAAATTAAAAAGACTCAGAGATCAGAAGGGTCATTAGAGCTGTAAAGTGTAGTTTTCTCAGAAGTGCAGGAAAGTTGTTGTACTTGCTTCTCATCCTTCCCAACGACTTTATTCAATCATGAAACAACTATATTTCATATCCTTGGCTATAAATAACATCAAAGATCATTGTTGAAGACTGGGTGAAAGCGCATTGAACTTTTACCAACCTTCTCTAAACCATACTCAACTACACTTTAGCTTTTGGGATTTCTTTATACTATGAGTATGTACTTCTTAGCTTGTGTTTTGGATTCTATTGAATCTCCTTGCATCAACTAAACTCTTGTCATCCCACAAAAACCTAACTATGTATTGTGTAACCTGCAGTGTCTTCTCAATTTACCATGTGTTGCTGATAATTCTGCATTGCATATAGTTTTGATGGTCTAAAACTAAGTGTTTTTATATTGAATTTATGAAACTACATTGATTTTGGACCACAAATTGCCACATTTGTCATAACCATGATTTTCAGGTGCAAATTGATGGTTTGGATCCTATTGAAGCTTGAAAGAATGAGTTGAGTTGCTAAGAGTTCTACCGTGCACCGAAGGATGCGTCTGCCGAGCATTTGGAGCGCCTACTACTTCAAAGATCTGCTACAAAGCTCCCAAGCGCTTCTGCATGCGTTTGGGGCGCTTCTGTATCTGTTGCTTCTGTTGCCCGTGCGCCCAAGCACTCCTGTCATGCGCTTAGGGCGCCTTCATGTCTGATGCTTCTGCTTGTCGTGCGCCCAAGCGCTGTTTCATGCGTCTGGGGCGCTTTTACATCTGATGCTGCTGTTGTCATGCGCCCAAGCGCTTCTGTCGTGCGCTTGGGGCGCTTTCTTATCTGGTGTTTCTGTTTGCCATGGGCTCAAGCGTTTCTGTCGTGCGCTTGGGCCCTTTTCTCTGCGAATTGGTTTAAGTTGCAATTTTCATCCAACTTAGGGGATCTTTTGCCATATTCTTAACCTAGCTTTGGGAGAGAGGCAGGAGCTGCGACCAAGGATCATCACCCTTCATCATCATTGAAGATTCAAGGCTTGCGAACAAGATTTTGGAGCTTCAATGTGGTCACTCTATCTATTAAGTTTCCTTTTATGTTTGATTTTCTCTTCCTCTATGTTTAGCTAAATACCTTTTGGTTAGGGATGAATGAATATTGATGAAACACTATTGTAGTTGATTTTGATCTATTTAAATGTTATATTCCCTCTTCCTTTGTGTATTCAATCTTTGTTCTTAATGCTTTTTATGAATTGATCATCCATAAAATGATGTATGATTCATGTATGAGATGGAAGTTTTATGCATGAATGCTTAAGATTGAGCACCTTCAATTCTTAGTCTAGGAATAGTTTTGGAGTTGTTGTATCTTGAAAACCCTTGATTGTAATGTTTGTTTTAAATTAGAATCACCTAAGGAATTAGGGTTTTTAGTTGTTTACAAAGGATTAGTTGCCTAAGGAATGAGGAATTGAGTAATGTTGTGGGTTTGATAACAAAGGTAAAGAGGGAGTAATTTTCTATAACAAATCATTTTGCAATAGTGTGGAATCAATAGGAATTCATCCTTAGCATCTTTTATCATCTAGTAATTTCAAAAGCGTTCTTCGGTTTATTTTCTAAAAATCACAAAAACATTTTACGGTTATTCTTTATATTATTATCAACACAACTAAATTCAGTCCATTGTTCAAACTAGTAACTGGAACTTTAAATTGATAAGTACGTGCAATCCTTGAGTTCGACATCCGGTTCTTACCTTTTTATTATTACTTGCGACGATTTGGTACACTTGCCAATTTCGCCATCAAGTTTTTGGCGCCGTTGCCGGGGATTGCCAAATTTTTATCAATTTAATCTTCGATTACTTGATTGGATTTTATTTTCAGTTATTTTATTTTATTTTTGTCTCTTAATCACTAACTTTTCTCTAACTTTGTTTATGCGAGGCACTGCCTCAACTGACCTTCTCTTTGATCCAGAAATTGAAAAGACTGCAAAGGCAAATCGAAAGGCTACAAGAGAAAGAAAACTCCAAGAAAAAGAAGCAGTAAGAGAAGTAGAGATTGTGTCTGAGATTCCTGTGATTGAAGATATGGCTGACCCACCAGTTAGACGCCTTCTTGGAGACTATGGGAGTCGTGACACAAACAGACATAGGTTACCAATTGCTCATCAACTGGTAACCGTAAATAGGTTTGAGATCAATCCAGGACTGTTTCGTGAATTGAGGGAGATGCAATTTGGTGGAAGACCATGTGAAGATGCAAACAAGCATCTCACCAATTTTGCACAACTATGTGAAACAGTGAAAGTGGATGGTAATACTGATGAAGCTAAGAAACTGAGGCTTTTTCCATTCTCTCTAAAGGATGAAGCCAAAGAGTGGTTTGACTCGCAACCCGAAGGTAGCATCACTACATGGAATGATCTTGAAGACAAATTTCTTGAACAATTTTTCCCTCCTTCCATGTTCATTAAGAAGAGGGGAGAAATCAATAGTTTTGAGCAAAAAGAGGGTGAGTCTCTCTATGAGACTTACAAAAGATTCAAGATCACATTGAAGGCTTGCCCGAATCATGGTTTTGATGACCATCAGCAAATGCAAATCTTTTGTACTGGTTTGAGACCGAATGCTAGGATGATGCTTGATGCCTCAGCAGGTGGTTCTTTGAATTTCAAGACCGCGGTAGAAGCAAGACAAATAATTGAAGCTATGGTTTCAAATGACTACTTGGCGGCTCATGATAGAGGAGGTACATCTAAAAGAGGTCTCTTTGACTTAGATGCTCAGACTGCCGGGTTGGCTCAACAGAAGATAATCACTCAACAGTTGGAAGAACTGAAAAAGGGAATGGAAGCTCTAAAGTTAAATTCTGTTCAACACCATTCTGCTCAGGTAAATGCTATGACAAGTTTAAAGTGTGATTACTGTGAAGGTCCACATTCTAATCAGGACTGTGAACTTCCCCTATCAATCCAAGAGAAGATATTTTTTGTTAAAAATAATCCATATTCCAACACCTACAATCCGGGCTGGGGGAATCATCCGAATTTCTCTTGGAAGGATCAAGGGCAAAGCCAAAATGCTCCTCAAAAGAAAGCAGATTGGGAGATAGCAGTTGAGGGTCTGGCTGCACAAACTTCTTCATTCATGGAGGAAACAAGAGCAGGTTTCAAAAGTCTACAAGCTAGTTCTAAAAATCAAGAGGCTTCCATAAGAAATCTAGAGACTCAAGTGGGCCAACTGGCCAAGCAAGTTGCACAAAGACCTTCGGGATCTCTTCCAAGTGATACTATTCCTAATCCAAGGGGTGGTGAAACAGTGAACTCTATAACCACACGAAGTGGCAAAACAATTGAAGTTGTAGCAAAGAAGAGTCCAGAAGAAGTGATTGAGCCTAATGACAACGCTTCTGTGGGTGTTGATGAGAATTCTAATGTAAAAGAGAAGCCAAAGCTTCCAAAACCAATTATTAAGCTACCTTTTCCCCAAAGACTAAAGAAGGAGCAAAATGAAAAGCAATTTGGTAAGTTTCTAGATGTTTTCAAAAAGTTACAAATTAACATTCCTTTTGCAGAAGCTCTTGAACAGATGCCCAAATATGCAAAATTCATGAAAGATATCCTTTCAAAGAAGAGGAGGATCATGGATGAGGAGAAAGTCATGCTCACCGAGGAGTGCAGTGCAATTTTGCAAAGGAAGCTTCCACAAAAACTCAAAGATCCCGGAAGCTTCTCTATTCCTTGCACTATTGGGGATAGAACTTTTGGGAAAGCACTGTGTGATCTTAGGGCGAGTATCAGTTTAATGCCACTCTCCATTTTCAAAAAGCTGGGCATTGGTCAGATCAAAAACACCATGATGACTCTACATTTGGCTGATCGTTCAGTGAAGCATCCATATGGTGTAGTAGAAGATGTCCTTGTGAAAATTGACAAATTCATCTTTCCGGTGGATTTTGTGGTTCTTGACATAGAAGAAGACAATGACATCCCGTTGATTTTGGGTAGACCTTTCCTAGCTACTGCTAGAGCTGTAATTGATGTGGCGGATGGAACTTTGACATTGAAAGTCCAAGATGAATTTGTGACTTTCAATGTACTCAAGGCCATGGACCGTAAGAAGAGAAATGAAAAGTGTTACCGTATTGAGGTGCTTGCTCCCAAAACTGAAAAAGAAATCCATGATCAAGCCCCCCACTCACTTCTTGAGAATTCACTTGTTGTATCAAAATATTTTGAAGAAAGGGGTACACTAAGAAAAAAGAAGCTGCGGCTATTTCAATGGATCCTCCATTCTATTCCCCTCATGCAATTCCTAGAAAGAGGAAACTTAAGCTTAAAAGAAAAGGTACCCAAGGAGCACTGAAGGAGGCACCTGAGAAGCAAAGTCCTCCACCTGAGCCAAATTAAAGAATCACCTCAACGTCAAGCTAGTGACGATAAAGAAGCGCTTTTTGGGAGGCAACCCATTCTCTTCTCCCTCATCTTATTTTATTTCTTATCTTATATTTTGTCTTTAACATTTTTTTGACGTTGTCTAGGGAGTAGATTAGCTAATCATGCATATTTTTGAATTTCTTGATGACTATCATGATGATGGGTGTGTTAAACTTGAATTAATGTGCACTTTAAACTTCATTCTTAAATTCTTTTTCTGAACTTGACATTGAATTTGTGAATCAATTTCTTGATCAATGAGCTGAAATTCTGTGATGATTCTTCTGTTAGTGTAGGTAACTCCTTGTAACCTGAATCTCGTGAATCTGGGAGCAACATATCTTTCCTCTCTAACCCAAACCTGTGAGTGTTGAGCCTAAACAGAATCTTTATTCTTGAGTGCTCCATCACTTTTCAAGATTCTTCAGAACTTGACTTAGTTCTTGATTGCTTTTGCATTGCATTTACACACACATACATGATTGAGGACTTTCTTTTTCTTGATAGCTAGAGCCTTAAAATGCCTACCCTTAAATAATGACCTTTGAGCAGCCCGTTTGAGCCTTAAATCCTTTTTTTCTGGTTACTAGCCTCATTACAAGCCATTAACTGAAAAACCAAGTGTCCCACTTGTTTGGAATTGAGGAATGTATTGTCATTATGGATCCTTGGCTATAAATTAAGTTTGGGGTTGTTTGAGGACAAACAATTTTTCTAAGTTTGGGGTGGGTATACAAAAAGTAGGTTGTAAAGAAAAGAAGAGAAGTCAAGTCAAAGTCAAAAAGAAGAGAAGTCAAGTCAAAGTCAAGTACATGAAATTGAAAAAAAAAAAAAAAAAGTACAAAAAAGAAAAAAAAAAAAGAAGACGAAAAGAAGAAGGACAATTTTTCCTTATTCTTTTCAAGAGGTTTGGGGTAAGTGATGATCAGATTTAGAGTGAACAAGGATAATTTTTCCTTGTGGGCAATTCTTTTGAAGAGGTTTGGTGAGTGGGGATAGGATCTAGAGTGAAAAATGCATTTCTCAATTCCAATCAAGAAAGCCTAGATTCCAAAAATTATCCACCCTAACCTAAGCCCCATTACAACCCTCTTAAAGTCCTCATGATTTGTGTGGTATTTGTGTGTGATTGTTTTTCTTAGAATTTTGTCAAGCCTATGGTAGATATTGCAAGTGATGTGAATTGAGTGGAAATTATACCCTGAAACACTTGAGTGTGAGATAAACACATATTGTGGAGAGTGAGAGAGAGAAAGGGAGGATTTGTATGTTGCATCTAGTGGATCAAAAATTTGGGTTACTTTGAGTTACTTTCACTTGTTAGCATGAACTCAAAGAATGAGTGAATTGATCATGGATTGATTGTTGCAAATTTGGTTGATTGTTCAAAGTGTTGAGAAAGTGGAATGGAGTTCTAAGAAAAAAAAAATTTGTTGTGCAACTCTTCTTTTGATTAAATTGGGTTAATTGCTTGAGGACAAGCAAAACTTTAAGTTTGGGGTTGTGATAATTCTGCATTGCATATAGTTTTGATGGTCTAAAACTAAGTGTTTTTATATTGAATTTATGAAACTACATTGATTTTGGACCACAAATTGCCACATTTGTCATAACCATGATTTTCAGGTGCAAATTGATGGTTTGGATCCTATTGAAGCTTGAAAGAATGAGTTGAGTTGCTAAGAGTTCTACCGTGCACCGAAGGATGCGTCTGCCGAGCATTTGGAGCGCCTACTACTTCAAAGATCTGCTACAAAGCACCCAAGCGCTTCTGCATGCGTTTGGGGCGCTTCTGTATCTGTTGCTTCTGTTGCCCGTGCGCCCAAGTAGGGATGGCAAAAAAACCCGGACCCGCGGGTACCCGCGGGTAAAACCCGTGACGGGTCCGGGGCGGGTAGTCAAACGGGTACCCGCGGGTTGAATAAACGGATAGTCAAACTACTCGTTAATAAACGGGGTGGGGCCGGGTAGCAAGGTACCCGTGCCCGCGGGTACCCCGGACCCGTAGCAAAATATACTTAAATACCCCTCATATATACCCCTCATATAAATACCCCTCATATATATACCCCTCATATAAATACCCCTCATATTTATACCCCTCATATAACTATATTTGATAATGTTAGTGACTTGTTATTTTCAAAGTTGGAATTATTATAATTTTAGTGTTCTTTATCTCCATTCATTAACAATTATATATTAATAAATAGTTGATAAGAAAAATGCGTATCTCTTGTCAAAAAAAAGATAAATGCGTATCGAAATACCTAAAGTGAACCGAAAAATAGTGTTCAAAAGATTAATTTTACATGTTATTTCAAATTTTATTTTTTTTAAAAAAAATATTTTTATTAATTTACAAACATCCGTGGGTACCCGTTAAGAAAAATATTCATTTAAGACCCGCTAAGCGGGTACCCGTGCGGGGACGGGGCGGGTACGGGTCCCATTTATACTAAACGGGGAGGGTAGCGGGTAGTTGCTACCCGTGCCCACCCCGCCCCGTTGACATCCCTACGCCCAAGCACTCCTGTCATGCGCTTAGGGCGCCTTCATGTCTGATGCTTCTGCTTGTCGTGCGCCCAAGCGCTGTTTCATGCATCTGGGGCGCTTTTACATCTGATGCTGCTGTTGTCATGCGCCCAAGCGCTTCTGTCGTGCGCTTGGGGCGCTTTCTTATCTGGTGTTTCTGTTTGCCATGCGCTCAAGCGTTTCTGTCGTGCGCTTGGGCGCTTTTCCTCTGCGAATTGGTTTAAGTTGCGATTTTCATCCAACTTAGGGGATCTTTTGCCATATTCTTAACCTAGCTTTGGGAAAGAGGCAGGAGCTGCGACCAAGGATCATCACCCTTCATCATCATTGAAGATTCAAGGCTTGGGAACAAGATTTTGGAGCTTCAATGTGGTCACTCTATCTATTAAGTTTCCTTTTATGTTTGATTTCCTCTTCCTCTATGTCTAGCTAAATACCTTTTGGTTAGGGATGAATGAATATTGATGAAACACTATTGTAGTTGATTTTGATCTATTTAAATGTTATATTCCCTCTTCCTTTGTGTATTCAATCTTTGTTCTTAATGCTTTTTATGAATTGATCATCCATAAAATGATGTATGGTTCATGTATGAGATGGAAGTTTTATGCATGAATGCTTAAGATTGAGCACCTTCAATTCTTAGTCTAGGAATAGTTTTGGAGTTGTTGTATCTTGAAAACCCTTGATTGTAATGTTTGTTTTAAATTAGAATCACCTAAGGAATTAGGGTTTTTAGTTGTTTACAAAGGATTAGTTGCCTAAGGAATTAGGAATTGATTAATGTTGTGGGTTTGATAACAAAGGTAAAGAGGGAGTAATTTTCTATAACAAATCATTTTGCAATAGTGTGGAATCAATAGGAATTCATCCTTAGCATCTTTTATCATCTAGTAATTTCAAAAGCGTTCTTCGGTTTATTTTCTAAAAATCACAAAAACATTTTACGGTTATTCTTTATATTATTATCAACACAACTAAATTCAGTCCATTGTTCAAACTAGTAACTGGAACTTTAAATTGATAAGTACGTGCAATCCTTGAGTTCGACATCCGGTTCTTACCTTTTTATTATTACTTGCGACGATTTGGTACACTTGCCAATTTCGCCATCAGTTGCTATAGGTAGTGAGAAGGCTTTAAGAAGCTTCCTAATAGATCCCAAGGAATGTATTATGTGTGAAACAACGGGTAGAGTTGTGTTAATAAAACTAGCACAAGAAATTTAAGCTTTGGATGGTCGTAAAGTTTTAAACTCTTTGTAAAATAGTGGTAATACTCACTGGGTGTGAGGAGTGGATGTAGCCCCGACTGGGTTATGGTGAACCACTTTACATCTTTGTGTCATTTACTACAATTCTTAAGTAATGTTTACACTATACTTAAAACTCTCTGTTTAGAGAAGATTTTGAAAACTGAAAAGACTGCTCTGCAAACCCTTCTCAACTTAATTTGCATAGTTTTTTTAAAACTGTTTTGCAACCCTTCTCTAGAATTTGAAGTGGTAAAATCCAAACATTCTTCTTAATTGATTTTAGTTAAAATAAAATCTTTTGAATACACTCTCATATACCTTTGAAACCAAACTTGTGAAAATATCTTATCTTCTTTATTATTAGTTGTATTGAGAAGGGAGACTCAAATGACCCTTCTCAACACAAATTGTAATTGAGAAGATTGTTTCATAGCATTCTTCTCAACACAGTATTTTTTGTTAACAATTTCTAACACCACTTATGAAGTTATTTACATTATTTAAGGTTAATTTTTAAAAGAGTCACAATTGCTACCCCTTCCTTGTGACGCTTATTGACTTCGAAAACTCCGTCAGTCTTACCACCCACCCACTTCCACTTATCTTGACAACCTTTGGAGGGACTAATTGTGAGCAGCTACTCCTCCATATTTCTCACAACTTTCCAACAACCTTCTGCGCCACTCCCAACCCCAACACCACCTTCCCATTCAACCACACTCGATAATTTGCCACTATACAACACATATTTTTAGATAATAGAAACAAAACTTGACATTCATGCCATCTGCTAATATGATTTTTACCAAGTCTTTAAGCCACAAATTATTCCGAATCAACCCTAGCTCCCCAATAAAACTAGATTTCTCCACCAAATTGAGCTTTTTTTGGGGTTCCTTAATTCTCATAACTCATCACGCACCCTTACAACCTCTCATTTTTTCTAGGGGAATATAATAATCTCATTCTTTACTAGGATGAGGATGAATCTAGCTACTGCTACTTAGGTAGCTGTAAATAATTAATATTGAAATTAAGTAACAAAATTCAAAACTTAATTAGGCAGAATAGATATAGTAGCTAGATACTGCCTAACTATTAACCCTTGATCATAAATTCAATTCAAAATCTATTGCCTATAAATTAAGTCCTTGATCAATTAACATGATCAATCACAAAGCAAGCAAATAAACAAGAGTATTTTAATAATAAACTGATATCAGCATCTAGCTAGCTAGCTATTAGAAAATGGGTTCAAAGGTTGCAACCATTGCCGTTCTCTTGGTTTTGTTGTCCACTCTTAGCTCCGGGCAGTCGCCGCCGCCACCACCCGCGAAATGTCCTGATTTGAAAGTGTGTGCGAATTTGTTGGGAGGTACATTGAACTTGAAAGTTGGGTCTCAACAAGCTGGACCTTGCTGCTCTCTGGTTGGAGGTCTAGCTGATCTTGATGCTGCTTTGTGCCTTTGCATCACAATCAGAGCAAATGTATTGGGTATCAAGGTTAACGTCGATGAGCTTCTCGTCAATTTATTCGTCAACTCTTGTGGCCGCCAGCTCCCAGAAGGCTTCAAATGCCCAACATAATAAATATTCTCTTTGCAAGTAATAATCCTATTAATGGACGCTTCCTATTATATTACCATTTAATAAAGTGACGTCCATAATACTATATTATATATAATATAATATACACATTTATGTTATTTTGTTGTTGTTACTTATGATGCATGGATGCATGGAAATGGAATGGAAGACTCTCGCCTTCCTCCACTCCTCTCAGCTTCTTTATCTTTGTTGTGACAGAAATAATAAGTTGCTTAATTAATAAAAATATCTTTGGTTTAAGAATTACACGTGATGATTCAATGCCATCTCATGATCTATGGACTTGGTTTTTTCTCTTTCCTATGTTTTTTTTACATCAATTAACTATATCTCATACATAAAATGACCCCTTTTCAACAATATAATATATAACTAATTAAATAAATTACATAACTCATAATTGTTCTCTATGCACATGGGGATGTGAGTAATTGTAGATGTGGAGCATAAATTATTTTTTTCTGAATGTGCAAAATATTCTTTTTATCAGTCGGATAGGTGTAATTTTTTTTTAAGAAGTGCACTTAACCCATCATTAGAGGTTGGTCCGCTCCCTGAATATAATACATTTATGCATAGACAAGAGTGATAGCTCATTTGATGAAAGAAGTGAAAATGAATTTTTTATCAGCAAAATATAAATATACCAAAACTAGTATGACCTAATGGGTACTCTAGTCTCAAGAGGTTGACCTAATGAAGTATGACAGGATTTGTATTCGGGAGATTCTGGGTTCAAATCCCCACTAGTCTGGATTTGGATTAGGTAAAGTCAATTTTACCTACATTCACCTTCAACTAGTAAAAATGTGAGAGAAAATATCTAGAAGAAGTTGGTGAGTTAGAGAAATGCCTAGATAACCTTCAGCTTAGCTTTTAATATATGCCTAAAAGAAAGTGTCTATCCTCTTGTTCCAGGCCCAAGGGCCTGTTTCAAACCATAGAGTGCCTTATGCAAGTGGCACACTAGGTTTTCTCTGCCCTTTTTCTCAAAACCAGGAGGTTGTGAGATATAGACAGTTTCTTCTAAGGAACCATTTAAAAATGCTGACTTGACATCCATATGATGCAAGTCCCACCCCTTACTACAAGCTAGGGCAGTGACCAATCTATGGTCTCATGCCTAGCAACAGGGGAGAAAACTTCCTCATAGTCAATTTGACCACCTTGCCACTAGGATCCAATTTGATCTTGAACACCCACTTCACACTAATGGCCTTTAGGTAAAGCTATTAGTGTCCAGGTCCCATTTTTCTCAATGGACTGCAGCTCATCTAGCATAGCCTGCCTCCATTCCTTAACCTTTAGGGCCTCCAAGTAGGTTACAGGTTCTGAATCTGCCATCATGGCAAAGTGAATGAGATCTCCATCATCATTCACTTCTCCATCATGGACAAGTTCAAACTCAGCTAACCTCCTTGGAAGTTGCCTTATTCTCTGCCCTCTAGCTAGTACTTGCTCAATAGGAGCTGGCTCTGGTGAACCAGCATTAGATTCCTCAACTTCATCTTCTGTTCCTTGTGGAACAGCCTCATCAACATCTGTTTCATCATCACTCTCTTGATGATGAGTTTCTGGTGTAGCATCAAAGACATTCTCTAGGATTGCTGGACCATCAGAGCACACTTGCTCATTTGTGTCCCAATCCCATTGATCATTTTCTAGAATAGTGACATCGCTAGACACTTCAACCTTGTTGTTCTTTGGATTGAACAACCTGTAGGCACCAGTAGGATGATACCCTACTAGGATAAGAGGCTTGCTCTTGCCTTCAAGCTTCTTTCTCTTTGGATCAAGTATATGACAGTAGCTTAGGGATCCAAATACCCTAAGGTGGCTCACACTGGGCCTCTCCCCAGTCCACACTTCTTCGGGAACTTTATCAATAAGTTTCTTAGTAGGGCACCTATTTAGTATATAGGCTGCAGTAATTACTGCTTAACCCCATAGCTTCTTAGGTACCCCTTTTAACTTCAGCATACTCCTTGCCATGTCAAGGACAGTTCTGTTCCTCCTCTCTGCAACTCCATTGTGTTGTGGAGTGTAAGGAGAAGTCACCTCATGTAGAATTCCATTCTTGGTGCAGTAAGCCTCAAACTCTTTTGAGGTATACTCACCACCTCCATCTGTCCTTAGGATCTTAAGTTGTTTTTCACTTTGCTTTTCTGCCAAAGTTCTAAATTCTTTGAATTTAGACAGAGCCTCATCCTTTGTCTTGATTAGGTAGAGCCATAGCTTTCTTGAGAACTCATCTACAAAAGACAAAAAATACCTGTTACCACTTATTGAATTTACATCAAATGGACCACAAATATCAGAGTAGACAACCTCTAAAAGTTGTTTAATTTAGACCTTTACACTAAGTCTGTCTTAAACATTTTCCTAGGTTGTTTACCTGATAAACAAGTGGTACAAGTACTAGTAGGTGCCTCAATCTTAGGTATACCCTTCACTAACTCCTTAGTGCTAAGATTGATAAGGTTCACATAGTTCAAGTGTCCCATTCTCCTATGCCATAGAATACTTTTAGTATCAGAAATAACACTTACGCATTCTGCCTGTGAGGTGCTAATACTAGTCTTGAAAGTCCTATTCTTAGCCAAAGGATAAGTTAAGACCAATTTATCATTTTTGTCAAATATCTTGAGTTTCATGTTTTTCATAATGATCCAAAATTCTTTCTCAACAAGTTGTCCTAAGCTGATTAGGTTACAACTAATTCCTGGCACATAGTATACATCATAAATCACTACTGTCTGACCATCTTTCCTAATGAAAACAATATTACCCATACCTTCAGCCTGTATAGATTTGTTTGAGGCACACCTTATTGTTGTCCTCTTGTTTGGATTGAAGTTCACCAACCAATCCTTATTCCCTGTTAAATGATTTGAACATGTAGAGTCCAAATACCAGATTTCTGTGATGGTGTTACCATCATTGGTAGTAACTACAAAAGCAATATATTCTGAGTTTGCACATAAATCAATTATCATACTGAATGCCATTGTTGCACACTCAGTATCAGAAGAATCAGAATCTTTCTTGGCCTCTTCTTCTGATTCCTTGGGATTGGTGCCCTTTCTTGTAGGACATTCTGTTGCATAATGCCCATAGTTATCACACCTGTAACATTGCACCTTAGACTTGTCTTTCTTTTTAGGTGTATTGATACTTTTCTTAGAGGGGTCAGATTTAGGGTTAGACTTACCTGTCTTACATTTTGTCCAGTTAGACTTACCTCCTTCCTTGCTGTTGGTGTTGTTGTTTTTGCCTCCTTTCTTGAATTTGCCCTTGGTGAACATGGTCTGATCATCATCTTCACCATTACTGTTAAGGAGGTCAATCCTCACCTCCTTTGCTTCAAGTTTGGATTGAAGTTCCTCAATTTTCAAATCATCAGCATTGGCTGTCTCTTCAATGGTATTGGTTACAATAAAAAAACTTCTTAGTCATAGATCTAAGAATCTTTTTGCACACCACCTTCTCCTCAAGTGTCTCACCTTGAAGAGCCATGCCATTAATGATCTTCTTCACTCTGTTGAAGAAATCAGTCACATTTTCATCTTGTTTCATTTTGAGACTTTCATATTGTGCCCTTAGGGCTTGCAGCTTCTCTTCATTGATAGGAGCTGCTCCACAGTAATATTTGTTTAAGGCATCCCATGCCTGCTTGGAAGTGTCACACTTCCTAACTCTTTCAAAGTCTGCCTCATCACAGGCTCTGTGAATGAGGGTCAGACCTTTGAAATCTCTTTGTTCATTTTCCATGAACTCTTTCCTTTGTGCTGTAGTTGCATTCTCAGGTAATGGGTCAAACCCATTTTTGACAATGTGTAGAACACCATGAGAGCCCAGCACAGCCCTCATCTGAATTGCCCATACATCATAATTTTTTTCAGTTAATTTGGGAACATGATGGTCTACTCCACTGCTAGACATTCTAAATTAACTGAAAACACAAGAAAAATATTAGAAGACAGTGACCCGCACAATTTCACACTGTGCAGGTATCAAAGAAAACCTTAAAAGAGAGTAAAGAGATAGAAATTTTCTGTTTATCCTTGGATTGTCACCGGCTCTTTAGATACCATGTTAGAATTTGTCACTGATTATTGGATTTTTCACTGTGCAGGTTGTATGAACAAATATGGGAGGTGCAGGAAGTAAGAATCCAATTGTAAGGCCCAAGTATTCACAAAAATTGACACGGGTTCAATAATTTTTCTACGGAACCCAAAACCCACTTCTCTTCAAAACGCGCGGATCTTGCAACCTGGATCCGTTACCCAGAGTATTTAACCTAAAATGAAACCTAATTCTTCATTTCCACTGTTTCCTTCTCTCTCTTCTTCTTTCTTTTCTTTTTTCTCTCTACTCTTCTCAATCAACTACTACGAACACAGATCAAGTGGTGAGAATCAAAAGCCCCTTGTTTTGATTCTCTAATTTTACGATTCACAAACCCTAACACTTTGTATTCTGAATTCCAGATGTTCGTGAGGGAAGATGGCAAGATCACAGGATCAGCAAGCTCACGAAAGGTATAGTGCTTCACTCTTACACCTTCTTTCATGTTTCTTCCTTTGAACTCAAACCCTAACTTGTTTGAGTGATTTTTCTTTCTGTATGTGCACGAGATTTGTGATGAAACACAAAAATCTTCACGGCTTGAGGATCTTTCTCAAGGATATGGCTTCGCAAAGGTATTAATCTCCTTGCTCCCTATTTTCTTTTATTTTCTTCTCCTATTTATGTGATACAGAAACCAAAATACTCACTATTTTGTTTTCTCTCTCTTGTTTGCAAGGTACAACTTTACCTGCAGAACTCTCAGAGTGCTCACACAAGACTTGAGAAGAAAGAGGACGCAGAAAATTGAAGAAGACTTGTAAAACTCAAAACGAAAAATGTAAATTTTATTTCTCTGAAAATCTGTGTATAAAATCATTGTACGTACATATATTTATAGTTTTCACTGGTCATAGCTGATAGAAGAGGTTTTGTTAGTTAACAAACTAGTAACAGTTTGTAACGAACTTAATAACCGTTTGTAACAGACTAAACTACCTCATATAACGGCTAAAAAATGATTGCAGCCGTTATGCTTATACTTGAGGGGTGTTTTAGGAATTTTGCATTAATTCCGACGTTTAAGTTGTTTGGGGTGATGTTGGTTCTACCACCTAACTTTCCTACTCTATGGTCTATCCTCTATTGTGTTGAGTTTCCAAATCAAAACACGAATCGATTGATTATATATGATTCGACATGCAGTTCTCTAGCTCAACTAGTCTGAGTGGGTTAAAAATTCCTGAGAGATACCTTCCCAAGGTTGTTCTCAAATGTCTAACAAAAAAGATTCAACGATCACGGATCTAGGTGTATGGGAGGGTCAGGCTTGGGGTTGGAGAATCTCTTAGAGGATAGTCTGTTTTCTTAGGAGGAGTTGGTGGAGAACCTCTTTGTGCTTCTTTGTTCTACCATACTATAGGTGGGTACCATGAGGATACGTGGAGCTAAAAAGGGTGTAGTGACGGGGTATACGTACTTTGTAAGATTAGCATATGAATCTTAGCTCCCCATAAACCCTCAATCCATTACGTTTCATCTCAATTTAAAGATTCACGTGCTTGAGAAACAATGGAAAAGTTATGCCCTGCGAAAAGTTGCTGCTTTTGTATGGAGCCTCCTGCTAAATAGACACCCAACTTGAAAAATTCTATCTCGTAGAGGGTGTCATATTAGAGGTTAGGGAGAGACTGTGGAGAGGAACAGAATCAGAAAGATGTCTTTTTCTTTTTCTTCGGTCTGGCCGAGACACTACTTTCTGTTGGAGATGGGGAGTCTGCTAGTTAATTATTTGGCTCCTAATTATGTGATCTCATTTTTTAATGGCGTGTTTGTTTGAGGTGAAAGAGGGAAGAGGGAGTGAGGGGAGAGAGAGTGATGTTGACATGTTTGGCTAAGGAGAGAAATAGGAATGAGAGAGGGAGGAAAGATTAGTTTAGTACTTTTTGTAATCTCTCCACAAGTGGAGAGAAAGTAGAGAGAAATGGGCTCTTAAGTTTGACTTTTACCATTTTGCCCTCAACTAAATGAATAACAATTATTATAATTTATAGGTTGGGACACTTTATAAATTTATATTAAATAGCTAAAATATGTAAGTAACTAATTAATTAAATGATTAAAATATTATTTAGCTAATTTAATCAAACAATTAAATAACTATTAAGTTAATTAAATTAAAAAATTAAATCAAACACATAGGGGTGTTTTTATCATTTCAAAACCAAGAGAACAATTCTCTCTTCCCTAATCTACTCTATTTCTTCCTTCTTTCTCTCTTCCCTCACTCTCTCTTCCCTCTTTCTCTCTTCCCTCACTCTCTCCTAATCCAAACATACCCTAAGGGTTGGGTGGGTGGGTGTGTGTGTTATATAATATTGAGTATTAAAACTCAAAAAAAAAGTGGTACGATCTCAACAGAATATATATATATATATATATTCATTAACCATCTGATATATGATCTCATCGTAAAAGCGTATATGTTTTAGTTGTGAATTTTGTCAATAACCATCAGTAGATTCGACAGATCGAACACTATTAAATTAAATCATCATAATTTTGGATACAATAAGTCACTTTATTCAATAGAAGTTCGAATCAATGATGAATAATCAAACACGGATTTTATTACACTAGAAGCCCTTTAACAAGGGATATACATATATGCTGTCATACTGTGTGCTTGATGAAGAATAATCTTCACAAAAGCACACATGCATATGTATACATGATCACAAAAATAGTTTAAAGGTAAATAGGAAAACGCAGATACAATTACACATACAATTTCTTCCCTTGATCAAATAACGACTCCAAAGGAACAAGCATGAGCGTATTCAATTATTATTAGTGACAATAATGAGAAAGATGATAAGCGCCGCAATAACAACGGGAAACACCAAAAGCAAAGGAATTCCTGGTGGTGAAACTCGACCCATGAACAAAGGACCAAACAGAAGAATGGCTACTATAATCAAATAAACCAATATGGACCCTTTGCCCCATACTTCTGGCTGCCTCATTTTCTCACTTACAAAATGTAGATAATTACTTGAAGAATATATAAAATGTACTAGTGCAATACGCATAGTATATAGTGTAGTCTATTTATATAGTTTGAAAGTGGTAAAGAATATGTTTGCAAATAACTTAATTAGTTTTTACCACTTTCAAACTATATAAATAGACCACACTACTACTATATAGATCATTGAGTGGCAATATAAAGTATTAATATTTTGGAAAATATTAATGATTAATGATTCAATATAAAGTATTAATAAAACAAAAAAGGAAGAAATCAATATTTTGGAAAGAAATTAATGTCATATAAATAAAATATATAAAATGGATTTTCTTTAATTTCATTGACAAATAGGATTTCTTTTGTTTATTTCATGGATTTAATTTATATATATACATCCTCGTTATACAGGTTTTTTTTTTAAAAATATTGATTATTTACGAAACAACACGTCATAAAAATAGTTTGAATTTAACTTAATTACCTTAAAAGTCACTTATATC
The DNA here is from genome assembly GCA_963573325.1 of Astragalus glycyphyllos. NCBI lineage: Eukaryota > Viridiplantae > Streptophyta > Magnoliopsida > Fabales > Fabaceae > Astragalus > Astragalus glycyphyllos. Next base: position 10,957,912 of record OY754311.1, read on the forward strand.
ATGACTTTTTATTGGTCAATTAAACCCTTATTTAATTATTCTATTAATATTTATAGTCTTTGAAGCCGAAGTTACAACAAGTTTTCTATACTTAAAAAACAATATTTTGAGATCAATTTCATAAATATTAATTATATATACAAAATATTTTTATTATACTAAACCATAAGTTTTACATGTCACTGTCCACATCACATATTCCCCAAAAATATGTCAGCATCACAAGAAATCCACGTCCACATTTTCTGTCCACCTGGACAACACATCACCGATTAAACCATGAGTCAACTAGGTAAAAGAATATTCAGCAACAAAAGTAAACAGATCGTATGGATAACATTAAAAACAGGAAATGCAGACAACAAATGAACGGCTATGATTACACAAAGTTTCGGCTGCAATCTAAACGGTCTACGATGGCCAAAATTGCGGCTGAAGATCTCAACTGCTCCCATTTAATTTCCTGATTATTTCTCTTTGCTAGCATTTAATCTCTTTAATGACCATTGTTTAAATCCCTACAAAATTGGATCCAGATTGAGCTTCCAATGATTGTGTAAGTGTACAGATGATACGCCACTTAATGAGGAGGAGAGAGAATGGAAACATAGAGTGCAGTAACCCTACCCTTATTCACTAAGGATCCTCTCTTTAAAACTGATGTTTACCAAAGGGAATTTACGACAGTAACCCTACCCTTTTACGAAAATTCAAAAACAACCCTCTTCACGTTATAAACACATCTTTTATTTAACTTTGTGCTGCAAACTACAATTTTATGTCTAATAAGAATTTTTTTAGTAAGGAAACCATTAAAAGGTAATAGATAAATTTCATACAATTAATAAACTATATAAAACTAAATATAAAACTAAATATAAAATTTTCCACAACAAATTAAATATAAAATTAACTAATTTTATGTCTAATTGGATATAAAATTAACTAATTTTATGTTAATAATATATAATTAAGTAATTTTATAACTAACTGGATACTTTGGGAAAAAAACTTAAATTTAAAATTTTCTATAAAATATTTATAAGTATATGTTAATAATATATTTACATCAAGTTATTATATAACATAATAACTTAGTTTTAGATCGTGTCCAGAGTATTTAATATCTCACACAATCAACTTCAATATACAAATTCTATTTTTTAATTTTGTAAAAAAATTTGTTAATTTTTAATTTACAAGTGAATGCCAACTCGTGCTGGCACGGGTGATACATACTAGTATGTTTTAAATGACAAAATATCTACTTAGTTCAAAAACACGGTAGAATTTACCTCATGCAATAAGTATATGTTAAGTATTAGATATACTTTGTGTCAAAAAAAAAGGTATTTAGATATACTTAAAATATAATTTATGACATAACTAATTCTCAACACATTTCCATAAAATTTTTAGAATAACATATTTAAAAAAATTTAGTTTTTTCTACAATTAAAAAAATATTTAGTTAATCTCTCTAGAATAATCAGTCAACTAATTAAGTTATTTGCATACATACTCATAATTATTAATTTCTGGATGAGTAATTTATCTTTCTTTTTTCACGTTGGTCATTTAAGTATTAAATCGTTAACACCATTGGATTTTTTTCGCTCTTCATCCACCTTTGTTAAAAAAATTCCTATGTGGTCTTAATATGCGTATATGGGTATTCATATGTGATAAACTCTAATTGAGTACATTTTTTGAGACACTTATATGTCACTTTTAGAGCAATTATATATCAATTATGACTAATCGCTGACTTAATTTGCTATATATTTTACATAAGGGAAGAAAATATGAAAATGAATAATATATGTGTTTTAGGGTGAGCGATCAACTAAGTCCATCACCGGTGTACCACTACAATTAACTGATTTGAAGGATATTGTGTAAAATGCAATGAATGATTAAGATTGAGTAAACCAACATTTTTTCGATAAGCGAATCAACCAGTATTAAATCTCAATCATTGATGAAATTTTAAGTATGTCCTACAATCAATTTTAAGTAAATCTCAACTAGTATTTTGGAAATATTTGAAAGGGGGTGTCCAGTGAGTAGAGGGGATTGTACGAAAAACGGGCAAAAAATTAAAAGCAAACAAGTAGCAACAAATTAAAAAAAAAACTAATCCCATTTTACTTTCTCCAAATTTTACCATTTTTTGGAATAAAATTCTTTTTTTGGAATTTTGGGAATTGAAGATTTTTTTATTTTTTTTTGGGAAAAAATCAAGTAATTTCTGGAAATTACAATTTATGAGATTTCCAAGATATAAATAAAATTCCAAACTTTATAATTTCCAGAATATAAAACTAAATTTCAGAAATTTCATTTTTTTTAAGTTTTTGAATTGAAAATTTATATTTCAGAAGTTACTTGAATTTTTTTCAGAACTAGTTTTTAAAGAATGGCTCCCCAACGACGGAAATCAAGATTCGTCGTGAAACCCTCTTGCTCCCTTCCTCTTTCTTCTGGTTGCGGAGGGGCTTGGCGGTCTCGGCCAGTCTGCAGTGGAACTGAATAGGTTTGTTGAGTTCAAGTTGGTAAGCCTACAGGTGGGGATCTCTCATCTCCAGTATGCGAACGATACTGTCCTAGTAGGGGAGGCAACTATTAGGAACCTATAGACTATGAAGGTGATCCTTAAGAGCTTTAAAATGGTCTTGGGTTTGAAAGTTAATTTCTGGAAGAGTTGCCTATGGGGGTAAATATTCCATAGTCCTTCCTAGAGCTGGTCGCGGGGTTCCTTCACTGTAGGACAGGTGATCTCCCTTTCAAGTAGCTAGGGTTACCCATAGGGGAAAGTGACAGGCGCGCATCCACTTGGCAGCGAATGATAGAAACTTTAAAGCCACGACTCATGGAGTGGGGGAATAGGTATCCGTCTTTTGGAGGTAGGATTGTCTTGATTAAATCAGTTTTAAACAGTATATCGATATTCTACCTATCTTTTATGAAGATTCCATCAAAAATGTGGAAGGAGGTGTTCAGATTCAGGGGGACTTTCTGTGGGGTTGGAACCAACTCCGAAAAAAGAATCTAGGGGTGAAGTGGTCAGGTGTCCGTAAGTGAAAAGTGGATGGGGGTTGGGGGTCAAGGACCTCCGACTTTTTAATTCCTGCCTTCTTGGTAAGTGGCGGTGGCGGCTCCTCTTGGGTGAAGACTCAATTGTGATTCGAGTGGTCCAAGCCAAGTATGGGACTGTCTCCACTGGAAACCCTCATTTGAGTTTGTTCAGGCATCCATACTTTTCCTCACTATGGTGGAAGGGCATTTGTAGGGTAGGAGTGAGTTCAGACTTTATGCTTTAGATAAACAGTGGAAGAGCAGTGCGTCTCCTAAAGTTGTTGTTTTACATGGCGTGCCATTCTTAATAGGCTCCCAACTTGGGATAACCTATTTCGCAAGCAAGTTATTTCTGACCGGATCGACATTGGTTGTGCTCTTTGTGAAGGATTTGGAAGTCGATGATCCATCTGTTTTTGTGTTGCGATTTTGTAGTGAGGTTGTGGTACTCAGTATTTAGGTGGCTGGGGTTGATGGTCGTGCTCCCGCCTGATCTACCTACTTTGTTTTTAATTTGTTTAATCGTAACATATATGGATACCGGTGATCATTCCGTTCTCTCGTGTGTGGATATATCGGATGCGTTCAGTACAACAACGTTTAACAAGAAATCTGAAAATACCAACAATGTACTAATCGCAAAAAGTAAAAGTAAAAGCAAAATTAACAAAACAGGCCAAATAAAATATAAAAAAAATATAAAAACAGTACCTAAAACTCAATAAGTACATGTTTGGGAACACATTGGGATGAAGCAAACATACGGTTACACAGCTGGAAGGGCTTCTGTCATGTTTGGTCTTCATTTCTTGTTTTTGTTCATCGCTCGGTAGGCTCCAAACTTATGGCAACAGTGAAGCATCCTTTTGTAGCTTCCACGACAAAAGCAAATCGAATCTGTAATTATCTTTGATCTACACCTTGATTGCCCTTGTTTATGTGTGTTTTTGAGGTTGTAGCAAAACCAGAGCTATGTTTCCTGTGTTTCTATGTGTTTTCCTCTGCGTCTATCCAGAGACAAATACAAAAATAGGGATAAAGTGGTAATTTATTAAATGTAAAATCCCCCCAATTGGAGGGGAAGCAAAATAGGGGTAAACAATGGAATACATACCATTGAGTTTCATTCCATTTCATCTCATACCACCATTCCAAATATACCCTATAAATAATATCTATTTTTTCTTAACTTCCTTCATCTCTTTAATATATGCGGCTTGTCATATGCCGCGCGGGAACTCCCGCTATTTTTTTTTTTTTTTTTTTGCTTTCAGTTTTTTTTTTCTTTCTTTTTTCTTTTCTTCTTTTTTTATTTCAATTTTTTGTACAGCTTTTTTTTTGTTTTTGCTTCTTTTATATTTTAAAGAGTACTTTACAGTCTCGAGAAAAATTAGATGTTTAAATATGTAAATTTTAGTCTTCAATAATTGATTCATTAAAAATGTAATTAATTTCATGAGAAATTAGGTAAAGTAAGATGTTAAAAAGTGTGTTTTTGTGTACTTGATGGTATAAAAAAAACTATTTTGTAACGAAATACATAAAGTGAAATGTCAAGTAGTATGTTTTGAAGTACTTTGGGATTCAAAGAAATTTAACTCTTGACAGAAGTTTTTTGTAAATAAACGGTGAGGTAACAGTGTATTTTGGGGTACTTTAAGGTCCCGAAATTTTTTTAGATGTTCAAGTACACGAAGTTCGATCCTCAATAACTTTTTCTTTTTAATTTTATAATTCTTATTTAATTTATATTTTAATTTAATTTTGGTTTACAAAAATTTCAGTCACATTTACAACACATCCCTCAACTGTACCCTTTCAACTTTCTTTAGATGCTTCTAATTTACTGCTAATTTCCATCCAACTCAGCACGATTCCATGTGTTTCACTTTCTATTTGTATTTTCTTCTTTATTTTGGTCATTTCGCACCAAACGGGTATTTACACCATTCTTTAATTGGTTTTTATATTTTTATATTTTTATCTTTCTTTATAATTCGAGTACAACGTTGCTACATTGACTCCTGAGAGAACTTCAGCCATATTACATAGAACCTTCCTCATCTTCTTATTTTGGAGTACTTTAGGGTCCCGAAATTTTTAAAATGTTTAAATATGTGAAGTTTGTTCCTCAATGACCTTTTGTTTTTAATTTTATAATCTTATTATTTAATTTATAGTTTTTAGTTTAATTTTAATTACGTAAACTTTAGTCACATTTACAATAGGTCTCTCAATCGTACTCTTTCAACTTTCTATAGGTGCTTCTATTTTATTTGTAATTTCCATCCAACCCTACACGATACCACGTGTTTCACTTTCTATTTGTGTTTTCTTCTATGTTTTGGTCATTTCGCACGAACAGGTATTTAAACCATTCTTTAGTTGGTGTTTATATTTTTATCTTTCTTTAAAATTCGAGTACAACATTGCTGCATTGACTCCTGTGGGAACTTCAGTCACATTTACAATAAAACTTTCATGATCTTCTTTCAACGGGAACTTCAGTAGCATTTACAATAAAATCTCCAAAATCTTTTTCAATTTTGTATAACTACTCTTATTTTATCATGGGTTTCCTTCAACCATGCTCGGTATCCAGCGTGTTTCACTTTTTAATTGTGTTGTCTTTTTTTTTCTAATTATGGATTAATTTTTTTTATTTACATTTGATGAATGTGGATTATGTTATTAAATTTTTTTAGACTTTTTCTTCTTATTTTATCAAAGGTTAATGTTCTTTTTAAAATTTATAATCTTTTTATTAAAATTTATATTTATAATTTAATTTTTATTCACAGTTATTAGATTTTATATTTTGCAGACTAACACCATTTGCCCAATGGCATAGGTTACCCTGGGTCCCGGGAGTCGATCCCGCGCTCCTGATTTTGATTCTCACAGTTGACAAACTCAGTGTTGACCAGTGCAAAATTTGCATTCAAGCACAATGAGATATTAGTCTTTCGAAAAGATTTAATTAGTCGATATACGATAGAATTGTCGCTCTTTTTTTTTAACTATAGTTTTTTTTGTTTTGTCCTCTTTTTTATTTTAATGTTTTCCATTTTTTCCTTTTTAATATTTTAACGAGTACTCTATGGTCTCGAAAAATTTTAGATGTTTAAATATGTGAATATTGTTTTTCAATTATCGATTTGGTGAAAAAAATTTAATTTCATGACAAAATACACAAAATGAGATGCTAAATAGTGTCCTTTGGTATACTTGATAGTGAAAGAATATTTTTTTAACAAAATACGTAAAGTACGATGTTAACCAGTGTGTGTTGAGGCACTTTAGGATTCAGAAAAAAATTAGCTGTTCAAACACCCGAAGTTTTTTCCTCAACAACTGGTTTGGTCACCAAAAAAAAATAGCTTTGTGACAAAATAGGTAAAGTGTGATGCCAACATTGAATTTTGGGGTACTTTAGGGTCCAGAACAAATTTTATATGTTCAGATACGTGAAGTTTGTTCCTCAACAACCTGTTTGACGAAAAATAAAAAAAGTAAGTGACAAAATACGTAAAATGTGATGTCAAACAATTCGTTGAGGTACTTTAGGATTCAAATTTTTTTACATGTTCGGATACAAAGCTCATTCCAAAAACCCGTTTGGTGGAAAAGAGTTGTGGGCAAAATATGTAGTGCGATACTAAATAGTGTTTCTATGTGTTTCTATTTTATTCAAATATGCGAACTTCTTTCTTCAAAAATAGTTTCAACTTTGTATATGTGCTTCTATTTTATTGGTGGTTTTAAATCAAACTCTGCATGATACCTATACGTACGTGTTTCACTTTCTAATTATGTTGTCTTATTTTCTCTTTAATTATGTGTTAATTTTTTATATTTACATTTGATAAATATAGATAACGTTATTAAAGTTTTTTAAACTTTTTCTTCTAATTGTCTATGGATGTTCAATTTCAATGTATTTGTTGTTATTAATATTCTTTACGTTTTTTTCTTACTATCTATGGATCGATGTTGAATTTCAATGTCTTTGTTAATGTTTCTTTTTAATTTTATAATATTTTTATTTAATTTATAGTTTTTTAATTTAATTTTTATTTACGGGGATTTCGGCCACGTTTACAATAGATCCCCTCATCGCCCTCTTTCAACTTTCTATAGGTGATTCTATTTTATTTGTGGTTTTCATCTAACCCTGCACGATACCCACGTGTTTCACTTTCTATTTGTGTTGTCTTCTTTATTTTGGTCTTTTCGCATCAAACGGTATTAAAAACATATTTTAGCTGGTGTTTAAATTTTTATCTTCTTTCAACGGGAACTTCAACCACATTTATAATACAACCTCCACATCTTCTTTCAACTTTGTATAACTGCTCCTATTTTATCATGAGTTTTCATACAACCATGCATGATACCCACGTGTTTTAGTTTTTAATTGTGTTGTCTTCTTTTCTTTTTTATTATGGGCTAAGTTTTTAAATTTACATTTCATAAAGATGGATTTTGTCAATATTCTTTTTAAATTTTATAATCTCCTTATTTAATTCATTTATAGCTATAATTTAATTTCAATCCACAATTATTTGACTATATATTTTACAAACCAACATCATTGGTCCACTACTTATGCTACACTGGGACACAGGGTCGACTTAGTGCTCCCCAGTTTGATTCTTGCAGTGGACAGAAAACTGTTGTCTTGAATGATTGATTTATTAAAGAGGTTTTCCCCTTCCGGTTTTACTTTAATTTTGTTAACTAAAAATTAGTCAACCCCGTGCGTAGCACGGGTCAGGCGGCTAGTAAATGTTGTACAACACATAGCGTATGTCTGTTTTCCAAATTTAACATTAATAATAATAATAATAATAATAATAATAATAATAAATATTTATAACTATTAGATATTGTATTTTATAAATCATAATATTTATAATAATATAACTCAGGTAACTTATAAATTATAATATTTATAATAATATTCCATAGTTATCTGATCAGCAGTCATACGTGGGTCAAAATAATTAGAAAGTATTAAAATGTAGTATCAAGATAAGTTAACAATGGTCATCTCACATGGACCTCTGAATTAAAGACTACCAAAATCAGGAACGAAAGCAACAATAAAGGGGGGGTTTTAGGAAAAGAGTGTGATGTTTAACGAAAAAAATCAATTAAAGATAAACAATCAATCCATTGGTTTCAGGTGTGTTTCTAGGATTTCTCATCGGTTCATAAAGAAATATTCGTGCAATGTTTGATAATTCTTGATTGATCATAAACTAACTAAACAAGTGTTTATCAGCTCATACGAATTCGCACTGTTTTAAAGCAAGCGTCAAAACAACGTATTCAGTCAATCGTGATAGTGAACAAGCGCCAGTAACACAATTTTAACATCATAACTGAATTCTATCAATCCTATAAACAAGCGTCATAGACTCTACAATTCCTATAAAATAGTTTGTATAATGAAAGTTGCAAAATAGAATCATGATTGCGTGATTAAGCAAAACTTAATCATAAAACGAATCACATAAGCAAATCACAGAGATTGAGTAATTAAACAAAACACAAACCAAATTTGCAGCAAGAATTACGGAGTTGAAATTAATAGAGAAAGAATTAAAACTATAAAAACGAAATAAACATTAAGCACTGAAAACACATGCGTAAGAGAATAAAATGGTTGCTGACCAGCCAAATAAATAAGACTAAAAATGGAAACCTAAGTCCCTAAATAGGTTACTAGATAAAAGCCCGTTAACAAAGTAGTATTCAGCCCAAAAACTGGTTTTATATTAAACAGCTTCGGTATTTCACATTTTAAACCTTCAAGACTTCATAATTCGGTTTTGAGCTCAACAGAATAATTGTAGCTCTATTTCTTGGCTTTCCAAGGCATGCTTGCACGCCTCAATCGGATAACCGTAGCCAAAGTTATGGCTTGCAGAGTAGACTGGGATCAATATGCAATAAAAATAAGAACTAATCAAGAATTTGCTATAACGCTCAATTAAGACCCAAAGTCTAGAAACGTGCTAAAATATGAGGTACAAAGCACAATTAAAACACCAAGTGAAAAGCTATAAAGAGTGCATTAAAATGCACTGATCATTATATTTACATCTTCCATAATTTCCCTTCAATAAATTGTGTTGCATTTAAAATATATTCTTAAATTGTACTTTTAATTTACATATTTTATATGCTTATTTAGTATTCTTGTTGTCTATTTTATCAAATTTTAAATTTCTAATTTAATTCTAAGTTGATACCTATTTTGGTAATTTTACACCCAAAAGCACTTTTGATTTAATTTATCCAAACAAATAATTGGTAAAAATCACTTTTTGGTAAATGTATCCAAACAAAAATCACATTACGTTCAACTCATTTTTAACCCAACTCAATTCTGCAAACTCAATTCTGCCCAACTCAATTCCTATCTGTGGCATCTAACCACAGTTATGCATATCTGGGGTTAGTGGCCACTAACCATTGCTATGCACATGTGTGGTTAGTGACATCTATATACCCCTTTAATTATTAGTGACATCTATATACGTTTTGATTTTGTTACCGTATTTGAAGCGAAATTTTAGCCAAAAATAACTCCCAGAAAATAGGGATATTGATTAACCATATTTTTAATTATTAGATAAGTTACCTATATACTCCTTTAGTAAGAACTACTAAACATTTCTTTAGTACCGTAAGTCATACTCGGGGAGATGGGTCAGTTGTGGCTTTTTTAATTATAGTGGCCATAATTTTGTTGGGTCCTTTCTTCATTGGTGTTGTTTCACCCTTGTGACGCCAGCAATGTTAATGAAAACTAACAGCAGGGACTAAAAGTACTAATGGAATATAATATACTGACCAAAAGTGCCCAGAAAATTGTAGAGGGACTAAAAACAAAATTTGCTATATTTATACCAAAAACATATTTAACCCTTTAACTTATATACACCTTCATTGTACAAGATTTTAACGACGTCAACCAATCACGAAACAACATGTCATAGTAAAGATTTGACTTTATCTCAACTACCTTAAAAGGCATCCAACATACCATGATTTTTTATTGGTTGACACTGTAAAAAAAGTTACAGTGATATTATATACCAATTAAACCCTAAATTAAATGGATTCAATTGGTATACACCGACAAAGCATAAATATTTTACAATGTTATCCAATCATAGATTGACACATCATAATTTTTTGACTTTAAGTCCTTTCATTTTAAAACTCATATAGACCATTATTTCTTATTGGTTGATAGTGTAATAGTTTTTATACTATCAATGCATACCAATTAAACTCAAATTAAATCCTATTTTTTATGAGTTTAATTACTATGTATTGTTGGTGTAAATTCTTTTGCACCAACAACAAATAACAATTCATAGTTATGAGTGACATATAAGGTGGTTACTACTCACTTCTTTTTAACGACGTACAACTTGTAATTAGTTGATAGTATAAAATATTCTCTCATAAAAAAAAAGAATAGTATAAAATATTCATACACAAAAAATGTATATAAGTTAAGGAAATCTCTTAGATATAGTTCACTAAGCACGGTACTGTTCTTCAAAGAAAAAGTAGGAAACTAGGCAAGTGTATTTTTTTATAGATGCAGTTGCGTCAGTTTTTTTTAAAAAAGAAAAGGTTTATTTTTGAAGCAGTATAAGATAGATTTATATACATTTCATAGGACTAAATATTAATCTAAATATTAATCAAAAGATAGATTAAAAAACTATGTATGTGTAGTTTTATAACTTCACATTGGCCTTTTTAAAGTAAAAAGTAAAAAAAAAATTAATTTAAAACTGGAATTTTTTTAACCCTTGCTGATAAATTAAATCCTTTTTATATAACATTAATTTCTTTCCCGAATACTGATTTTTGCTTTGTTAATGCTTTATATTAAATCAATGATTATCTGTTAAAAGTCCGTATATATTTACTTGTGAAGAAGCACCATTTCTGTTGCACCCCTTTGATCCCTAACATCAATCGTCGCCATTGCCACTCGGTGCTCTATTCTTTCCAAACCAACACCATGTTTCAGTTTTTACCCTTTCAAACTCTATATAACAGGCCACACTACTACGCATATTGCACTGGAATATTGTGTTAATATTCATTTCATCACCAGCTTACATATTCTTCGAGTGCATTAATATTCAAAGGCGATTTTTGTTTGTAGGAAAATGGCGCAACCTGAAGTATGGGGAGAAGGGTCAATTGTGGCATTTTTAATTATAGTGGCTATAATTCTATTGGGTCCTTTCTTCATGGGTGTTGTTTCAGCCCCAGGAATTCCTTTGCTTTTGGTGATTCCAGTGGTTCTTGCAGCGGTTCTCATTTTTCTCATTGTTGTCACTAATAACTGACTACACAGCAGTCTACACTGGTTGTTTCTTCATTGGTCACAGAGAAGAGAATTAGAGAAGTTCCTATTATTTAATGAGTATTATTTATTTTTGGGTTCTGTATTGTTAAATATAGTAGTAGTACTATATGCAAGCCTTTGTTGTTTGCTTTTATTTTGTTTAGAGTAGGATCATTTGATCGATGAAATAAGATTCAATTCTATTTACATCCATTTGTATTTTTTTTCTTTTATTTTTGTGATCTAGATCCTTTGTTAAAGGGCTTTTAGTGGAATCAAATTATTATTCTGTTAATTTTTCATATGGTGCTTTACATAGTAATTTTTTCCATTTGGTAGATAGATACGTACTCAATAGTACATTTTCCATCGTTCTTATTCATGAACATTATTGAAAATTTTACTTCTACTATCGTATGTATTCGGTAACCCTACTATCATAGAACAGTAGAATTTGAAAAATTATAATCTATAAAAAATTAAAAAAAAAACTAAACAATTGTGATCAAAAAATATATTAAGACAAACATTTCCATGAGTTTCTTAGGCTGGCGTTCTTATTTAGCGCATGTTTGGTTTAATTTACGATCTGTGAAAAACAGTTTTGAACCGATTAATTTCGTAAAGTTAATTTTGTTAACAAAGTGAAATAATTAATGGAATATATCAATCGAAAAAGTGATTCTGGTTAATTTTGTACCCCCTATGTGAAGGACAGAAGTGAAAAGCTAGTCAAAGTTGCTTAGTAGAGAGCCAAACATAAGTTGAACTAATCAAAAAAAAAAAATTACCACTTTAAAACGCATATTGATGGTGCTTACTACATTTCCCAACACATGTTTCGAAATAATAATGGGATTGGGAAAAAGTAGGGGTGGCAATTTCTTCCCGCGAGTAGGGATCCCCGCGGGGATTGACCTGTTTGGGGCCCCGTAGGCGGAGGATTTTTCCCCGTGGGGACGGGGATGGGGGAGAGAATCCCCCCGCAGTCAACTTGGGGATGGGGACGAGGTTCATATCCCCTGCCTCGCAGGGACCCCGCCCCCCGAATATATTACTTAAATGTTCTTATTATAGATATATCTTATATTCAAAGTTATAGATTTTTTAGTCTTTTAATATGTGATTTTAAACAAAAAATTAATAAAATATTAAATTGTGCTAATTTTTATATTTTTATTCTCACATTTATACTTTTTAAATATTAAAATATCAAACTAAGACTAAATTTTATAATTTTTTTATATTTAATGTTAAACTTTTGTTGTTTAGTCTTACTTTTATACATTTTTCCAGTTTTATTATACTTTAATTTTAACGTTTGCTAACTTTGAATGAATTCTTGGGGTCCCCGCGGGGACCGTGGGGATCCGTGGGGATGGGGATGGGGAGGAAAACTCCCTCGAAGCGGGGAATAGGGATGGGGATGGGGGACAATATGGGAGGTGGGGGTGGGGACCGAGGAAGTACTCCCCAGTCCCGCCCCGCCCCATTGCCATCCCTAGGAAAAAGTAGTGGTTTTGGTGTGACGCATCTAATGTAGAGACTCAAGAAAAGATAAACCAACGTATGAACTTGTTTATTAGATCAACTTGTGGTTATATAATATTTTTACGACGTCAACCAATTATGAAACGACATACCATAAAAATAGTTTGAGTTTCTCTCATGATTACCTTAAAAGTTACCCATACCATGAACTTTTGTTTGTTGATGATTTAATAAATTTTACAACAAATGTGAACACCAACTTTAAACTCTAAAGTCAAACATTTTTTATGATGTGTCATTTTGTGATTGTCTGACGTTGTAAAAGATCTTCTACAACGACCGTATATATAAACTAAAACCATTATATTTTGTAACAAAGGATTGTAATCTATATACACTGTCGTTGTACAATATCTTTAGTCAATCAATCACAAAATAATACATCATAAAAAAGTTTGATTTTATCTCAATTACCTTAAAAATTACGCATACCATAAATTCTTTTTAAACCCTTATAACAAAGCAATTAATAGCTAGCACGAAAATATATTATAAGCACAAGTCACTCTATAGAGTAATATTATTAAACAAGTTAAAAAAAATTCACAAAGCTATGCTATAATTTTAAGAATTTAATTTATATACATTGTCGTCCTAGAAGAGTTTTTAAAAAATGTTTGACTTTATGTCAACTACCTTAAAATTATATACCTTAAAAGTCAACTATCTTAAAAGTCACACATACCATGTGTTTTATTGGTTGATGATGTAAAAGCTTTTGCAGCGATCATGTATACTAATAAAACCCTTCGTTTGTAAAAAAAATTGACAACCATCAACCAATAAAAAATCATGGTATGAGTGACTTTTAAAGTAATTGAGATAAAGTTAAACTTTTTTTTATGACGTACTTTCACGACTCGCTGACATTGTAAAAAAATCTTGTACATCGGTGGTGTATATCAACTAAATCCAAGGGGATCCTTTGGATTTAGTTAAGATTTCAAAGTTCAGCGTGGTTTGCGACAAGGGGACCCTTTGTCGCATTTCCTCTTTCTTATAGTGGCTGAGGCCTTGTCGGTGTTGATGATGAAGGCGGTGGATATTGGTGATTATCAAGGTTTTTCTTTCAATCAGGATTTGAACTTTTCTATTCTTCAATTTGCGGATGACACGATGTTTGTGGGCAAAGCTTCTTGGGCAAATCTTTGGAGTATCAAGTCTATTTTGAGATCCTTTGAGCTTGTTTCCGGTTTGAAGGTAAATTTTCACAAGAGCAAGCTTATAGGTATCCACACTCCGGATGGGTTTTTGGAGAGAGCTAGCACTTTCCTATTTTGTAGAACGGAATCCATCCCCTTCAAGTTTCTGGGAATCCCAATTGGCGCTAATCCGAGGAGGGAAGCAACTTGGAGCTATGTTTTAGGAGCAGTTAGAAAGCGGTTGTCTTTGTGGAAGGGTCGTTTTCTATCCATTGGAGGCCGGGTAACTCTTATAAACTCCGTTCTTAATAGCATGCCACTATATATGTTTTCTTTCTATAAAGCTCCGAAGGTAGTAATCAAGAAGATGGTTAAAATCCAAAGGAATTTTCTTTGGGGTATCAAAGAGGGGGAGAGGGGAATGTGTTGGGTGGCTTGGGATAGTATTTGTAAACCAAAGGAAGAGGGAGGTCTCGGGATCAAAAACCTTGAATTATTTAATATAGCTTTGTTGTCTGAGTGGAAATGGAGAACTTTATCGGATCCCTGTGTGAGTTGGAGTCGTATGTTATCTTGTAGGTACGGAGATTTGGCTTCTTCATTAGTTCAGGATTTGGTGGAAGGTAATCGTCGTAGGGACACGAGATCCATTTGGTGGAGGGACTTGGTGAACTTGGATGTTAATGTAGAGGAACAAAGAAGGTTTGCTTGGTGTGTTAGAAGAGGTTTGGGTGATGGTGCTTCAATTAATTTCTGGAAAGACCAATGGCTTGGGATTGACCCTTTGTTTAAGGTCATTCCTCTCCTGTATAATGGTGTTGGACAGCAGAATTTAACGGTGGCTGAATCCGGTGTCTGGCATAATGATTCTTGGCGTTGGTTGGAACCTTGGCATCTCGGTAATGATGCTGTCCGAACCGCTGAGGCAGACATTCTGCGAGATATTCTCCAGCCCGTGGCTCCAACGAGAATGAAGATGGACTCTTGGATTTGGCCGCTCGATCAATCGAAGAATTATTCGGTTAAAACCTTTTATATTTAGCTGGTCCGTGGTGATTTATCCTCTAATGTCTCGGTGCAGCAGAATTTTTTTGCAGGTTTATGGAAATCAATAGTGCCTTCGAAAGTGTTGGTTTTTGGCTGGCGGTTGCTGTTGGATGCGTTGCCGGTGCGCGAGCAACTATTGCGCAGGAATGTTCTCCACTTGGAAGACGACGCTCGTTGCCCATTCTGTCACGTTCAGCGTGAGTCCGTGAATCATTTGTTCCTCCATTGCGGGTTCGCGAATTCGGTTTGGAAGTGTGTTACATCTTGGATTGGTGTTGCTCTTGATTTGTCTTTGGATGTTGTTGGTCTTGTTCACCATTGTTGCTGCTTGTGTAAGGGGAAGAAAGCAAAACGCACGAAGCACGTGGTTTGGTTAACTACTTGTTGGAGCATATAGCTGGTGAGGAATGGAGCTATTTTCAATAATGAGGAGCCAAATATCGAGACGGTGGTGAATCATATTAAAAGTCTATCTTGGTGTTGGTGTATTTATAGATTGAATTGTAATTCCTCCTTTTCCATTTCAATGTGATGGTCTAATCCACTACAATGCTTAAACAATTTGTAGTCTTTAGGGGGAGAAACAGTGAGCTAGGTTGCTTATCCTCACTGTAGTGCAGGTTGTACGAGGTACTCTTTTTCCCTCCCTGGGTCTTTTTTCCAATGGGTTTTGGCTTAGGGAGGTTTTGAGGAGGCGCTCCCCCTTTCCTCTATCCCCATTGTAAGGGCTGGGCACCCCTTGTGCTCCCTTCAATGAAAGTATTGCTTATCTAAAAAAAAACTAAATCCAATTCTAATTAGATGGAAATAAAATAAAAAATATTTTCTATATGTGAAGAACAACTTTTTTGAACAAATCACTCTTTTTAAAGGTAGTTTAACCATAAAAACAAATTAAATCATAAATTACGAAACTTTTATTTATAATACATTTTGCCAAACTTCCCATTTTTACTTTTTAATTTCAACAAATATTCCCAGCCCAAAAATTTTACTCAACATATTTCCGTAATGTACAAGCGAGTATCAAAATCTAAAATTCTCTTTGATTTCGAAATCATGATGTTTTGTAATTCCGAAATGAAATTTAGGTTCCGAATTCATGTGCAAAGATGATTCTGAAATGACATTTAGTAAAAATGTACTCCAAATTTATGTTTAAACATAATTCCGGATTTATGTTACAAAACCTGCAACCTTGGGCCGCCGGGGATAGGGTTTTTGCGGGAATTTAAAACCTGCACCCGACTGCCCTGTTGCCAAATAATCACATGGTTGAGTGAAAGTGACACCGTTGGTGGAAAAATGTAGGCGTACGGGGTTCGAACTCCGCTCCCCCCTCCCCTCTAACAATTAACACACTAATTACTAACCACTTTGCCTATTAAAAAAAATGTTGTATTTCATGGACAACATAGGGTGGTGGTCCATTCTTGGCGAGCCCCCAAACAAAATTAACCATATATGAACAACATAAATTAAAAGAAACTGTGAGAAATAAAACAACAAAACTCCCTCTGTATTATTTGATGATCAGTTACATACATCAAACATTTGATTTACTCCAGTGAAAATCTAAATCACAATGGCAAGTCTTTGCGATAAAGCTTCCTCCTCGACCCGTAGGGGTTGTGTTAGACTAAATCTAAATTCTAAAACTCCTCGACCAAAGTAATATTTGATCGTCGAGATCACCAAACAAAAATTACAAGGAAAATTGAATAAAACATAACAAAAATAGGAATCGAACATAACCATAGTAGTAAGAAAATGGGAGGTTCTGGGGTCATAAAGTAAGGGAAAATTACAACAGCAGATACTAACAGTAACACCATTAGCACTGTTGCCAAAGCTCTGTTGTCGTTGAATCTTTCGCAATTGCTCATTTTATTTTATGTGATACAAACGCATCTCATTGCATTTTTCTGTGATATTTAAGGTGGAATGAAAATTAAAAAACAAATAAAAGAAAGCAGAATATAAGGTTATATTAGGGGAATAACGTTTACAAACCATTAATTACTTTTCAGTTTAGAAAAAAAATTGAATGAGAATACATTGATTTATCAATGAATCTTTAATTCACATTAGTTAATTCATCATAAATCATTCTAACGTTACAAGTGCTACCCCCTGTGAAGCTGCTGTTTTGGCAAAACAATTAATGTTCCTTTTATATAGTTTTTTTTTTTTACAACTTCCTTTTATTTTTATTTTTATTTTTCAGGGAACAACTTCCTTTTTTTATCAGCAGTGGAATAACATCCTTTTATATAGTTGGGAATTAGGGAATGGATATTGTTTATTTTTTTATAAGCATTAAATGTTAGGTTCACACCTTTACAAGAATTTCCTAACCTTTTATATAGTCCCTCTTTTTGGTTACAAGCAATATCCATTCCCTAATTCCCAAACTATATAAAAGGAAGTTATTCCATTGCTGATATTGCAGATAAGGTTGAGAAATTCTTGTAAATGTGTGAACTTAACATTTAATGCTTATAAAAAACAAATCAAATTTTTGTCAAAAAAAAAAAACAAATCAAATTACTAGAATTGACTATATAAATAAATTAAATTATTTACAATTAATACATATTTAATGCATGCTTTGTATTTTTTTAAGATATTGATAATTTTAACTTAATTAATTTTAATAATTTTATTGGTAACCAACACCGTTGACGCTGTGGCTTAATCTATTCTGGGACATGGGGGTCAACCTTGAACTCTCGGCTGAATTCCCGCAATGAACAAACTTGATGTTGGCTAAAATATTTGGACACTCTGTTTGTAGCCAACAATGATCCAAACATAAGAGTTGATTGTTTATTTGTAAACATTAAATGTTAGGTTCCCATGTATACAAAATTTTCTCTCTAAGGTTTCCATGTTCAAATCTTTGTAAAAAACATGTAAAATAGGAAGCTTCCTATTTAGAATCACTTTAAAAGGATTTAAATAACCAATTGTTTTAGACAAAGTAAATCACTTGGTGGGCAGGGATTAAACCCCTTAAATGGATCTCAGTACCTTTGAATATTAGTATCTGTAATCGCGCGCAGTGATTACCTTGGTTTACTAAAAAAAAATCACTTAATTATTTACGCACAAACATTGGGCAAGGGTTAAACTTGGGAGCCTAGAGAGTATTGATAATGCTTATAAAGAGTATTGATAATCCAAGTAAGTCATCAACAGTCAAATTAAAGTGCAAAAATATACGCTAAGGAAGAATATAAAGAATAACGTTAGATATTCTTGATTTTTTTATTTTTAATTTTATTATCATTATTGTTTTGTTTCTGTTTTGGTTTTTGTTTTGTTTTTTTTCTTTAAATGGGTTTTAGTGTTTGTCCCTTCATGATTTTGTTTCTTTTTTCCTTTTTTGGTAAAATTGAATAAGGTAAAAATAATTAAAAAAAAGTAAAAACTTACATGTCAATTTTATTTTTTAATATATTTATATAGGGAGCATATATAATGAGAAGAGTTTTTTAATGAAACAATGAGAGGAACAAATTTTGGCAATAGATAAAATCATGAATAATTAAGATTAAAATAAAAAGTCATGTGCTTTTTTTAAGTGGTCTTGTGATCACTAAACACAATGGGGGAGGTGTGTCGCGTAGGGTCCCAAAATTTAGGGGGCACCAAAAATTTCTTTTTTAGTATAGATACATATATCATAATTAAAAATTACATAATTAGCCACACAAAAAATTTAAAAAGTGGCTCTAGAATTTGTAAAAGGTTTGATTATTTGCTTGGACTAATATAGAGAATTTGGATTTGCAAAAAGCTATTGTTAGTGTTGAATTAATTGCGAATGAAACAGAGATTTAATGTGTGCTTGTTCAAATTTCAAAAACATTAGAACGAAATCCCAGAAGGGTAGCTCATGTGGTTGAGTGAAAGGGACATCGTTGGTGAAAATTTAGGCGTATGGGGTTCGAACCCCGCTTCCCCCTCCCCTCTAACTACTAACACACTAATTTTTAACCATTTTGCCTATCAAAAAAAAAGTTTGTAGAGCGAAACACTAATGAAAATAAATCTGAATAAACACAATTAAGTCCTGAGTCAGTTAAAGAAGATTATAGGATTAATTATTTTCGATACATTGTAGATCAAACAATTGGCTCACTTAACAGAAGATTTGAGCAATATAGCACATATGGGAAGTTCTTTAGATTTTTGTTTAGTATTGAAAGACGTAGATCATTCTCTAGTGAGAATTTAAAATTGTCGTGCACAAATCTTGAACTCGGGAGCACCGAGTCGACCCCTCGTATCTCAGGGTAGATTATGTCACTTAGCCAACAGTATTGGTTAACATTTTTAATATGGTCATGATGACCCTAGAGAAAGTGGTCAGTAGGGCACAACATCGTATAACGTCAATGGGGTGTCGCACACCTTTGACTACTTTTTCTTTGCATTGGTGATGTTCCACCCCCAACGAATCATCCTATGACAGTTCCTATGGCTTGCAGTGTTATTTATGTTGGGTTTCATGATTGTGCTTCGCTTTACTGGCTTCCAAACATCCATTTTTTGGAACTCCTCCATGGTTTGTGGCGCAATCTTCACCAAAGAGTTTTTGAATGGGTCCAACTTAAGGGATTATGTGAGTAGATGTTGGTTCAGATATTCCTTCGTTCTTACTAGAAAAGGATCTCCTTAGTTGAAATCATTGGAGCTTGCATTTTCCTTGAGCTTCTTGTCAAAACCTTGTTGTGCGTCCATCAACATGAGCTAGGCCATTTTGATCATATCCTCTCCTCCTCTACTTTCGCTTTGCTAAAATTCTTTGCTTTCTTCTTCCTTCTCCTCCCCCTCTTTTCCACATTTTTATGTGGTCGCCATTTCCCTTTGCATGTTTCTGCTACCATTGATGTTGCAGTGGATTTAGAGTCATAACGAAGACCGGATTGGAATGCCCCAACATTGGTTCTTCGACATCATGAACGTTTATGGAGAGAGAGAGGGAGAGAGAGAGACTTAAAAATAAATAAGAGATTAAAATGAAAATTCAAAAGAGAGATGATGTTGAAAAAAAGAAGGCAAAAATGCATTTTTTGTCCTCCTATTTTACTCAATGTCACTTCATTTCTTTTATTAAAAACATTTACTTTAATTTTATAAAATATTTATTTAAAATAATTAAATAATTTTTATATTTTAAAAGTCACATTAGCAACAAAATACCTTTCTTCACTCGTTCCATTGATCAAAAACTCCAAATCATTTCTTCTCTCAAAGAAAAACAAAGGGAATCACATCGGCATCTTAGAGTTTGAAATTTTAATTTGGTCAATATTACAAAACTTTGTAAAATATGGGTCCAAAATTGCCCAAAAAAAAATAGGGAGATCAAAATTGTACATTGAGTAAAATAAGGGGATCAAAAAGTCGACCAAGTATTCTCGCATTGATGGTCTATTTGCCTATTTCCATCATCACAACATAATGATCCAAAAGCCAAGGAACAACATTCCAAAAACGGCCATTCCATCCCACAGTAATCCCTGGTAGACAATCCGTACACAGATTTGTCAAAAAGCATACAAACATTGTGCTAATTCTCTATAACAGTATGAAGAGTGTGCATCTAAAGCTCTACTTCTGTCCTGTTTTGTAAAAATACTTTAAGCCAAACAGTTAGAAGGGACTTCCTCAACACATTGCTTTTTATTTGCCACGTCTTTTTGTTCACACTCCTCTTCCTCTTCTTCGTCTTCCTCTATTGTATCTCCTGCATTTCCTTCCGAATCAGCTTGACCTCTTTTCCTCTGAGGGATAACAGCAAAGAAAGAAGTTTTCCAATCTTTTGTCTCCAAGAACTTGAGCAATATTTCCGCCACTTGATTCACAGTAAGAACCTGAAATCTCAGAAAAGAAACAACATTGTTCTCACTTGTCTGAAGTTAACCAACCCAAAGAAACATTCAAACAAGTTCTTTGAGAGCCCAATTTATCAGATTGAGAGCTTAAAACCCCACTCTCCATTGGTTAAAAGTAAAGATTTTTTAGCAACCAGATGTTAATTTTGAATGAATTGATTTTGAAACAATGATTTTCAATGAAAGTGTGTTTAATCTAAAGTGATTTATGCTTGAATGAATTTACATAAAAGTAAGTTGAATAATTGAATAATAAATTTGAAAGTAAAAAACGCTTTTAGAAGCAACAACTACAAATCCTAGTTTTAGAATCAATCTAGGTGTAAAATCAATTCTACTCAAGAACACAACACTAAACATTGCAGAAGCAAATTTAAAACCCAGAATCATTGTTGCCTCTCCCAAAAGTGAATTCAAACATACACTAAGCGTTATGAATTATTAATACCTGGGAACTAGACATCTTCATGAAATTTGCAATTGGGAGTTTAGCTGTTTGGATTCCTTGTTCTTCTGCTTTCTTCATGGTTATCCCTTTCCACCTATTCCTATCCACTAACCCACCAATTATATATATCTTGTTCAAATCCAGATTTTCAAGAACAGTTTCAGAATCAGCCGTTAGATACACCAAATCATCCTTACGATGTTGCAAGGCTTCAATATAACACTTATTTTCCTTCTCAATTATCCACTTATCAAACCCAGGAATCCTTTTCAGTTGGTTTTCCATTTCTCCTTCGCAGCCAGTTAGCCAAAGATGCGCAGGGGAAACACACCTTCCATTCACCGCATAGCAATACATAATCTACACATACAAATTTCCATCATTTACCAATACATTATAACAAAAATTAAGGTAAACCACTTCTGTCGTCAATGTCAGTGTTGTCAAAGAGCAGCTATAGCAGCACTATCCTGCTAGAGCATAGCCAAATTTGAACAAACCACTATTGTCTGTAATCTGCGATATGCCCTTAAGTGCTGTCAAATAGCCGTTATAGCAGCGCTATAGCATAGCGGAATTTGAGCAAACCACTATTTTCTGCTATTCGCGATTGACAACACTGCTCAATGTGCGAGACACTATCAGTATAGTACTTAAATTAAATGTATCAAAATTTCAGAAGCATGTCAGAATGTGCGTTTCCTTAATTAGTTTGTTCCATTTTTCCTTTAGTCAATTTGAACCTTCTATAAGCAAATTTAATCAAAAAATTGCTAACAAGAAGATACCCTAGAAGATGTTTTTGAAATTTCTCAACCATGTTTTTGAAATTTCGACACATTTCTTTAATCAATTTGGTTCAACTTCCGATAGTAAGCTTGTTCCTCAAATATATATTCTGTTAGTAAGTTTAATCTCGAAATTACTAACAGAATATACGCTACGAAATCTCGATACATTCAGAGACTATAATTTCACACATCTAAACAGTTATGAAAAATAAAAACAATTAGTTCATTCCAACTTATTGATAATTGAAAAATGTACCTGTTGAACGAGGCTGCGGATTTCGTTAGGGGTCATGAGATGAGAGAATTGAAGATCAACGACGACGTTTTGGCCATGTTCTGTAGCATGTGTAAGTCTTTCTCTTTTGCTATCTTTCTCTTGTGACCTTTTTTCCATTCGTTCCTTACGAAGGCTTTTTCGGGATTCAATGAGTTTCGTTCTTTCTTCTTCAGGGACGTTTGAGAGGCTTTCATTCCATTCATTCCGCTTTCGTTCTGCTTCCTTCTTCTTATGTTCCTTCGCTGCTGCTTTCTTCTCTGCCTTTTTCGCTTCCCATCTCTGCTGTCTCGCTAGCTTCTTCTTCGCGTTTTTTGATAGAGTTGCTACTGAGGCATTTCCTTCATTTTCTGTGGGTTCGTCTGTTTCTGTGTTCTGCGGTGGAATTATGGCTTCGCCGTCGATGTTTGCTTCTACTTCCGCCATTGTTTTGTTGGTGTTAGGGATTTTTGTTCGATACTTAGACCCTACCCTCTCTCCCTCCCTCTCTAACAATTACAGAATTTGTTGGTGTGGGACATCAATTTTTTAGCAAAACTAGTAGGATACCGTGAATACGCACGGGTGCTGTCGTATTCTTTTTATGAATGAATTACACAGTATTTAAATAGTCTAACTATTATCCTGTGAAAATAAATGCAAATTTAAAGTAAATAAAAAAGAGTTTCAAATAAAAAATAGATAGATATTAAAATCTAAAAATGTAAAAGTATCATTTAAAAAAATCTGAGCATTTATCCTGTGAGTTTTATATCAATGTAGTGTTTTCTATATATCAATGCAGTGCAGTCATCTCATAGTTTCAATTGATTATTTGAGTTGATTAGTAGATTATAGTAAATAGTAAAAGATAGATAGTAGACTATCAATAAGAAATATTTATCCGTGTTTTAAATTTAATCAGTTTAAGTAGTCATTAAACCTTCTTGTTTTTTAGATAGTAGATTTATAGTAGTCATCAAAAATTATAATTATCAATAGCAAATATTAATCCCGTGTTTTTCTATGTATCACGACAATTATCCCGTATTTTTTTTATCTATCAGTGCAGTCGTCTCATAGTTTCAATTGATTATTTGAGTTGATTAGTAGATTATAGTAGATAGTAAAAGATAGATAGTAGATTATCATTAAGAAATATGTATATGTTTTAAATATTAATCAGATTAAATAGTCATTAAACCTTCTTGTTTTTAGATAGTAGGTTTATAGTAGTGTTCAAAAATTATAATTATCAATAACAAATATTAATCATGTGTTTTATTTATGTATCATTGCAATTATCCCGTATTTTTTATATATCAGTGTAGTTATCCCGTAGTTTAAATTATTTTAGTTGATTAATAGACTATAGTAGATAGTAGATTATGAATAAGAAATATGTATCCCTTGTTTTAAATAGTAATCAATTTAAATAGTCATTAAATCTTCTTGTTTTTTTAGATAGTAGGTTTATAGTAGTCTTCAAAAATTATAATTATCAATGACAAATGTTAATCCTGTGTTTTATTTATGTATCACTGCAGTTATTTCGTGTTTTTTTATATATCAGTGTAGTTATCCCATAGTTTCAATTGATTATTTTAGTTGATTAGTAGACTATAGTAGATAGTAAAAGTTAGATAGTAGATTTTAAATAAGAAATATTTGTTTTAAATATTAATTAGTAGTTTAAATAGTCATTAAGTCTTCTTGTTTTTTAGATAGTAGGTTTGTAGTAGTAGTCTTCAAAAAAAATTAATTATCATTGACAAATATTAATGTCGTGTTTTTTTTATATATCAGTACAGTTATCCCGTGTGTTTTTTATATATCATTGCAGTTATCTTGTAGCTTCAATTAATTATTTTAGTTGATTAATAGATTATAGTAGATAGTAAAAAATAGATAGTAGATTATCAATAAGAGGTGTTAATAGGTTATCAATAAGAGTGTAAACAGAAGAGTGAAAACAGATTTCGAAGAGAAATTTAAAATTTTAACATGACAATTTTTTCTAAAATGGTGATTGTTTTATTTAGTGTAACTAATTTACATTTTTATAGCTAATTTGTATAAATTTAGAAATTTAGTTAAAAAAACTAAAGTGAGAAATGATAGTATAAAGAGAATAATTGTTTATGAGGAAAATAAAAGTAAAATAAAAAAAAAGGAAGAAAGAGAGTGTAAGAGAAAAGTGAAAAGGAGGAAAGAGAGTGTAAGAAGAAAGATAAAAAGGAACAAAAAGGAATAATTGATTAAATGTAAGTTACTATGTTAACCTCATTTTTGACACTTGTCATGTTTCTCAAATGAGCCAATAGGTAATTTCATTGGAGGTTAATTGGTATAAATCTATAGTAGACAATATGTAGTAGATTTTTTACAACATTAGAAAATCACCAAATTACCAACATAAAAAATATGGATTTAATTTAGGAAAAAACTCAGGTACAATACCTTCAAAGAAAATGTAGGAAAACTGTTGATATAGAGTGTTCGCGGTGTGCTTTTGTTCGGTTTTGAGACAAAATGTGTACCGAACCGCAAGGTAAAACTACCTGCAGTTTGGTTCGATTGGCTTCCTACAAAAACCCAAACTAATGCGATTTGGATTGGTTTGGTTATTTCTGGACAAAACATAATTTAAAACGGAGTTAAAATTAACTAAAATAAAAACGGCTAGCATAAATTTTTAAGAAAAAATCTGCTCAAATATACGTACTATATAAATTACTCTCTTTTCTTTGTCAAAAAAAATTACTCTCTTTTAATTCTTTTAAGATAGCTAAAACCATGTTTAAAAGAATTTGAATTAAATGTTTTATTGTAATTTTTAAATATATCATAACAATATGGATTGTTTGTAAGTGAGTCAATGAATCAATTGGGTTTGGGTTAGTGAGTGAGTGAAAGTTGAGTTTTAGTTGGATTTGGGCTAATAAGTAAGTAAGGAAGTTTGTAAGTCAATAAGCCTTAGTGTTACTTGCGTTTCGGTTTGGTTCGGTTGGTGGAATACAAACTACAGGCCGAACCAAACTGCGCGGGTGACTAAAAATAAACCGAATAGATTTTGCGGTTTTCGTTTTGGGTTGGTTCGGTTTATGGTTTTCTATTTGATTGGTTCAGTTTTTAACACCCCTATCAATAACTATTGGGCAGTTGTTGGATTACAAATGCACTTTTGTTATTTATTATTTATTTTATTGCACCTAAGTATTGCTCTTTAATTTATACACACAATAAGTGTATACATGTTTTACACTATCTACCAATTACAGGTTGACACGTCATTAAAAAGAAATTAGTCAATTGGTAACCACCAATTAGTCAATTGATAACAACTGCTCCATGAGTTGTGATTCGTGGTAGTTGTAAAAACTTATACACCTTATATGTGTATATAAATTAGTTCAAAATTAAGGATCATGGCAACTTCAAATTCTTCATGGATTTGGAAATTCTTCATGGATTTGGAAGTGGCTAGATCTTCCACTGGACCCAAAGAAAATATGGTATTGTGAGCTTCTTAAGGATGTCGACCTACTTACTAGCTTGTAAACCATCTTCCAGTCCTATGGTTCTTGCTCTCAAACTAAGTGCTCACTCTGATCCTCCCATTTTTGATCCAACTCAGTATTGAAGACTTATTGGCCGTCTCATATATCTCATGAACACTAGGTCAAACATTTGCTACCTCGTGCATAAATTGAGCCAATTCCTTGCCAACTCCATGGACACCCATATGGAAGCTACTCTTCACATTCTTATATACATTAAAGGTGATGTTGGTAAAGGTATATTTTTTAGCTCTAAATTTGATTTCAAACTCACACTGCCTTAAGTAATGCTGCTTGGGCAGCTTGTTTTAGCTATAATATTTGTCATTGTTTTAGCATATTTAGTGACTATTCCTTAATTTGTTGGAAGTCCCAAAAGTCGGGTGTTGTCTCCAGATCTTCCTTTGAAGTACCTACTATAGGATTTGCACTCCCAACATTCATCCTTGGTTTCCATGTACTATGATAACCAATCTGCAATTCACATTCCTCAAAATCCGGTTTTCCATGAACAAACCAAACACATTGAGTTGGATTGCCACTTAATTCACGAAAAGGTTGAAGCTAGAATTGTACTTCTCAAGCCAATTCCTACAAAAGCTCAAGTGGCAGATATTTATACCAAGGCTTTACATCCTACACGGTTCTCTTCTTTGTTGTCCAAGCTGAACATGAAAAAATATTCACAATCTAACTTGAGGGGGGATGTTAGATGATAATTAAGTTTATTTTATCTTATTCCGTTAAGCTGACATCAACACCTATAACCTATTGTTATGTAATTGCACATCAGTTTTAGATTAGAATTAGTTAGCATTTTAATCTTATGTTAAGGAGTTTGTTACACTCCTCTAACCTCTCTAATTTTGTACATAAAAAAAACTCTCTAATTTTGACTCAATTTTGTATATAAGCATCTTACTAATTGAATGAAAATAAGATTGGATTTTCCCAAATCATAATACTGGCCACTATCCAAATAAATTACTCTTTAAAAATTAATAGATTAAAACATTTTCATATCTTATTGTACAAGGGATTATTTGGAGCTTTCACGTTAACTTCAATGCATCATAGGTATAGATAAAAAGAAACTGAATGATCACTAATTCATCACATTAATAAGGTTTCTTAGGCATCCCAATTTATTATAGAATGACCAGGATTGAGTTTGTCTCATTTCAGGTCATGAAATCGCATCAAGGTTGAACAATGCTAACTTAGCTATCATTGACTAGCTCAACCATTGAAGGTCGAGTCTTGCTGTCACTTAGTGAGCCATAATTTGCTTAGAGAGTGTATACCCTAATACAGTAACAGGTGTTGACGAGTTGCAAACCAAGTCCATGCTTGCTTTTCGAGTGAGTCTAGGTCAGAATCATAAAAAAAAACGCATAAAACATTGTCTAAGCACAAGTTGACGAGTGTTTGCCAGTGGAGGGGCACATAAGGGTATGTTTGGGAGAGGAAGGGAGGACATATTTTTCAACTCTAAGTTGAGAGAGCTATAAAATGTCTCATATATATATATATATATATATATATATATATATATATATATATATATATATATATATATATATATATATATACACACACACATACAAAAATATAGAGTAATCTTTTCCAAGCCCTCCCATCCCTTCTCAAAAAACCCCTCCCAAACATACCATAAGTGGTGTGGGGGAGGATATTTTTTTGAAATTTTGTTCTATTTTCTAATAAGCCCTCCTACTTCTCATATTCATTAATTTATTTTTCTAACCCATCAGTTATCAATTACAATTTAATCAAATAATTTTTCCTAACTAATCCTTGTATTTTCCTTTATTAACTTGACCTTTAAATTCCTCTAATGGTTATTTGCACATCGTTTTATAATATATGTCGTTTTAAGGTTATTTACACATAATAATGATACTAATAAATTTTGTTGTTTCTGATGTAAGTATTTGTCTTTTTTCTAGAATATTCTTAACTATTTATTACTTCCTCCGTTACACAATACATGTCATTTTAAGGTCTTTTTGGTTACCATGTCATTAGTACGCAGTTTCCACTGGCTTATCCAATGAATAATCTACGCCGGGGAACCTGTCTGACCACGAGTTTCCCGCTTTGCCGACCCGTGTGGTTCTCCCCTCTCAAAAGAGTTTTTGCCACACCCAATATTCGAACCCGATACCTTGAGGTGGGACCCGAGTCTAGTTACCACTCGGACCAACCCTTGTTGGTATGTCGTTTTAAGGTTATTTACACATACCAAAAAGACTAATAAATTTTGTTACTTTTGATGAAAGTATTTATCCTTTTCCTACAATACCCTCAACTATTTATTATTTCATTCCACATATTTCTATTACTACAATAAATAGTTAGGGGTATTATTGACAAAACAGTAATTAATGTTGCATTGGACTTTGAAAATGACAAGTAAAATGAAACAAAATAATTCTTAAAAAACGACATGTATTGTGAAACGGATGGAGTATTTCATTCTACATATTTCTCTCTCTGCAATAAATATTTAAGAGTATTATTGACAAAATAATAGTTAATATCGATCACATTGGACTTTGAGAAAGACAAGTAAAATGAAACATAATTCTTCTTAAAAAACATGTGTTGTGAAACAAGGGTAGTATTATTTTCAGGCATTGCTATTTGTTACACAGATTTTTTTGCAAGAGAAGATTGAATAAAAAAATAGGACATTTGACGAATCAACGAGGGACTAACAATACATGGGAGAGTGAATAGTTTTAATTTCAAAGGGTCCCTTGTTGCCACATAATATTGTTGGAATGAAAATCTATTTCCATGTTTTGATGATACAAACTTAGTAAGACATTAAGTTTTATTGTTAATGTTTATCTAACAAGTTTATTTCAAGTGTGAAGAACAATCCTTAAACATAGCAAAATGTGAAACTACCTTAGACTGAAAAGAAAACAAAAATACAAAGGTAGAAATGAGATGTGAAGGTTGAAGCATGTGAAGGTTAACATACGTGAAGGTTGACCAAAGTCAAATGAAGGTTGACCAAAAAGTCAACGCACAAAGTCAACACATAAGGTTGACCAAGTCAACTCAGCATTGACCAGAATTCAAAAGAGCTGTGGCCCCACATTTATAAGTAAGATCCAGAAATGTGAAGGTTGAAGAACAGTTGAAGAACAAGATGAAGATCATGATCATCACGCTTCTCAACATGACAAACATGTTTGCTCGCATTTATTGAAAATCAGAGAGTTTTTAATGCCGGAATCTTGCAATAAATGAAGGAGAAACTCATTGATTATTCCTAGGCCAAACAAAAAGTGTTTAAGGTATAAAGGATGTGAAGCTTCGTGTACAGCTGTATATCTGCTTTTGAAGTACAAGCCAGCTAAGGGAAAGTCAGAACTCTGAATATAAATGACTGTGTCAGCTTGTGAAGGTTGAAAAGTTAGCATAAGGTACAAGTGTCAGCTTGTGAAGCTTCAAAAGCTGTTAACTTTGGAACCGTTTATCTAGACAATCCTATGGACCAATGGACATCTCCAAACGGCTATATGCAAGTTTCCAACGACTATATTCAGATCAAATGACTATTTAAAGGCTGGAATTCGAAGTTACAAATCATGAGAGTGAATTGGAACCTACACAACTAAAGCTTCACAAAGTTCATCCATCCTACTCATCCCACACTCAAGTTACATAAATCTGGGATTTTCTTATAGAGTGTGTGTTAGCTTGTTATACATTGTTGTAAACACTTAGTGTGTTGTATTCTCAAGCTATTGTATATCCCAAACCCAAACCTTTGATTGTAAAAAGCTATCTAGTGAGTATTCTATCAAACTACCTAGAGAGAGGTGAGTGTTGGTGAGAATCTACTTGGTAGAGGAATCCTTTAGGAAACTAGGGAGTGTTTTCTAGTAGGAAGAACAGCTTGGTGTAGCTATGTAAGAGAGCACGTTGCTTTTGTGTGTTGATCAAAAGCAAGTGGTGTTTGAAGTCTTTTGTGGTTGAGCAAAAGCAAGTGTAAGTGCTATTTGAAAGATAGTGGAAATACTCACTTGGGAAGTGGGGAGAGGACGTAGTCATTGTTGGGTGAACCTAACTCTACCGTGTCATTTACTTGCTTTCCATACTATCTATCTATTTGCTCTATACTTGTGAATGTTTTCAAAACCTAGTGAAGGTTAATTCAATCAACCTTCACAAGATAGTTTTCCAAACTAATACTTAATATTTTCATCATCAAATTAGTTTGATTCAAACCTTTATCTTGCCAGTTAAAGTTTGCTTAATCCATCTTTATTATTCATCATTCATTTTACACATTGGCTGTTTGTTAGTGAAACTAACCTTTACCTTCTCAATCTCAAGTTTATCTTGAGAACCATTTGTTTGAGAAGGTTTCAGGCACAAAGTTTTAAAAGGGTACACAATTCAACCCCCCCCTTCTTGTGTTACATAGTCACTTCAAATATTCTCTTTTTTCTTGCAAACATTTATGGTAACCTTTAGCATTATCCATTATTTTATCTTATTCATTTTTTGGGGTTGTTACGTCATGTATATTAAGACATATCGTATTATGTTATATTGATTTACATGGCCGTCTCAAACAATTTGCCCAT
Organism: Astragalus glycyphyllos; assembly: GCA_963573325.1. Taxonomy (NCBI): domain Eukaryota; kingdom Viridiplantae; phylum Streptophyta; class Magnoliopsida; order Fabales; family Fabaceae; genus Astragalus; species Astragalus glycyphyllos. The sequence continues at coordinate 10,988,705 of OY754311.1, forward strand.
GTTCAAATCTTAAAAATTGGGCTCCTAATTATGTTTTTATCAAATGAATCACCTTTTGTCCAAAAAAATGAAGCACCAAAAACATAAAGTACTTTATTTAAATTGTAATTATCATTTCAATACAAATTCAAATTAATTATACATTCATCAAATGGATATACAAATTTTTTAGACTCTAAAAAAATGGCATGGGTTGAGACCCATGTAGTAGCCTAACCTGCACACGTCTTTCTTTTTTTCCCGATAAATAATGATTTATTGAAGGGGCACTAAGTGTGCTTAAACCTGATACACGAAACATGATTATATATTGTTAATGCTTGCAAAAACATTATTATTCCACTAAGATGTGACATAATAATAGCTAGAGTGTTTACCCACCTTGAAAACAAACCAATTCGAAGAAATACATTTGACAAGAATAAGGCTTAAATATGTTTTAGGTCTCTGCAAATATAGCGTGTTTTGATTTTAGTCCTTGTAAAATTTTTTGTTTTAAAAAAGTCCCTGCAAAAACAACTCGTTTTAAAAAAGTCCTTCTGTTAGTCAAACGTTACAAAAAACACAGTTGACTAACAGAAATCTGATGTGTAATTTTTTTCCATTTTTTTTTAAAACTGATTTGGGTATCCATTTGATAATGTGTTATTTTCTTCTTCCTCTTTATCTCTTTCTTCCTCTTTCTCTTCTCCCAAAAGCCATAGAAATGGAGACAAGCTTCATCCTCTCTCCCATGGCCGCCACCCAACTTCTTGGTTGTGCAACGTCTCCGTCCGCCCATATTTGGCCAAAATAATAACATATTCGTCATCCTCACATCCTCCTCTTTCTTTCTTTTTAACAAGATTTCAAAAAGGAAACACTTTAAGAAACGACCGCCACTTTCAACTCATTTTTCGGCTAACTCCGGCCCCCTCTCACTCATCCAAGGCCACCACCATGTTTACCTCCTTCTCTTCTATAATATTCGTTTTCGTTTCAAGCAAAATGGGCTCGAAATATGTAGATCGAAAAACCTCCAAAACGTAATATTTCTCCTATATTTCGGAATATCTAGACCTCCAATCGGAAAACTAATTATAGATTTGAAATCTCCACACCATCTACTACATTAGCCCTCAACAAATTTTGTGATCGGAAAACCTTGCTCCGGCGACCACCGCGCCGAAATCCTCCATGAGTGGTAGTTGAGAGAGATGGAGAAGAAAGGGAATAATAGGGAAAAAATGTTTTTTAATTTCAATATTATATGGCAAGCCATGTCATAGAAAAAATAATTATAAAAGAAAATAAAATTACATCTCACAATTTCGTTTGACACATAAGCAGTTTTTGTAATAGTGGGTTAACAGATGGACTTTTTTAAAACACGTTGTTTTTTCAGGGACCTTTTTAATTTTTTTTTTTGCAGAGACTAAAATCAAAATATGCTATATTTGGAGGGACCTAAAACATATTTAAGCCTAAGAATAACGGTAAATTGCACATTAGCTGCACAAGCTGCGCATGTCTTTTTATACAGCGCTGTTGATTTATATATCGTAGTAGTTAAGTAAATTTCACATGTTTCATTCGCGTTTCTTTTACCCACCAAATAAGACAAATAATTGTGCCGTCTCAAACTTCATTGTTTTTGGTAAACCTGTTTCAAACTTCATTGCGAAAAGTTATTCAATTTCATTTAAATTTAAAAATAAAAATAAATAAAAAAGGTTACAGCTTCGTTAAAATTGTCTGTTCCAGTTCCAGTACATTTATTTACCCAGGGAAGATTCACGATGACATGGGTGCAAGTGCAAGTGTGCAAACTGCAAGAGACGCGAAGTGCTAAAGTACATGTACTGTTGGATCACGTGTCGTCATAACCAATAAAAATTAAAAATATAGATACATCACCAATTTTAATATCTTTTTATTGTATTTTAATTTAATTTATTATAAAATTTCAATTAATTCGTGGTGAATTGTTTTTTTTTGATCAAGTTCGTGGTGAATTGTTAGAAACAAAAGGGTAAACTAAATAAAAAAGTCAGCGCGTGAAATTTCGCATAGATTTGGATTCGAAGTGCGCTTCGCTTAGCTTAACGACACGACACGACACGACACACAACACAAGCAGAAACAAGATAGAGGGAGAAAGAAAGAGAAACCAAAAAACCCTCTTCTTCATATTCTCTACTTCATCATTTTCTTCTCTTGCTTAACCCTTTTTTGTCTAATGAAAGAGCACGCGCATCGCTAAACGACGTCGTTTTATCGGGAACATGGCTCAGAAGCCCCATCTTCAGCTCAAGGAACTGGGATCCAAGCTCGACCCCCTTCCCTCTTCCAATGATGCTCTAATCGAGCTCTTGAAGGTGTGCCCTCTTTTCTGTTTTGAATTTATTGTTGCTTTGTTTCCCAATTAGGTTCCAAATTTATGTGCATTAATTATGAAAGATGAAAGATTTGAACATTTTGTTTTGGAGTTAGGTATTAATGTCCGTTATTTTCTGTTTGTGGTGGGGTTTGGGGGTATAAATCATAGAAAAGGAAAGCATTTTCTTTTTGGTTTAAGTTGATTTGTTACTTGGAAATTTTGAATTGAGCTCAAATGTTTTAATTAGTTTCAATGGAAATTGGGAAATTAACATTTAATACACTTGAAAATTGATAAATTGATGAGTGTTTCTTATAGTTTGGACTAAAAAAGGAACCCTTTTATTTCTAGTTATATGGACAGGGGGGAGTAGTAAATTCTGTTTCCTTTTACAAAGATTTTTACATCTCATATTAATGTTTATTCTCTTGATAAAATTTGAGGATCCTTGTAAGGGAGTGCATGGCCGAGGTGCTCAATAAATATGCTGTAAGTCTAGTGCCAGATGTGTAATTGTCAAATAACTAGTAAGGGAATAGTTTAGTCTCATTGACCTAGGTCTGCAATAAGGAGGGTGAAGAGAAAAAAATTGACAAACATATTAGGGCTTCATTTAAAGTTTAAATGCTCTGTTTAAGTTAGTCATATGGACCTTCTGTCATAGCAAGCGGTTGGTTTCATGGTGGACCCCTTGTAAGCATACGGTAGTATAGAAGCTCCTAGTTATAGCTTCAGGGTAAACTCATGGTGGACTTGAATCCTGATGCAAAAACAAACATAGCAGTAGTCTTATGAGTTATGACAGTTGTTTGCAACAATGCACCATAGCCACTACTAGATCTTTCAATTATGGCTGAACTTTCTAATCATAAAAAAGTACCAATTTTGTATAAATTTTTTTATGAAGTATTTTCTGCTAAAACTTACTATAAGGGGTTGACAAGAATGGATTTCTCTTTAGGTGTGTGAGTATAGTTAGTTATCCTTGTAACTGAATTACTCACACATTAGGACATAAAATTTCCATGTATTGGGTTTGCCATTTCCTACTACAAAATGAATGTGCTATCACTAAAAAAACAACTTTACACTCGACAGTTAAAACCAGTCTATAAGCATCTAATGCTTGAGGCCAAATGTGTGCTAAAATGTCATCTAATATTATGAAGTATTTTATTTTTACTATTATTACATTGTGCAGCGTAGAATTTTTCTGTAAGTGTTGGGTTGTTTTTGATTGGCAACTACTAACAACCCCTCTCCCTCCCCCCAAAATAAAAACAAATAAAATTTTCCCGATCTGCAGCAAGCGGCAGGATGTCTTACTGACTTGGGTCAATCGCCATCAGTTTCAACAATGGAGCCAATGAAATCCTTTTTTGATGCAATTGTTAAGCCAGAATTGCTGAAGCACCAAGATAGAGATGTAAAACTTCTAGTCACAACGTGTGTTTGTGAGATAACTCGGATCACTGCACCCGAAGCTCCTTACAGTGATGAGGTTCTAAAGGTGCCTTCCATTTACCCTGGTTATCTGATTACAAAATTAGGTTATCTTATTATTCTTAACTTATAATAGTATAATAATTATCCTTTTACTTTCAGCCAATCCTAAAGAAAAATTCATTTGGAAACCTTCATCCTAATCTTTGTTAGATCACTTTACAGGACATCTTTCAGTTGATTGTGAGCACTTTCAGTGGTCTCAGTGATATAGGTGGTCCATCCTTTAGCCAGATAGTTGCTATATTGGAGACTCTCGCAAAATATAGATCGTGTGTTGTAATGTTGGATCTTGAATGTGATGATATGGTGAATGAGATGTTCAGTACTTTTTTTACAGTTGCCAGGTTAGTTTATCATAAAATCTTTTGCTTAGTTAGTTGTATGGGCATGCTCCTGTTAAAGAGTTATATCGTTTCTCTTACATCTTCTGCTATGTGCTTCCAAGATTGCAAAATTGGTATTTCGTTGGTGTACTAGGTTTTGGAGTTTGTGTTCCTTTTGCTGGTTATAAAACATCAGAAAATAAATTGAAGATAATTAGACAAACAGATACTACACATCTTTGTATAATTGGAATGTGATGTTTTCGGAATGGGGAGGCAAATTCTGTAATTCTGAAACAGTAAAACTGCGCCCTCGGGTTCTCTTGCCCTCTGTCCTGCCATCTTGCCCTTTTGTGTTATTATTTATTTATTTTAAATACATTTGGGATATTTTATGTTGATGCTTGGCATATTATGTCCTGGAAATATGCTATGTATAACACAAGTTTTTTGTGTACATAGGTTGATTACTTCTTTGATTCATTGACTGCTTTTGAACTATTTCCTCAATATTTACCTGTTCTTTGTTTTGTCTGATTGCATTATCAATCGTTCATATTGAGTAATACTTCTGTGTGATACCAGTTTTGAAGGAACACTCATAAGTAGTACTTGTTGAATGTTAAAAATTTATACTGCCTTTCTTGAATAAAGATCCTTTTTGTATTCATGAGCGTTGCTTGTATATTCTGTTTCATGCTCAGAGATGACCATCCAGAAAGTGTTCTGTCATCCATGCAAAATATTATGGTCGTTCTCTTAGAAGAGAGTGAGGATGTTTGCGAGGATCTTTTATATATTCTACTGTCTACATTAGGCCGTGACAAAAGAGTAAGTAGTTTTTCTTATACTTCTTCCCTATTATAGAGAGATAGCTTATACCCTTTTTGAATGAATCTTCTCTTTTTGTGATCTTTAATATTTTATAAGAAGCCCGATTTACTGGAACTTTTATTGCAGGATGTTACTGCAGCTGCAAGAAAGCTTTCTGTGAATGTAGTACAACAATGCATGGAAAAACTTGAACCTAGCATTAAGCAACTGCTGCTATCATTAATGTCAGGAGACAGCAAACCAGTGGACTGTCAAGTTCAGTACCATGAAGTTATATATGATCTCTATTGCTGTGCTCCTCAGATCCTATCAGGAGTTCTCCCGTATGTCACGGGGGAATTACTGGTAATTACTGATTTATTGGTTTTGCTATGCTCCGTGTGGTTTCCAAAGTGTCATTTTTTCCCACTAAATTGACCTTGATGCTATGACAAGATGTTTCTTCTTGTAAATGTTATGTTATGCATTGCGAATTTCTTGGGCTATAGAATTTATGAAGTTCTAAAATTACCGTTACAAAGAGTACTATGGTTTTTTTATCCCCCATAAAACTTAGTGTTGTAAATACGTAACATGTAATCACTATTTTACCGGTAGTTGTTAGGCGTATATCATGCACTTACTTTACCAGGCCCGTGGATTAGGTCCATAGGTAGAGCGTAGACTATATAATTAAATTGGTGTTTGTAGTCATTACTCATTAAAACAAGCTCACTATCAGACAATCATTGAGCCAACTATGTCGCACTTTGGATGTCAAGTCTTAGGCGTGCGAAGGGTGTGCTGGAAGTTTCATATTGGATATTGATATGGTTGATTAGCTGTTGGGGTAACCCTTAGTCCCCTACCCCATGAGCTAACCTTGGGGTTGAGTTAGGTCCAAACCCAAATTCTAAGATAGTCTTGGGGTATTGCTTCCGCACAGAACCCCTAGCCGTCTTCATTGCGGGGTTTGTTTCCGCATAGCACTCTTGACTGACTGCCTTCGTTGCATTTTTCGGCACCGTCTATTAGGCCACCAACCTAACGTTTGCTAGCTAATTAGGAATTTGACGCAATAAAGAATCGGAAAAGGAATGAAAGAGGAATTTGATTGATATGAAATGAATACAATTGGAGAGAATAGGCTCCCCGCCCTCCGGCCTCACCCGGTCACGACTAAACTTTAGATATGATAAAAGATACTCTAAAAGGGGGGTGGAAGCCTTTATTTATAGGCTTCCAATACATGGGGGGATAGGAGGGAAATGCCTAACAAATTAATAACTACCAACCAACTATAACAAACTCTCCTAACAACCCAACAAACTACCATAACTTCGCTAACTACCTAAAACTAACTATCTTGGAACCCCCACTTACACAAGGACTAACACCGTCAGTGTGCTTAGTTTCCTCGTTGGTCGTCGAATGGTTTGTTACCGCCCATTGTCCCCATTTTGACATTGTTCACAATCGTTGACCAAATTCCTCCACACACGCCACGACAAGTTACTGTGCCCTCCTGCGCATGCTGCTCACGTGCCGCTGTGTCGTGCTCTGTTAACCATGAAACTTTTCCTGCTTGCTCATCTGGGCCTCCTTGCTCCAATTGAGGGGTAAAAACCGCAATTTGAGATACTTTTGTGTGTACATATTTAGCATCCCTTTGGCCAGCATTTTCAGACATTGTTTTGCACCTTTCTTACTAATATTCTGCTCCTTGCATTTGTTCTTCGGTGCTACTGGTCTATTTTGCCGCCCGACTTCACCAGAATTTTAGGCATCCCTTCCTTGACAGTCATATGGCGGACACAGATGCAGTAAATTCCCGTTCTTTCATTAAGCATGACTTCATTTGTTTATAGACTGTTCTTGACTCTCTTAGTGAGCCTTCTAAATACTCTTCTTGGGCAATTGGTGGTAAGAAGCCATATTCCCAATCCTTTACTGTTGTCGGTTGCTGACAGTCTGACACTATCAGAACGCATGGCTTCTTGACTTTGTTCCAATGATCACATCACATCCCATTATGTGTTCTTTTCTTCTCATACCGCGTCTTCAAGTTTTCATTATATTACTGTTGATGGTTCTCATGCTTGTGTTGGTGGTTTGAAAATTTGCAGACTGACCAGCTGGAAACCCGTTTGAAAGCAGTGAACTTGGTTGGCAATATAATTGCTCTTCCTGAAACTTCCATTGCTGAAGCATTTCAGCCAATACTTTCAGAGTTTTTAAAGAGGTTGACCGATAGGGATGATGGGGTTCGCCTGTCTATCCTTGAGCATGTAAAGAGCTCTCTGCTGTCAAATCCTCACAGGGTCGAAGCTCCTCAAATAATCTGTAAGTTTATTAAGCATGTACATGATATTCAATTGCAGCTTCTTATATTGTTACTGATGAGTACCCAAATACATAGAACAACAAAATGAACAATCCTTTGTATTATTTACTCAATTCTGAGGATCTCTCAGAATTGGATGAAGTGTTTACAAGGAAATGCAGAATGAAAAGATAGAAACAGTGAAATGGCAAGAACAATGCCAATTCCCAGCCCAAGTCCTATCCCAATCCAAGCCTAATGAAACAGTAACTAATTCCCCCTCTTATACCCCCCTATTCTCTCTCTAAATCATGCAGAATATTCCTCTCCAATCCACTTCTGCCACGTGGCAGAAGTTAGTTACTAGCAGAAGGGTGTGTGCTGCTGCCCTCAGCAGCATAATCTTCATTTTGCATTTTCCTCCACATACCCCTTTCATATACCTTAGTGATTTTCCCCGATTGCCCCTCATTTATAATGTCCTCATCAGTTACTATATCAGCTAAATTTATTTGTGTAAAACTTTTTAGCTGCCCTTTGCGATCGGCTTCTGGATTTTGATGAAAATGTTCGAAAGCAAGTTGTTGCTGTTATCTGTGATGTGGCATGTCATGACCTACATGCAGTTCCTCTTGAAGCTGTGAAGCTTGTTGCAGAACGGCTTCATGACAAATCCGTATGTATTTCTCTAAAATGTAAATTATCGTTTTTCTAACATTCTCCCTTATTTCCAACGATTCCATTTCAGTCTCAAATCCTTGTTTTGCTTTGCATTTCCAGCAACTTGTTAAAAAGTATACCATGGAGAGGTTGGCTGAGATATATAGATTTTTTTGTGAGAAAAGCTCTGATACCGTTGATCCCGTTGGATATATTTGGATTCCAGGGAAGATCCTTAGATGTTTCTATGACGAAGATTTCAGGTGAAATACTGCTGCCACTGCTTACTATGGTTTTATCTTTGCCAATATTTGCATTATAATGCTCACATTTTTAAAAATCTGTCTTTCTGAAAGATCCTTACTGTACTAGGTCAGTGACTTTCAAGTAGTAGTTTGTTGCCTCGGAGTGTGTTTTGTGATGCTTTTATTTTTTCCGGTTTCGTCATTCAAAATGGAAAAAGTTGGATGCCTTAGTGGTAACCATTGCTGTAGAGCATAGAAATAGAAAATGGTTTCCTCTGAGTTGGCTTCTTCTTTTCCTGTTTGGTTTGTTTTTGTTTTCTTAAGAATGATATTCTAAGTATTGATGTTTCTTTTGTTTGCTTCATTCTTCAGATCAGATACAATCGAATCTGTTCTGTGTGGGTCCCTGTTTCCATCAGAGTTTTCTATCAATGACATGGTTAAACATTGGGTTGAGATTTTCTCTGGATTAGATAAAGTGGAGGTCAAGGCTCTTGAAAAGATACTGGAGCAAAAACAAAGGTATGCTTGTTTAATTTCTGTGATGACTTGTATTTTTCCCGGTGTATCAAATTTGCAGTTCTCATGGCGCCACTTCGATGGCAGGCTACAGGAAGAGATACAGAAGTATCTAGTGCTGAGGCAGAATAGTCAGGTACGTACCTTGGAAGTTAGAAAGCTGAACATCAAAGGAATTATGATGTGGAAAATCGATTGATCTCTTTTAAATGCAGGATAAAGACAATCCTGAGGTCCAAAAAAAGATCACATTCTGTTTTCGAGTGATGTCCCGTTCATTTGCTGACCCAACGAAGGCTGAGGAGAGTTTCCAGATTCTTGATCAATTAAAAGATGATAATATCTGGAAAATTTTGAAGAATCTTGTTGATCCAAATACTAGCTTTCATCAAACTCATGCATACAGGGTAATATTATAATTCGACACTGACAGATATATTTTTTGAAATACTGATTTGGGAAATCATTGTTACAAATTGCTTGGGAATTAATCATTGAAGTGAAGAAATGAGAACTGAATATTTTATACATTTTACTAAGCTTCAGAAGTTGTTACTAATACATTTTATACACGTCTCTGGATCCGCTTTCTAGTTACTTATATGAATTTATTTTAAGGGTGTCAATGAGGTTAACTACATTGATATTAGCATTTTACAAACGGTTATTTAACTCTTGGAGTCTATTAGGAGAGTATCATTTGAACATGCAAATGGTGCCGTTGTACACTCATTATTATTTAGATCAACTTGCTTTTATGCTTCTTATCTAAAAAGAAAGAAACGGTAACTTACTGAAGTTGTTTGCAGGATGATTTGATTAAAATACTTGGTGAGAAACATCAGCTCTATGAGTTTATGAATACCTTATACTTAAAGTGCTCCAATTCACTTTTCAACAAGGAGCATGTAACAGCTGTTCTTTCAGAAATCATCAGTCATAAATCTGCAGAGAATGATCAGCGTATACAATCTTGCATGAAAATATTAGTGGTAAGATCATGTCATTTTTGGGTGTGTTGACTTACTGCACTTGGTTCTTGGACACCTGTATTGTGTAATCTCTGTCATGATTGACGAACAATATCTACTTCAGTTCATTGCAGACAAAAGGGGATAAAGAAAAGTTCTTACTTCCTAAACTTTTGCTTGTAACGATTGCGGAGTCCCCCCTTTTTTATGTCTTTGTTTGATGTGGATTAATTGGTATCTTTTGGTTGATGTCTGTCAAATACCAATTCTTCCCAAAAACTCAACTTGAAAGGAGTAGCCGAGAGGGCCAGTGATTTTATTGAAATTTATATCTATATCTATATCACAGCTTCTCATGTCCAATACCATGTATTTAATTTAATTAAGAGAATGAGGGTGTCAAGAATTGTGCTCTTTGTTAAAAAGACATTAATACCATGTCATGGAGCTTATTCATTTTTAATGTTTAAGATTGCTGAAATCCCTGTAATTCTACCCGAATTAATCCACACTTCAGATGTCCAGTCTCGTGTGTTAGGAGAAGGCTCAATAATGGTTTATTAATATCTTAATTTTTTAAAAGTTAGAATTCTTGTCTTTTCATATATTTCATATGCATTTGTAATCTAGAAATGAAGCAGTTGATTCTCAGTCATTTTGGACATGTAAATCAAAAATATTGGAATCACCTTTTGTAACTTTCTGGTCAACTTCACTTATGATAACATGCAGGTAGTTGCTCCATTTAGTCCAAATCTTTTTAGTGGCAGTGAGGAGGAGCTAGTGAATTTACTCAAGGATAATAATAATAATGATACGATCAAAGAGGGTGTTTTGAATGTTTTAGCAAAGGCTGGTGGCACTATTCGCGAGCAACTAGCAGTTTCATCAAGGTGCCACTGAAAAATTTATTAACTCCTTTGGTTACATTCCATTTCGTTTTATAATATTTTTATTATTTCCTTTTTTCGTGCAGTTCTGTAGACCTTATGTTGGAAAGACTATGTTTAGAAGGCAGTCGAAGGCAGGCGAAGTATGCTGTGCATGCTCTTGCTGCAATAACAAAGGATGACGGCCTCAAGTCTCTCTCTGTTCTATACAAGGTTTCATATGATTTATTCATTTTTTATTGTAGGAATAATTATGTTGACCTCCCTGAGGTTAGTGCTAATTTACAATGGCGCCTTGTTTAAAAAACTACACCTACCTCTCTTGCTTTGTTATTGTTAAGGGGACTTTGTGTATGGTGGTACATATAAATTGGGAAGGTAGATGTGATTTGTTAAAAAAATAAAGGTATTAAATTGTAAGAACAGTACCTAAAATAAGGGGCTTAGGTGTAATTTTCCAAACAAGAAAGGTGTAATTACTAATTAGTGCTTATCTCTAGTGAAGTTAGTGTAATTTTCTCTTTGTTATAATATTTTGGAATGTTTTATAATGATTCTTCTTACCTTATATGCAGAGGCTTGTAGATATGCTGGAGGAGAGAACACATCTACCTGCAGTCTTGCAGTCTTTGGGGTGCATAGCACAGACTGCAATGCCTGTATTTGAAACTAGAGAGAGTGAAATTGAAGAATTTATACTAAACAAGATTTTGAAAAGTGATAGTGTAAGCCTTTTAAATTCTGAAGAATCATTTATGGAATAAGCATGAAAGTAATCAATTTTTATTGAAATACTTGTTTTATGGTTTCAGAAAGATGATCATGCAAGAACATCTTGGGATGATAGAAGCGATCTTTGTGTGTTGAAGGTAGGCAGGAAGTTAGATAGTCTTTTCTATTTTTTCAGATACTTTATATTGTATGTTTTCTGTAATTTGATACATCAGATAATGTTTGTAAGCTGGCTGCTTTTTGACAGTTTATTTTATTCTCTCTCTCCTTTTTTTTTTATTTAATTTGCTGCAGATATATGGTATGAAAACCATAGTGAAAAGCTACTTGCCGGTCAAAGATGCTCATGTTCGTCCTGGTATTGATGGTCTTCTGAATATCCTGCGAAACATGCTTTCTTATGGTGAAATTTCAAAGGACATAAAGTCAAGGTATATTATCTTCACGGAGCTTTATTTTTAATTAGTTTATCGGAAAGCTTTCACTCTTTCTCTTAGGCATTACAAATTGGATTTCAAATACTATGTACTCATTTATGCCCTCCTGCAGTTCAGTTGATAAGGCCCATTTGAAGCTTGCTTCTGCAAAGGCAGTTCTTCGTTTGTCAAGGCTCTGGGATCATAAGATACCTATTGATATTTTTCACTTAACCTTAAGGGCATCAGAGGTAGGTTCTCCTTTTGTTTACTTAATTTCTTCTTGAGCATTTTTCGTTTTTTCATCAATGTTCATCAAGTTTCAGAGATTGAAAATATGGAATATTGTTCATAATTTTGGTGATACACACCTGGGGTTAGAACTTGGATATATAGACGTACAACCTTAAATAGAAAGTACAATTAAACAAATCTAATTCTAGGAATAAAATCTGTTACAAAGTGATTCCCAAAAAAGCTAACGTGGTTTTTTCCGACTCCCCCTTTTTTCCGGTGATACATTCTCCATTCCTAACTTCAGTATAATATTCTGAAAGGCTGGATTGTCCACCCCCGTGTTATAACAAGCTGACCTTGTGTAGATACACAGGGTGTACAAATTAATATACTCCACTCCCTAGCTTTTCTAAGATAAATCATAAAGTGTTTGTCAAACTTGATGTTTTTTGTTCGTTCATGCTATAACAGATCGTGGGCCCTGTTTGTTGCCTCACTAACATTCTCATTAGTCCATTCCACTTGATATTCAAATTTTCATAGGTGATCTTTAACCAAAGTAGTTCACGTACATCATGAGCCATAGCTTTGAATTCCGCCTCTGCATTAGATTTGTGCCATGCCATTCTGTGTTTTTTAACTATTGTAAGTCAGAAGAGTTCCCCAAAGAAAAGTGCAATACCTAGTGGTTGATTTCCTGTTTGTTTCTCTTAAATAAAATGCTTTTCTGGTGTTGAGGTTTTGTAATAGTCGGGGTGCTGCTTGCTGGTAAACTTTTCTTGAATTGAGCATGAATTGGATAATCATGCTTACAGCATATGCTATGTCCAATTGTGTGTGGGATTGACAAGTCTTCTGTTAGGATAGAAGATAAGGAGAAGTTAGTGTCAGTTAGAGACTTAGAGTAGTTAGTTAGAGGAAATTTGCATACATGTATAAATATAGGGATGGTATTGGTGTTTAGGCTTACAGGGAAGGCTTTCTATTGAATGGTGAGAATATCCTAAAGGATGTGCAAGAGGGTATGTTGGCCATTTTATGAACTCTTGGGCCTTCTTAGATTCTGGTTCAGGGACATCCATCTTCTTCCTTCATCTTGCCTTTGTAGAGACAAATTGAGCAAAAGAAAACATCCTCTTCTTCCCTCGTTAAATTTTTCCCTTAAAAATAAGGATTGGTGAGATATAACTCTTCTTCATCAAATGAAATATCCTTGGAGACAAATAAGTTCTTGAAAGAGGGTAACAAAACTTGCATCCTATGTGGTTTCTACCTGTCTTGAGCGTAGTCATGAACAAAAGATGCACATCTAATAATCTTAGGTACGAGATTATTTGTAGTCTATAGATCTGGGTAGAAAGCGGAGTACATCCATTGGATTCTTGAATTCAAGACTCTAGTAGGTAACCAAGTTATATGTATAGCCTGAAATTGATTGTAGAAGTTTTAATTCCTATGTAGAAATAACTACTTTTGTCTCCTATTCGGTCTTATAGATTGGCTTCCCTCAAGCTAAGAAGGTTTTCTTGAGCAAAGTTCATCAATATATTAAGGATGGCCTTTTGGAAGCCAAATATTCATGTGCCTTTATATTCAAAATATTTGGATCCAAACCAGAGGAGTTTGCAGAGGTAATATTTTGACTGATTCATCCTTTTGCAATTGCAACTTTTCCTTGCTTTCACATTTATTTTGCCCATTATGATGAATTGTCTGTCAGTGCAGGATAAGGAGAAATTGACTGATATTATTCACATGCATCACCAAGAAAGGGCTTTGCAGCTTTCTGGACAACCAGATGCAAATTCCTCGACCACTTACCCTGAGTACATTCTTCCATACCTAGTTCATGTACTTGCTAACATATCTTGCCCCAATATTGATGAATGCAAGGATGTTGAAGCATACAATAATATATACAGGTATTATTTTACTCATTAGGAAATATCTACGCTGGATGCATGTTTAGATATTCCTCTAAAATAGGTTCAAAAGAGACTTGAAACCCACCCCAGGTTTCTTTGCTTGGCGGGGGGAGCTTGAGTTTGCCATGGTATTTCTGTAACAATGTTATTTGCACACCTGAAAAGTGGACACCTGAGACACCTGGTTAATGGCGTCCATAATTGTGGTTAATGACAACATGTAGTAGAAGAGTAATTCGCTGACGGATAACTTGGTTAATAATGTACAAAGTCTCGGTTAGTCGAGCTCAATGGATGGTTAATGAGTTACCTAGGAATAGTGTACCCATTAAGCAAACTCAATATGCCATTAGCCAGGATTTTGAACGTCATTAACCAGTGTTATAGGTGTCCAATTTTCAGGTGTTCAAATAACTGTTTCTGCAGTTGTTGGATCCTGTTTACTGATTTTACGATTTCTATTAATGCATATAATGCTTATCATATAATCAATATAATTGCCATGGTATTGTATGCGTATTTGCAAGATATAGTCAGCCACAGTAAAAAAAGTTTGAATGTGCCTGGCGACCAGTATTTGGAAAGCTTATGTAACTAATTGATTAATTAATTAATAACATGAAAATTGAAACTCGTGTGTATGTGTAGTAAGAAAGGCCTTTGCTTGTCAATTTTACTTCTGATAATAAGCTTTGAAATACTGAGTATGTTGGGAATGCTCATTCTTACAGAATTTATATTTCTATCATGACTTTGTAGGCAGTTGCACTTGATACTATCAATGCTAGTGCAAAGAGATCAAGATGTCAAGTCAGAAGTAACTACTAACGAAGAGAAAGAAATTATATCTGCCATCACTTCTGTCTTCCAGAGTATTAAGCACTCCAAAGATATGGTTGATGCATCAAAGTCGAAGGTTGGGGAATTTATTTTGACATAGATAAATCTTGCAAATTTAAAGGTAATGAGAGATTGTAATCTTACGTTTGTGATCAATGAATGGCCAGAATTCTCATGCCATATGTGACCTTGGATTAGCAATCACCAAGCGACTAGTACCGAAGGATGTTGATGTGCAAGGATTGTCTCATTCAGTCCTTTTACCTCCAACACTATACAAAGCTAATGAGAGAGAAGATGAATTAACGGTATCCGCTCTTATCAAATTATATTTTCCTTCTGGTATGCTAAATTGCCAAGGGTTCCTTCACATGCTAGACAAAACGTCTTCCAAATAGTTGTCGATTCTTGAAAAAATATATTATTAAATGAGGTTGATTTATAACACTCTGTTGATTGGATTATATTAAATTTACCTTGGTTTTATTAAATCATGTTAAAACATTTTGAATGTACATGTTTTAAGATGTATACTTTGTTGCTACATTCGGTCAACAAAAAGTATTTGATTTTTTTAACCGATTAAACTTTTGTGGTGGTAGTGGGAGATCTGGTAAGGAGGTCACTTCATGTGATTAAATGGTGTTAACATCTTATTTTTTGAGAGAATGTTATTAGTGTTTTTTCCCCCCTAATTTAGGGCACATTTAATGGTCAGATAAGATAGGATAAGCAGTCATTCTGCCTTTAAATCTAAATATAAATCTAAATAGTATAAAAATATTTAAAGTAAAACGTAAAATTGAATATTATAAAGTAAGTAAAAAATTATACGTAATTTTTAATTTAAAAAAAAATAATTTTGTTATTTTTCGTTAATATTAAAATTAATATTATAAATAATAATTTAAAGTCCACTGAAATAAGAAATATTTAAAATAGAAACTAAATAGAAAATTATAATGAAAAAATTTTAAAATTTATTTAAACTATTAAATATCTTAATACTTTATGTTAAAAAATTTAGATAATTGTCACAATTATCATCTTATATGACTTTAAAAAATTAAAATGGTAGTAGTATAATGATATTGTGTTTGTTATCAGATGTGTATTTAACGCAAATTATGATAAGAGCTTATCATGCCTGTATCCTATCCTACCATTATCCAACTCTCTAATTCTATCTGCCTCTATCTTATCACGTTAATGTTTATAGAACATGGAACCTAGATGGTTTTAGTCATCTTCATTGAGAGATTTATGACAATATAAGTGGCTGATTTATAAGTTCTTGAATTACTTTAATTAAAACAATGCTTATTAATGCTGTTTATTTTTTCTTGCAGGTAAGCGGGGTGAATACCTGGTTGGCTGATGAAAGTGTCTTGGCTCAGTTTGAATCACTTGTAGAAGAAATGGTAAGTTGGATGCAAAGGATTAAATCAATTAGCAACTTATAGTGCATGTTAAATCTTGAATCATGTGGTAATGTTTTTCCGTATTAGGTTCCATCACAGTCAGCTGAGGATAATGCTTTGAAGGACAGTGAAAAAGACACAAATGAAATTCCCCTTGGAAAAATAATAAAGAACATAAGATCTCAGGGAACCAAGGGCAAAAAAGTGAAAAAGAACAAGGCTGTGACAGCTGAAACAAAAAAAGCTGAAGATGATATTGACGTCTTAAATATGGTCAGAGAAATTAATTTGGATAACTTGGGGATATCTACTAATATTGAATCAAGAAATGGTCATGAACCTTCTCTGAGCAAGAAGGAGCAGAAGGATCCAGAGTCTGCAACAATTAAAAAGCGAAAAGTAGGAGAAGAAACTCTTGCTCCAGTGCCTAAACGGAGGCGGTCTTCCTTTACCCACGGAAAATCGCGATCAGGTAGTACTTCAAAGGCTTCTCAAAGAGTTTCAGGTGAAGTTCCTTTTGGAGTGAAATTACAGTTGGATGCAGAAATTAACCCTGATACAGATAGCAAAAATAGGCAGAGAAAGTTGGTCAAAGGAAAAGAGGCTTCGATAGAACCAAAAGTTAAGGTCTCTATTGACGAATCTGATAAATCGGAAGAGCATAACATGAAGGTGGAATTTTACTGGCTAAATTAGTTTATACTAATGTAGACTATATCATTGTTCTAGACTTGGAGTAGAATAAATTAGTGTTGTGTACTTATGCTTATTTTCTTTCTCTCTTGCAGAGACGTGGTAAATTAAAGTCAACTGATAAGACTGGGAGTGACAATTTCAAGTCGCCCACAGGATCTACTAAAAATCAGAAAAGAAAAAGTATTGGAGGATTAGCTAAGGTATTTCCCTATTGCTTTTGTAGTCGATGTCATTGTGGTATTTATCTCAGTCTTGCCTCTATCATTGTTATAATGTCTGGTCCAGCAAGTCTCTTGGATAGTAGTTGATTTGATTTTTTTTTTTTTTCCTGCAGTGTACAATAAAGGAAGGTGAAAGTGATGCTGAAAATCTGTCCGGCTGCAGAATTAAAGTTTGGTGGCCTTTAGATAAGAAGTAAGTGCTTAACATAAACTAAGATAGTTGTAGACGCAAAACAATGCCTGGATTCCGCTATTTTTTTTTATATAAATTATAAAGGACAAAATGAAAAATACTGTGTTCTTTTTAGTGATGTTGGGAGCATTTTAAGTGTATTTGCTAAAGACGCTTTACGGGTTTAGCTGCTCGTTTTGACTTCACCTTTTTTAGATTGCATATTTCTTAAGTTTTTCATGTTCCATCTGTTATCATTTACGTATTTTAATTTGTGACTGGTAATGGCTTAATTATTAGTTGCTTTCTAGCCTTCTTTAAGCCCTAGAGACAAATTTCTGAAATCCCCAATTCTCCTGCTTTCTGAGGATTCCTAATTAAAGTTCTCATGTTGGTGTGTTGATGTTCTGCAGATTTTATGAAGGGTTAGTTAAGTCTTATGATCCTTTAAAGAGGAAGCATGCGGTAGGCTCACACTCTGAATTGTTCTAAAGTTATTCTGCCAGCTAACTATTACATCTACAATTCTGACACAATCTTAATGTGGCATGTTGTTCAAAGATATTATATGATGATGGAGATGTAGAAGTACTCTGTTTGGAAAAGGAGCGCTGGGAGCTTGTTCAGAGGGGGCGCAAACCTACAAAGGTCTCTGATTTTTCAATAGCCTTCTTTCTTTCTCTGAAGCAATTCCTTTTGTCATTTCCACTAAAAGATATCAAATAACGCTGAAATTGATTCATTTTTTATTGTGATTTTCCAGAAGCCAAAGCCTTCAAAAACTCTATCTTCCCCTGAAGCGTAAGTATTCCCTTAACCAATCAGTTTTAGCTTTGTTTTGTTTCGTTTGAATGAACGTGTTGCTTTACATCTAAATATGAATTATGAATATTTCCATTTATTAAAATTTAAATGCACATTCATTTGCTTTAAATATGAAGTGTATATTATTTCTACTAGCTTCATTGGACATGGTTGTAACTCATTCTGAGCGTTTTTTTTCTCTTGTGGGTTGATTTTCTTGATTGCTTTATAGTTCTACTGGGAAGAAAAAAAGAAGTTCACGTGGTTCAGCGAGTAAGAAGAGAACAAAAATGTTAGTAGAGAAATCCGAGACTCTATTTTGCGTTGGTTTTGTTCTATATTCCGTCACTATGACTTGTATCATTTTGTCTTATAGGGTTAATGGTAAACAATCTCCTAGCAAGCATGCAAAACATGGACGAAAAAGAGCATCAACAAATAATTTCCATCAAGAAGGTGCTAAGGAGAGTTCTGAGCTATCAGACCCTGAAGAGACCATGATATCTAAAGCTGAGATCAGTTCAGGTATGTAACTCAAAGGTCTCTGAATCTAATGCATTGTATCAATTATCGTTTGCTCTTCTGATTGATCATTAGACATGATATTGTTTGTGGGTATCGCACAAATTTTGCACTATATATAATGCTTCTGGATCTGCATGGACCTGGTAGATAGTTTTCTGTTTCGAATGACATATTTCTAGTTTAAATGAATAAACTCGTCTGAAGTAAATAATTTCTTATTTTTCTGCTCTTTCATTTGATAGCTCAGTTTAGCTAGGGATAAGATGGTGATTTTTCCTTTTTAAATTTCCTCCTTCTGTCATCCCATACAAGGTTTATATCTCCAGACTTGCTTTAATGTTTGTTTCCATAATATCGATGCATATAGCATTTGTACATTTCCTATCTAAAAATGTCGTTCTAAATCCTATATGACATCTATGGAACATCTACTGCAAGCATGCTTACTCTTAACTGTTGCATGTTTGTTAGTACAAATTCGTAATTTCCTTCTAAAGATTGTGGGTCAACTGTCAAAGTTTAGTCGTTTAGATGTATATGTGGTTTCATATAACTTGATTTTGTATAATTTTTCTGTTCTAGGCGGTTCGGAAGAGGAACAAGACGAAAGGCCAGATGTAATCATAACCAAGGAGAAGAAATCTAACAAGAAAGTCAAATCAAATTCACGTGGAAAGAGAAGTAAGAAAGAGAAGAGGTCGAGTTATAAGAAAGAATCTAGTGAAGAGAAGCAAGAACCGGACAAAGAGAAGAAGGAAACAACAGACGAAGAGAAGGAGGAGGATGGTGAGAGGCTTTCTGAAGATAGAGAGGGTGTCCAACAAGAAGATCAAAATGATGATGAAAAAAATAGTTCAAACGAGAGAGATGTGGATGAATCAGGAGAAGCATTGAGAGAAAACAGAGAAGAATCGGGTTCCGAAGGGAACCAAAATGACACTGAACAGGAAAGTAGTCCTATGGAAGTGAAAAAATCTCTTGCAGAGCCAACTAGTCCTGATAGTGCAAGAATCTCCACTGAGGTTTCTGAAGATGTGCCGCTGGTAAATTACTTAGCCTCTACAGAATTGAGTAACTATTTTTATTTGCTTTTACTTGATACAAACAGTACATTTCCTTATAAGCTTATAACTAACCACTGAGAATGGCTTATGCAGAGCAAATGGAAACTCCCCTCAGTGAAGAAAGGGTCGTCAGGGAAAAAACAATGAGCATTTTAGCTGCTATAGCAGAAATCTATGAAGACATGACATGAGTAAGCAGTGATTCTGTGGCAGCATTTAGTCTGTTTTACTAAAGGATCTGTGTGCATGATGATGACTACCATTTATTGACAGTCACGTGCTTTGCATGGCTTGCTTGTATTCTAGCCACCTTGTAGATGTAATGTATAACAGTAATAGTTGTCATTCCCACGTTTAGGATAGGCCAAAAAAAGAAGAAAAAAAGTGATGGTGTTTTAGGTTGTTTTAGGGTAATGCTATGCCAAATGACCTTTCATTATTAATGTAGGTGAATAGGTTTAACATGTGATTCATGTGGATGTTGTTCATCCTTCCAACATAATTGAACGGGGGCAACATGTACAGCTATATAAATTGTATTTGTATCTTTAATTCATTCATACTTTTGTAGTCTTACTCTTAGCATCCTTGGAAAAGATGATCTCGTCTATGAGCTACTCAATGTTGTTGTGAACATGGTTTATGAACATGTGGATTTTTTGTTTTGCTTACTGAAATGTGTTCCACGACTTCTGATGCAAATCTTGTTTTTCAACAAATAATTTGTGTAGGTATAATGAAACAGTGTTACTTATAAATTTAAAACTATTTGGTCAAAAAATATAAATTTAAAACTTTATGTTTCAACTTTATTTAATCAAGGATAAGTGGACAACAAAATGCGTTGGTTAAGTGTGTACTACAATAAAAAAAGCACTAAATTAATCAAAATGCGTTGGTTAGGTGTGTACTTACATAAAATAGATTTTTTTTGGTGAATTACTTACCTAAAATAGATTATCGCATGCCTTTTGAAAATTTTATATTTCTGACGCGTCTTTCCAAAAAAATTAAAAAGAGTAATATTCTTGGTGAATTTTATGAAAATGTCTTGGTATAAAAAGAATAATTTTCTATTCCCAACAAAATTAGTGACCTAATTCAGTTCGACTACCACACCCACATTTTAAGATTATTGAATAAGCTTGACTAAAAAAGATTTTATTCAATTAGATGTAGTATTATTTTAACCTATTGAACCCACACACTAGCACATCCGGTCTAATCAAGTTCTTATATTCTACTGTCAAGAGCGAGTTTGATAGCTTTCCTTTTCATACACCTTTTACTCAGTATTTCACGGTTGGTTGTCTTAATAATTTCAGCGATATGGATATGGAGATGTCGGCTTCTCGATTCGAACCCGGGTGTAAGCAGTAGTAGTGTGTATACGTAATGTTTATTTGTCATTTCATCTAAATAGACAAAAAAATAATACACCATTACTCACCTCATTCAACGAAATATAGTTACAATTTCTCAAATGGTTAATAATATTTCATACTGTAAGAAATAACATTTCTTATGAATTTGAATTTTAAAAATAGTTTTTATATTTGTGTTTCCATGTCGATTTAAAAATATATTATATTTTAATTATATTTCTTTTATACCTTTCATCTTCTTATTATTCTCTTATATTTTTTATAAGTTTTAGTTATATATCACTAAATTTTATTCGCCTATATTCTAATTTTGTATCACTAAGTTACATATAATAGTATAATACTATTGCTTTTATTGAAGAATTCTATTCTATTCAAGTCTATTTGAAACTTGAAATCATTCCCCCTAAAGGCCTCAACTACCAAAAGAATTAAATATTACGACTTTGTCAAAAGAAACCATTTGACTGTATAGGAAAGGTTTGAAACCTGAAACATACACACACGTTTTTGTTTTTTTTTTTGTTGTTGAACACACACGTTTTTGTTTTGTTGGACGGACAAGGCAAAAATATGATTGGCGTTTTTACAGTAGACATGTTTTTTTTTGTTAAAAGAAAAAAAAACGTTGTCAGAGTCAGCTGTGAACTGAGTCACAAAAATGCGCACGCACTGCTATACTACACAGTTTGTTTGATTAGTTAGTAGTAAGAAGAAGAGAATTTAATTAATTAAAGTTAGATTTAGTAGTAATAGAAAAAAGTGATGGTAAAATTAAGAAGAAAGGAAGAGGAAGACTAGTCAATCCCTGCACCCAACACTGCACTACACAGTGTATGTTAATAATAATAATGATACCCTTTGAGTTTGACTGACACGTGTATGTTACATGTTTTCCTGATCTGTCTACATATTACATTCACACACATTATAAAACTCTTCTCCTTTGCCACCTGTAGATGCCGGTGAAGGAGCTTCTTCTTCTTGTTCCACATAAGTTTGATGCTGATTTGCCGATTCATAAATCATTAACAGATCAGTCACAGATACATATCCATTGGTGAGTTCTTCTTGCTCTCTTTGTTTTCTGCCTTTTACTTAGCATCTAAAAATGAATATTCTATTTCTATCTTCATCTTGTGTTTTTTAGAAAGGAAAATAATTTGCCTGTGGAACTTGAATCAATGTTTCTAAATGCTAAACACACTTCATCTCTTCACTGCTTGTGCTTTGGATCCTACCTCTGATTCATTTCCTTTCTTTATTTATTCTCCATTCACTCAATAATATATTCCATTCTTAAGTTGCTTATTTGTCATTATTATTAACTTCAATTAACTACGATTTTTAATTCGTTGTCGGTTATTCTTGTCCTTCTCTGCTTTGTTAGAGATAGTTTGCAATATTTTATATTTGGTTTCTTAATAAAATAATTTTGCTTGGTTTTCCAGGAGGAGTATAATGAGTCAACAATTGGGCCTTCTGAAAGTCACAGTTGTGCAAGGCAAAAGGTTGGTCATCAGGGATTTCAAGACCAGTGATCCTTATGTTGTGCTCAAACTAGGCAATCAGGTAACTAGGATTTATATTTCACTTTCAATTTTAGCTTATTTCCCTTCACATTATTATGAACACATTTGGATAAATGCTTTAATTCAGTGCTTATTCAATAAGCTATTTTAGACACCATAAATCCATATTTCTAATTTTTTTGGCAGCTTATGATAAATTTTTTATAGAGTAAATAGTCATTTTGGTCCCGAATATGTTGTGCGCTGTCATTACAGTCCTTGAATATATCGAAATTGCAAACACGTCTCTATGTGTGTCTTTTTTACTAATTTTGAGGCCCAAGTTGACCAGCAAAAAACACATTTGAGGATAAAATGACTAAAAAAAGACACATTCGAGGACCAAAATGACGTATTAAAGAGACATTTGAGGTTGTGTTTGAAATTCGATACATTCAGGGACTATAATAACAGCGCCTCACACATTCAAATAAAACGCTACATAGCATATTTTAACCTTAACATATTAAATGATTCATTAAACTGTACCAGACAGCAAAGACCAAGGTCATTAATAGCTGCTTGAATCCTGTTTGGAATGAAGAGCTCAATTTCACTCTCAAAGAACCCTTGCAAGTTCTTAGTTTGGTGAGTTTCCTCATATTTATTCAACATACCTCATCATTCTTAATTTCCTTCACTCTTTCCTAGTTTATTTGTCCTTTTAGTTTGGAAGCAAGTACTCAAGTTAATCTATTTTAGTGTGATTGTATAACTGAGTTACTTTTTCTTAATAGGAAGTATTTGATAAAGATCTTTTGAAAGCTGATGACAAGATGGGAAATGCTTTTGTAAACCTTCAACCATTAGTCTCTGCAGCTAGATTAAGAGATATTCTACGAGTCTCTTCCGGCGAGACGCCATTGAGGAAGGTGATACCTGATATCGAAAACTGTCTTGTCCGCGAAAGTAGTATCAATTGTGTTAATGGTGAGGTTGTGCAGAATGTTTGGTTAAGGCTTCGTGAAGTAGAATCTGGTGAGCTAGAATTGACTCTCAAATTGATCACACCTGTTGCTCCCTCAAAATAGTGCACAAAATTGCAAGTGTCCTTATTCTCAGGGTAGATCTCTAACTAGATCATAACTGTAAAATTTTATATGTTGTTTAGAAAAAGCAAGTTGAAGCTGTATTTCCAAATGAACAAGTTGTGATTTATGGCTTCTTTGGTCTTTATGATGTGTGTGTGTGTGTGTTTGTGCGTGTGTTACCTTGTATTGAAAAAACAGTTGTAGGAAATTGAGTGATTATATTCTAACACCATAGGTTATGGACTTCTTGTGTTATTTATTGTATTGATTTTCAGGTTAGTTATAAAAAGGAAGTTGTGATGCTTTGCTAATTGATATACTTATGTTTCTACATTAGCAGTATAGTATGGAGAACCTGTGCAACTCACGTGTACAAATTCGCGAAAAGATTATACATAAATTATACTTCTGTTTAATATTAAATTAGTTAAAGGTGAATCTATTTTTTTTATCTGTAGGAAAATAAAGGCAGAAAAAGTAAAAACTACTCTCTACTATGTTACATTCCCATAGAATCTGCTAAAAGAGTCATAGATAAATCAGGTGGGCAATGCTGCCAAATAAATTGGTTTGGACTCGAGAAAGCTCTGTGCTTGACCAACTAGTCAGCAACATAGTTTCCTTTCTGGAGAGTGTAGACGAAGGAGAGGAACCAATTGTAGTTCTTGAACTCACGTATGAAGGAGACAAGATGAGCATACGGATGGGTGTGGGGGACAACCCTCATTGATTAAAGACAAAGCTATCTGGCAATGAGATTCTCAAATAATGTTCTTGTAGCCATTCTCTCAAGATAAAAGGAGACTTTTAACAATAGCTAGAAGCTCAACATTAATATTGGAGGTAATGCCACGGTCAGCAAAAAAAAGCTCAAAGGTGATTCTATAAACAACCAAATCCAAATAATAATAAAAAAAAATATGCCAATTGCCCTTTCCACTTAATATTCTCAGCAAATCTGAGACCATAAGTAATAGACCCAACTTAAAACAACCAAATCCAAATAATAAAAAAGAAATATGCCAATTGCCCTTTCCACTTAATATTTTCAGCAAATCTGAGACCATAAGCAATAGACCCAACTTAAGTGAACCAATAGCGCTGGCTCAGGCATAACCTATCCTGGGGTACAAGAGTAGAACCAACGCTCCTGAGTTCGATTCTTGCATGGGTAAATTTGATATTGGTCTGTGCGAAATTTGATCATAAACACAACGTAGATTAGTCTTTTGTTGGAAGCGTTGAGACACTACGTGCGGACAAAAAAAAGACTCAACTTAAGTGAAATAAAAAAAAATTCTAAACATATGATTTTTGGATTTGCATCCTCTCCATCACCACCATTCTACATTTCTCTCGATCCTCTCTATTTCTCAATTTTTTCTCACTCTACATTATTTCTTTTTTTATTCATGTTCTCTCTCCTCTTACACTTTTTTTTATGGAGAGGATGGAGAGATGAAGAAAGATCCAAGCAAATAGTTTTGGACTTGGATCCCCTCGATCATCACCTGTTTATATTTCTCTCAATCTTCCTATCTCTTTCTTAATGTTTTCTCACTCTTCATTATTTCTCTCCATCATAAACCCACGTGTCTCTTAATCCTTTTTATCTCTATCTTCGTTATTTATTTGTTTCTTTAGTAATGTTACATCTCCTTCTACATTTGTTTAATTCGTAGAGATGATGAGAGAAGAAGAAAAATCCAAGCGAATATTTTTTGGACTTAGATCCCATCCATACCTACCCCTACATGTCTCTCAATCTTCCCTATATCTCTCTTCATTTTTTTTTTTTGCAATGTCCCTTATTTATTTGGAGAGGATAGGGTAGATGGAAAATTTAAGCAATTTTTCTTTTTTGGATTTGGGTCCTCTCAATCACAACTCCGATATATATCTCTTAATGCTATCCCTCTTTCATTTTTGCCCCCTCTTCATTACTTATTTATTCATGTGTCACATCGTTCTACATTTGTTTCTTTGATGGAAAAGATGAAGAGAACACAAAAAATCCAAACATATTTTTGTTGGATTATTTCCTCACCATTACAACCTTTCTAATCCTCTCCATCTTTCTCTTTATTGTTTCCTCACTCTTTTTTATTTCTTCATTTTTTTGTAATATTCTTTCTTCTATTATATTGGTTTCTTTGATAGAGAGGATGGAGAGAAGAACTAAAATTTAAACATATTTATTATAGACTTGAGTTCTCTCCATCAGAACTCTATGTTTCTCATTCCTCTTTACTTATATCCATATTTTTGCTCCCTCATCATTATTTATCTATTCGTGTCACATATCCTTCTACATGTTTATTTGATTTGATAGAGAGAAGGAGAAAAATCCAAGTGAATCTTTTTGGACTTAAATCCTCTCAATCTCCCTTCATTTTCTTTTTCAATTTTCATTATTTCTTTAGATTTTTGTTAATCTTCTTACACTGCCTATACTTGTTTCTTTGATGAACTTTTTTCAAAAATCTTTAGGACTTTTTTTCTAAAATCTCAATCCAATATAAGAATGTTGATAGGGTGAGGAAGGAAATCAAATTCATCACCAATGAACTATTAAATATGACCGTAGG
The DNA here is from genome assembly GCA_963573325.1 of Astragalus glycyphyllos. Taxonomy (NCBI): domain Eukaryota; kingdom Viridiplantae; phylum Streptophyta; class Magnoliopsida; order Fabales; family Fabaceae; genus Astragalus; species Astragalus glycyphyllos. The sequence goes on from OY754311.1 coordinate 11,014,942, forward strand.
ATGTAGTATAAAAATTCATCAACAGTTGAGATTCAATACTAATTGATTCAATCATAACCACTCATAGCAATGTAAACAATATCCTACGTTTTATTTTAGTGGTTGCTCTCTTACTCTAAAAGCACCCCTAATACAATACCTAAAAACATTTTTATATTTGGACCTGACTCTCCTCCCTCATAATCTTCTACATATCTCCCGATCTTCTTAAATTTAATCCTCATTTTTACTAAGGCTCTGTTTGGTAAAAAAGAGCGGATAGCAGATAAGTTTGCGGATAGCAGATAAACTAGCTTATAACGGATGAGCTAATAGCGGATAAGCTAGCGGATTGAATTTTAAATGTTTGGTAAAATTAGCGGTTGAACTAGCTTATAAATATAAAATGACATAAATGGGCATTTGTAATTAATGCTTGAATATGAGAGAAAAGAATCATCTAATGGTGATAAATGAGAAATTTAATTAAAATAATAAGAGTAAAAGTGGTAGAAAAAATGAAACGGTATAGCGTTTCAAAAAACAGTATAAACTAGTGAAAAAATGCTATAAGCTAGCGGTTTGACTTTGCCAAAAAAAAATAGCCTAAATCCTCGTTATTTATTCATCAATTCATATCGCATTTCCTCCACCTATCTTGATCAATAATCATTGTCATCGATGAACGTGCTGAAGCTGAAGGCGGTGAAGGTGGAGAACCCTAACGACACACCAAAAAGAGAAGAGACGGTGGATCTCGGAAACGGAAGCGACGTCGTATTCATTCAGAGGTTAATACCTTCGGAGCAATCATGGAATTGGTTCAATTACCTCGACAGGCACATCCCATGGACCAGACCCACCATTCGCGTCTTCGGAAAACCCTTCCTCCAGGTCACTCTCTCTTTATCTCTACCCACCCCGAATTATGGGCTTCCTCAAAAATCTCATCTTTTTTTCATGATTCACTATTGAAACATAAGATACTTGGATTTGTATTTGAGTTTAATAACTATGTATTTGATGTCATTTTATCACACTATAAACAGTTATAAGAAGTAACATTATAGGGTATTAACACGTTGGTGTAAAACTTGCTTATGTGATTGAATTAAACTCATTTGTATTGCTATGTTAAAACCAAAAGTTGTTAATTTTATGTAATGCAATTCTCTGCAGCCAAGAGACACATGCTATGTTGCAACTCCAGGATTGACTAAATTGACTTACAGTGGATATCAACCACATTCATATTCATGGGATGATTATCCACTGCTTAAAGACATCTTAGATGCTGTAAGAGTCATTTTGATTTTTGATCAATATTGATGGTTAGCTAATTGGTTTTTTGGCCTGTGTTTGTTGATGTAACTTAATGTTTCTGTTTACTTGTTTCTGAAGGTACATAAAGCTCTCCCTGGGAGTTGTTTTAATAGCTTACTTTTGAATAGGTATAAGGGTGGTAATGACTATGTTGGTTGGCATGCTGATGATGAGAAGATTTATGGACCAACTCCTGAAATTGCTTCTCTGTCTTTCGGATGTGAACGTGACTTCTTTTTGAAGAAGAAGCCGTGTAAAAAATCTCGCGGTATGGTTCCTTCTGTTACTATAGTTATCACTGCACTTCTTAACTATGAAGCATCGACACAGACACCAAGGGCCCGTTTGGATGAGCTTATTTTTGAGCTTATGGAAAACAACTTATGGAGATAAATAAGTTTTCATATTAACCCATAAGTTCTCACTAACAAAAAATTTATCTCCATAAGTTGTTTTTCCATAAACTACATTGACAATGTTATGAATAATACAAAAAAACTTATTTATTTGCATAAGCTGTTTTTCATAAGCTCCATCCAAACGGGCCCCAAATGCAAAATGGACATAAACACGGACACGGACACACAGACACCAGTTTTAGTTTGAAAAATACAAGTAATTGAAGTGTCGGTGTCAGTATCTTACACCAGACACATCTTCAAAATATGGTTAAAGAGTCTCTCTTTCTGTCTGTTTTTCTTTTTGTGGATGTGTAAGACCACAATGTTCATAAACATATCATAATTTGGTGTGCATTTCCAGAGGGAAGTGATGAGCCTGCGAGCAAGCGATTAAAGAAGAGTGGCAATACAGATCAGCATACTTTTAGACTCAAGCATGGATCCCTTTTGCTGATGAGAGGCTATACCCAACGAGATTGGATTCACTCTGTACCCAAGCGTGCAAAAGCGGAAACTACGCGCATTAATCTCACCTTTAGAAGAGTTTATTGATTGGCTTTGGATAAAGGCTAGTTTTTGGAATGTGCTCGTGCATTGTTGTAAATCTGCTTCTGGCATTCTATGTGGAATGTCTGAGTTCTGTGACAAGTTGATAGGAAAATGATAGTTTTGTAGGATTTTTGAGCTTCATGAGTTTTAGTCTTCTAAAGTTAGGAGAAATTATCAGCCAGATAGTTCCTTTTTTTGAAGTGTATTTCTCATTTTAAAAAAGGTAACTCTAGTGCATAACATTTGGAATGCTGATAAAGTTTTGCTTTTTCAGTGAAATTTAAAGGTATAATTTTGTAAGTTGTATCTTCTGATTTGTTTTATTTGTTGAATACACTTAACAGAATGTAACATATGCTGTATCTCTCATTTTATATTTAGAAGTTCTGGCAAAGGTTGCCGTGGACAATTGCTATGTGTGATCCACGATGGACCATGTTTCAGAACCATTATATCAAATAGACTCACAGATTCTATTATGTAATTATCCCTACCAGGTCACCTCTCTATCTCTCACACACACCTTTTGCACCCTTGACCCTTGTCGTACAAATGGGCATATATTGTCGGATTACAGTCGGTGATGTCATCTTTAGTTGGCCTCCCGATTGGAACGACCGCACAATTCTCCTCCCTCGTATGAGCGAGCCCTTTGGCAACTCAAGGAGGTTGTTGGCTCTACCTATAGTTTTGCTAGTTAGCACAATGGAGGACCCCCACAATTCTCCTCCCTCATATGAGCCTTTGCGCGCCCCATGGAGGTTGTTGGCTCTACCTAAAGTGTTGCCGGTTAACACAAAGGGGGAGTGGCAATGGAAGGAGGTAGATGAGATGAATCACCCTACTTGCAAACCCTTGTGTTAGAAATGGGAACTAAGGAGGTAAACTAGGACGCACCATCCATAAGACCTTTCTCCGCCATGGAAGCTCCTCCATTTTCAAAGCCTGTGGAGGACCCCAAAAAAACTTCAGATTAGGATGATGCATGATGTGAGTTGGTCGGACCTAAGGAAGGACAACTATATCTCGCATTGATGGTGAAGTGACATCAAATGGACTATTCTTAGACAACATGCCTTTACTCGAGAGAACAATCAACTCTATTATTACCCCGTTACCATAGTAAAACTGCACAAGGAGAAACCTCCTCAAACCAAGACTAGACTAATAGATCCCACTCAAGCATGGAAGCTTGTTTGGTTGTCTGCTCCCACAATGACAACATTTATTTTAGAAGGAGCCTTTCTTGACGCTCATATGAACCTAAAGTTTATTGTGTCCTGTGTGCTCACTAGAGTTAGTGGAAAGCTTTAAGCCACAATGAGCACATACAGATATACTTATATATTATATACCAATGATGATCTCATGTCATTGCGCAATGAGTCACACTCATACCAATTGGAACAACATTAATGAAGAGAAAAATGGAAAAGAAAAGAGGGAAATAATAAAGCTTGAATTGGGGTACCATATTTTTATTGAATTTTTTTTTTGTCTTGCCATATAGTGCTACCATTTCTCATTATCTTAATTCCTTCAATTACTAAGGTTTTCAGAAAATAAAATTGATATTATGATATTAAGTGGGTCTAAATATCTTATATACACCTAAAATATCCTAAATATTGGTAATGAAGATAAAAAATAGAGAGGATATTGACTCCTATTTCACATGACCCCATATTTCAAATGCATTATAGATATTTATGGATTTTTTTTTTAGCGGCAATTGGTGAAATGTTTCTTAAGAAGACACATTTCATTTATGAAGGAAGAAAACAAGCACATAGTATTGTGACTTTGGAAGCACAACATCAACTTTTAAAACTTTAAAACACTCTCTGTCTTATGAGTTGTACCTTCCATACTCAATTATACATACCAACAAGAGTTGGTTTGACCAGACTTGAATCCCACCTCAAAGTCTCAAGTTTGAATATTGAGTGTGGCAAAAATTCTATTGAGAGGGGAGAACCACACAGACCGATAAAGTCGGGGGTATACACCTGACCAATCTTGTTCCCCCGCATAGATTAATCACTGAAAAAGTTGGTGGATACTGCATACCAATAACACAGTAACAAAAACAAATACTCAAATTATACATAAAACTTTTCGGTTAAATATATTTTAAGCTTTAGACATCAATAAGTTTTCCTTCAGTTTTTGGTCAAATACGTATATTTTGTTTGCACTTTTAGTTCTCATTTATATCTCTGTTTGCACTTTTGACTAACAGACATTCACATTTAGACCTGACACATCACACTTTAATGACTAGAAAATCAAATTACTTGATACAACATGTGATCTGGCATTTTAGTCATTAAAAATTGTAATGTGACAGGTGTCTGCATGACAGTCTGTTAGCCAACTAGGCACCAATTTAACGTTATAGGTGATTTGACATCATAATCATTTAAAAGTGTGACAAAGCAAGTGTTAGTGTGATAGTTTGTTAGCTAGCTAAACATCATAACATTGGTGACCAAAAATGAAAACGAATACATAAGTGGAGACGAAAGTTGATAAAAAATTTATTTATGACTGCAAACGAAAACTCCTTGGCTGCATTTGATTTGTTAAAAAACATGGGACTGGACTGGACAACTCCAGTTGTACCTTGTTTGATTTGAAAAATTGTTCATCGTATTGGACAAGAGTGTGGAAAAGGGGCTGGACAAAACCCCGAATTCTTGTCCCTCACAAAACCACAATACAACTTTCTATCCCACAATACAACTTTCTGTCCACCTCAAAAATTACAAAAATACTATTTTTATTACATACTCAATAAATTTTTTCTCTTCTATCTCTCTTTTCTATCTTCTCTCTCCTCTATTCTCTCTCCTCTTTCCCTCTCTCACCCATCTCCCTCTCTCATATATCATTCTCCTCTTTCTCTCTCTCTCTCTCTCTCTCTCTCTCTCTCTCTCTCTCTCTCTCTTCTATATATCTTCTCATATCATGACCCCTCTCTCTCTCCATTTATCTCAATCTCTCCCTCTCCTCTATCCTCTCTCTCTCCCCCTCTTCAGCCTCTCTCCTATCTTATTCTTCTCTCTCTCTCTCTCTCTCTCACACACACACACACTCTCTCTCTCTCTCTCTCTCTCTCTCTCTCTCTCCCCCTCTACATCCCACCTCCTTAATATATCATCTCATATCATGACCTCTCTTTCCCTCTCCCTATTCTCTTTCTCTCTTATCCTCTCTCTCCTATCCTCTCACTCATTATTTTCACTATAATTTTCTAATGATATTATAATATATATTATATAAAATCATTATAAACAGTTGTAGCGAGCGACCGAAAAATCTGGGTGTTCGAAAGATGAAGCCGCCACCAAATTTAGTTTAAGGGCAAATATTGGAAAATCCCTTTTGGAATGGATAAGGGTCCTTGGGACCAGATTTGGGTTCGGGAGTCGGTTATGCATGGGAAGGTGTTAGCATCCCACGGCATCCTTCCTAAGGAAGGTTACCTTCTAATTAGTCGTAGGAAGGTTACCTGTTAATTTTTAAAATATTTAATTTTACCCCTTTTTATTGTTAGCTAAAAGAAATTTAAAAGAAAGGACTTTGATATTTTTGAATTTTAAGAAAATGATTATTTAGAAAAAAGACTAATTTTTTTTTATAAGTACAATTGACAGAGGTCGGCCGCCCTTTGCTCCTACGTATCTCTTGGTAGAGAATCAAATCACACGTAGTTCTTGGTAGAAAATATTTGTTTGTTTGATGTTTTTTAATTAGGGATTTTAGGACTCTTGAGTGATCAGTTCATTTGTCCTTAATCCCCTTTTTGAAAATTTGTTTTTGTTGGAGAAAAATGTTTTGTGTTTGTGTTTTTTATTTTGAAATTGTTTATTTTGAATAGGGATTTTAGGACCTGATCCGTCACGGGTCATTAGTGGTCCCAAAAATAAGACTAACCCAACTGTACAGTCTACTTAATCCCCTATTTATATTTTTTGGAAATTAAAGAATTTATTTATTTTTATAGGTTTTTTTGTAAAAGAAATTGAATTTTTTGAATAAATAAGAACGAAAAAGGGGGTGCAATTGTAAAATGAAGGTGTAGTTAACTGAAAGGGTTGTATTATAAACAGAAGGGTGCATTTAGAAGCCCAGTTTAAGTTTTATGTGCACCAGCCCACGAAATATGGGCCTTTCAGGGGTGTTGTATAATAAAACAAAGGGGTGTGGTTAGTATTCTAATTGAAAATCAAAATTGAAATCAAAATAAAATAGGAGAGAGGGGAATGAATTTTACTCTTCTCCATCAGCATGCGCCGCAGCGACATTTTAGAGAGAGGGGAATGAATTTTAGCATGAGAGAGGAAATGAGAGAGAAGGGTGGCGAGATTTGCGGCCAGGAGAGAGAACCAAGGAATGAGAGAGAGAATACGGGTTGATGGTGTGGTGACGGTGGACGGTGGTGAGTGTTGTTCGCGCCGGAGGTCCGTGAGTGACCGGAGAAGATGACCGGAGCTGCAACGACGCCTGGAGGTTGGCGGAGGCAAGGAAAAAAAAACGATGGTGGAGCACGGTGGAGACAACGAGGACGACGGCGACATTCTCGTGGAGGACGAACGGCCACCGTCTACTACAGGTATGCGGATCTCCTTTTTTATATACATATTTTTTCTTCTTCTAATCTGCTCCAAACTATCTCTGTTCTAATTTTTGTAGTGTTCATTTTGCTTTCCTCTTCCTCCTTATTTTCGTTTTTTATTTCTCTTAAAGTAACTTAGCACTATTCCAACAACATGATTCTTTTTTGGTGGTTTCTGTTTCTATTGTTTCTATTTTTTATCCTATTCTAATTATTCTAAAACTAAAATATTCACAATACTAGTTTAAAATTCTTTTTTGGATATGTTTGATTGTTCTTTCTTCTTTAACTCATATATACTGTTTTTATTACTAACTTCATAAGCTGAATACTGTTTTGATCTATATACAAACTATGACTATATATGAACTATGACTATGGGCCCGTTTGGATCGGCTTATTTGGGATTATCTACTGCTATAAGCATTTATGAAACTGTTTGGGAGAGCTTATGGAAACAGCTTATGACTTGTTTATAAGCTGTTTTCAGCTAATTTACATAAGCTCATCGAGATAGTTTATGAAAACAGTTTATGGCTTATAGAAAAATAGTTTTAACATTATTTTATTGTTTATTATATAAACTGCTTATGCATAAGCACTTATACAATAAGCGCTTATCCCATAAGCTGTTAATTAAGCTGTTTATCCAAACGGACCCTATATACCTCTTCTCCAGCCTATGTTCTTCTCTTGATTGACTGTGAATACTGCTGCTACTGCTTCTGGGTTTTTGCTGTTCTTGTGCCTATTTTCGTGTGAATATTTCTGTGTGTCTGTGGGTGTTTTTATAGGTAGAAATTGAAATCAGGTATTTAATTCCTGATCAATTCTTTCCATTTTCAGGCTACAACAGCTGTGACCAGCTTGCTGGCTTGGTGGCATATTAGGGTTTGGAAGAGGATTCAGCAGCAAGAGCAGCAGGCCTGACCTGTGGGCTGCTTCTATCTATTTTTTGTTATTTTTGTTTTTGGACCTTTTTTGTCTATTGGACATATTTTGGACTATTGTAATATAAAACTGTAATAAACTGACTCTATAAAAATTATAAAAGCGAAATTTGGGTTAAACCAAACGGTTGTCAAAACAAAACTCAAAATAGAGAAATAGGCTCGAAATGCACAAGTAAATGAAAATAGGCCCAAGTGAGCTGAATTAGCTTAGGCACAAATGTACAAAAGTCTAATTAAACAAAAAGCGAATTGACTTATCAAAGTCGACTTGATTAGACAACCTTGATGGAGTTAGGAAACGAATTTTAGCATGCGAATTGGAAAGTTCAATAAAATAAGACGGACAAAATTGGGGTATGACAATCGCATAAAGAGAATAATAGTACATTTTTTCATTTTTTTGCTTGTGATTTCCGGTGTTCGTCAAATATTGGACAACTTGTTGTCTAATACTGTACTGGCTGGTATTGTACTGTCTAGTCCAGTATTAACCTGTTTGCGAATCAAACAGACCCCTTATTTAATTTCATATTGATCAAAGAAGTTGAGTTGATTTAATTTTCTTAATTTTATTAAATAAAGTGTGTTTTTTTCAATTGATTTTTAACGAGAACTTGTTTCATTAAAACATTAAATGGAAGGTATTTTTGAAATGATAAAAAATAGATAAAATTCAGTTAGAATTTACTTGTATTATCTTGGATCATCATGACTAATATGTGTTGGACAAAACCTCTTCAACCTCTATGGTCGTTATATGTTTATAGCATTAAATGAGTTGTTGTTAAGAAGAAATCAACAGACCTTATTATGCTATATTTGTACTAATAATAGGTCTAGATGTAGAAGGTTTAATCAAAGTTGTGACACGTTCCACTCCCAAGCACCTTTGGAATTCTAAAGGGGACAAGTTGCCACCATTCCATGATGATGATGATGCAATATCTTTAGCATATAAATCATATGTAACCATAAAGTCCAATACTTTCCAATTACAGATAGGATAGGAGACAGTAATTTTCATATTCGACAGCACTCTATGGTTGGAATTTTACTGTAAGAAAACCACCACAAAACTGTATGCCCCTCAAGCTAAAAATACCATATACCCTATATTCTATATATGCAAGCAAATTTAGGCTTTCCTTGTATTCAATGGTCTCAAAAAAGTAACAAAAATTGGACTTAAAAGGAACCCACGTTTTTTCATCTTGGTTCTTTTGAGTTTCAACACCTTTGCAAGCCTTCATACTTGTTTCATATATTGCATTCCAAGTCCAGGGATTTTCTTTTAGCATCAAACATAAAGGTAAGCATGTTTTTATTTATATTCAAGTTTTTTTATTTATTTCTGTTATTATGTTACAACATATGTGACATGTTATGCAATCATCTTATGTAATAAAGGTGGTGAAATTTGAAAGCTTATAATATTTTGTTCTGTTGTATCATGTAACAATATTTATGTTGACAATGCTCATTACTATATATTTATGTTGCAGTTAGATATCATTTGCAAGTAAGAAGAAAACTATATATAATGAGCTTCAGAAACGGAGATAATCTTCAAAAGGATACAGATTCTCCAAGACAGATTGGAGAGATTGATACAAGGGCGCCATTCCAATCTGTCAAAGCTGCTGTTAATTTATTTGGTGAAGTAGCTGTCTCCAAAGATAGACGTAATAATTCTATCAAGATAAGATCATCAGAGGTAAACATCAAATATAGCTTTTTCTTCTGAAAACTTCTAGTAATTGGTTTATTAGACTGGAAAACTCCTCGTTGTTAATCTTGTAAGGGTTTCTGAAAATATCTAAACTGCGAAATTATGGTATTTTTATATCCCTGCGACCATAATGCGGTTCTATTTGAAGTCACGTTACCTGCATTTGACTGTGATTCTCTGCAATGTTAAGAATCGCGACCGCGACCCCTTCTATGAATGCTTGATGATGTCAAAGGCATGACTAAGGATGATAGTTAATTAGGCATTTATAACTATCATGAGGTATTTGCATGAGTTCTTTATTTGCATGATTTTTGGGACTCAAGTTTTATAATTTTTTCTTTAGTGTCATTTTTTGTGTAAGTTAAGTTTCAGGATTAGTAACATTGTTTGATTTGCAGAATGTACTGGAAAAGGAGACACAGCTTCTCTTGGCTCAAAGAGATTTGAACAAGATAAAGAAACAGCTGGAAAGTTCTGAGAATACAAAAGCAAGATCACTTTCTGAGCTTGATAAGGCCAATGTGACACTTCAGGAATTGACAAAGAAGCTCAACAGTGTGAGAGAGTCAAAACAATCAGCAATGGAAGTAGCTGAAGCTGTGAAGAATCAAGCAAAAGAACTTGAAAAGGCACTATCTCAACAAGCCATAGGATATGAAGCTTGGAAAAGAGAACTTGAACATGCAAGAAAGGAATATACAACAACTGTAAAAGAACTAGATGCTTCCAAGCAAAAACTTAACAAAATCAGGCAGGATTTTGATGCAGCATTGGAAGCAAAATTGGCTGCATTCCAAACAGCAGGAGAAGCTCAACATTCTGCGAAATTGAATTCTGAAAAGATCAATGAACTCTCAAAGGAAATTGCAACAATGAAAGCATCAATTGAACAATTCAAGCTAGCATCAGCACAAGCCCAAGAAGAACATGTAAAAGTTATGGGAGAAAGAGAAGCAAAGCTGAACTCTTACAAAACTACAAAGGAAGAAACACAGATGAAATTAGAGGCTCTAAAGAATGAGTATGATCCTGAACTAGAACAAAGTCTAGAGGCCAAGCTTGCTGAAACAAGTGCTGAGATTCAGGTTCTTCAAGAGCAGATGAAAGAAGCACGTGCTTCTGAGATGGATTCTGTGAGACTAATAACTTTGGAGATTAAAGAAGCCACTAAGACATTGCAAGAAGTTTCTGAAGAAGAAATTTCCCTGAGAGAACTAGTGGCTTCACTTAAGACAGAATTAGAACAATTAAAGAAAGAGCAAGAGGAACTGAAGGAAAAGGAAAAGGCAGCAGAAGCTCTTGCTGCTAACTTGACTGGTGAACTACAAAGTAGCAAGGAAGAAGAAGATTCTCTGAAGAACAAGGAATCTGATGAGTGTCATGTTAATGAAATAGACTTGAAAATCAAGCAGCTATTAGTTGAGACAGAAAATGCAAGAAAAGAAGAAGAAGAGATGAGGATAAAAACTCAGGAACTGAAACAAGAAACTGAAAAATCAAGGGCTTTGGCTGAAGAAATAGAGGGGAAGCTAGAGGTTTTATTGAAACAAGCTGAAGATGAAAAAGTATCAGAACAAAGAGCCAATGCACGGGGCGGGCTAGTATCGACTGGGTTTGATAATGCTAAATTAATATCTGTTAATAACAACTAAAGTCTAAGATGACTAAGTCCACATGAATACATAATAAAATGTTGAAAAGACTACTGAATAAGGGGTACCATTAGCATCAAGGAAAGCAAAGCCACGATAAGGCATTCTAGGGTTTGTTTCTATTCTAAGAGTTGAAGGAAATGAACAATGATAAGCCTCATAAAAATCTTTAGGAAGCTTAAGAAACCTTTGTAAAAAATAGTGTAACAAAATGGATAGAATTAGTGTTGGGTTATGGTGCTACAGTATCATATGCGTTCTGCATGGACTTTGTGCGAGAGCTATAGCATCTTATGTTGCACCACTACATGGATCTGTTATTATTTCTGTTATGACAGTTATTTCTGTTTAGGCTACTGTTCCCTTTTATGTTATGGTTCAGTTATAATTAGTTAGTTAATTAAACTGATGTAATAACTTTGTGGGTTGGGGTAGTTACAAGCTAGTATATAAAGCTCCACCTTAGTGGGTTTTATGAATCACTTAGATGACTTATATCATTATAACATTTCAGGAAACATGGCAAAGGGAAACACTTGTGAGTGAAAACCCGAGAGATCAGTCAGTGGGAAACACTTGGGTGATTGGGTTCATGGAGAGCATTGCCTAGTGCTTTGAATGTATCATGTGGTGTAACTCTTGATCAAGATAGTGAAAATCTTCAAGTCCGATTCTTCCCCCAGAGTAGGAGAATTAACTCCAAACTGGGTTACCGATCTTGGGTGTCTAATTTTTCTAACCTTTATCTCTTTCCTTAGTTGTTTTCGCTGATCTGATATATATTAGACTTAAAATGTGATTTTACATTTTTACCCTTGTATCATTATTTAGATTAGCTGGGTTAGTAGTTTTAATTTTTTGTTAGTTTGTTAGTTAACTTTCAGTTAGTTAAGTTAGTTTTGGCCTAACTACTTCTATTTTCATTCCGTTAGATCTTCTTGTACATATACAGAAGTGTATCAGTTTTACATCAATCAATGAATCATTTTTACTTGAGTTTCTCTCCCTTCATGGAGTTCTTCACTCTAACATGGTATCAGATGATGAATTCATCTCCTTCCTCTTCCGCTCCCTGAAACTCCGTGATTCTCTCCTGCGATCCTTGTTCTTGATCTTCAATTCGTGTTCAGAACATCGTCCTCTTCATTCAATTTCATCTTAGATTGCGTAATTTCTCTCGCAATCGTTCTTTCCATCCTCCTTTTTCTGCAATTTGTTCTTCAATCCCTTCATGGCGAACCCTAGTTCTACCGTCACTCAAGAAAATGTTTCAGATCCCCTGTATCTTCATTCCAATGATCATCCAGGTCTCGTTCTGGTAACTCAAACCCTAACTGGTGACAATTACAATTCGTGGTATCGTTCTATGCGATTTGCACTCAAAGGAAAGAACAAATATGGTTATGTGAATGGATCTTTCCCGTATCCGGTTGATGGCGACTCGAAATCTCAAATCGCGTGGACTCGCAACGAAAACATTGTATGTTCATGGCTTCTCAACGCCGTTTCTAAGGAAATCGTTACCTCCATTATTCATGCTACATCTGCATCTGAGATATGGAACGACCTCAGAAATCGCTTCCAACAGATCAATGGACCACGCATTTATCAGCTCCGTAAGGACCTCAATGGCCTTTCCCAAGGCACTTCCTCTGTAACTCAGTATTACACCAAATTGAAGTCACTTTGGGAAGAACTTCAGCAATTCAAGGCTGAGAGCACTTGTAGTTGCGGTGGTGTTAAACCTCTGCTTGACGACAATGATCGCGAGTACGTCATGCTATTTCTCATGGGACTATCAGATGGCTTCTCTCATGTTCGTGGCCAAATCTTGACCATGGAACCTATTCCCCCAATTTCCAAGGTCTTCTCTCTTGTTCTTCAAGATGAGAAGCATCGTGAGATTGATGCTTCATCTAAGTCCAATTCTGTGGAATCCCAAATAGCTTTTGCTGTTAAGGCATATCAGGCCAAACTCCCTGCCAAGACTGGTTCTGCCAAGAAAGATAGGCCATTGTGCACTCACTGTGGGCTTTTAGGTCACACAGTTGATAAATGTTACAAGATTCATGGTTATCCACCAAGATATGGCAAGAACAAGCAAGGAACAAATAGCACTGCCAATCAAGTTGCTGCTACCACTGAACCTGCTCCTACTTCTGTCTTCACCAATGATCAATGCAAGATGTTGATGGCCCTCTTGTCCACTCAAATGACCCAGGCTTCTGTTCCTGAAGCTGATACTGCTGCCAGCACCTCAGGTAATGTATTCAATGTATGCTTGAATACTAATTCAGTCAATTATTTGAAACTATCTTTTGGTATTCATTTCTGGATCATTGACACAGGGGCCACTTGTCACATTGCATACACTTTAGACAACTTCATTTCCATTAGGGTTGCTCATAACTCTTTTGTCACTTTACCAAATAAAACTGTCATTCAAGTTCACCTTGTAGGTTCTGTGGATTTAGGAAATGGAATAATCCTGCACAATGTCCTCTACATTCCTAGTTTTAATGCAAATTTGCTTTCAATTGGATCCCTCCTCACCACTGATGAGTCCCCATCACATGATAGTTTTCAATGATAAGGAGGGAGTTTAATTGGAGATTTTGATGAATAAAAATAAGAAGTTTGATGAAAATTTAAGAAGTTGTGAACTTAGGAAGTTGGCTTGTTATGCAGTAGTTATGTTGGTTTTCTTCGTGTTTTTGTGTGCAGGAACTAGATCGAATTGAAGATCGAGTGGTGCAAGCAAGAAGAACAAGTGGTACAAGCCAAGGACTTGTCGTGCTGAGTGGCGCGCAGGAGGCGCGCAGGTGGCGCTTCACGCGCAAGAAAACAGAATTGGCGTGCTGTGGGGCGCGCAGGAGGCGCGCAAGTGGCGCGCAAGCGCCAGTCACGCGCAAGAAGGCAGAAGCAGAGGCGCGCAGCTTGCGCTTAAGTGGCGCTTAAGCGCCAGCTGAGCGTGAAAAAACGTTAAAAACACGTAAGGCCAGGGGGAGAAAGGGGGGTCGACGAATTTTGGAACACTAGAACGCGAAGAGCACTCATTCCTTCTCACCGGTATTGAAGATTCAAGGCTTGGGGACAAGAATTGAAGCTTCATATGTGTTCATCATCATCTTTATCTTGTAATTCTTCCTTTCTCTCTTCCCTTATCATGTGTAGCTAAACCCTAATGTTAGGGATGAATTAACTTTGACGTAACGCTATTGTTGCTGGTTTAAAATTATGTTTATGTCGTACTCTCTTATATTTTGTGAATTGAATTTCTATGCTTAACGCTTTCTATGGTTGGAAAACTTGTAGAACGATATTTTATTCAATGATCGAATGGAAGTTTTATTATTGAATGTTTGAAATTCAATTCCTACCATTCGTAGTTTAGGAATACTCTTAGAATTGTTGTATGTTGCGAATCCTCGTTGTTAATGCTTGTTGTTAATTGAAATCGCCTAAGGAATTAGGGCTTTAGTTATCGGCAAAGGACTAGTTACCTAAGGAGTTAGGAATTAGTTAGAATTGAGGGTTTGATAGCAGAAATAAGAGAGAGGTGATCTTTCGAAATTAAATCAGTGACAATAGTGTGAAATCAACAAGCATTCATCCCTAGCGTTCTTCCCATCGTATCTTCTCCTAAGCATTTTAGTTTTCTCTTATTAAAAACACAAAAAGAAATATTTAATTGCTTACTTTAGTATTAGTCGCTCACTCATACCAATTGGAAATTTATTTCAACTTGGTTCGTTTAGTTGTTGTTAACGTAATTGGTAAATTAATTCGATCCTCGAGGACGATACCCGGTCTTACCGGTTTTATTACTTGCAACGATTCGGTACACTTGCCGAAATATTAACAACCACTTCAAATATATCAATGTTTTTAATTAACAATAAATTCTTTATGCAGGATCTCAAGCAAATGAAGTTGATTGGGAAAGGTGAGCTAGTTAAAGGGCTTTACCTCTTTCAAGCTCATCAATCTAAACTTCCAATCAATGAACGTTGTTCCACAGATAAGCGCATTCCATTACTTCCTCATTCCACAACTCTGTCAAACAATGTTACCCTTAGTCATTGTAATTCTGTTTCCCACAAAGATCAATTCAATTTGTGGCATGCTCGTTTAGGACACTTGTCTAATGATTGCTTAATCTCTAGGTTTAGGGTTTGCAATTTACCCACTCCAGTGTATCTCATTCATGTAACATTTGTCCTCTTTCAAAGCAAAAACGATTACCTTTTCATTCTTTCAATAACATGTCTGAATTTATGTTTAGTCTCATTCATTGTGACATTTGGGGGCCCTATCATGCTCCCACTTATGATAACCATAGATTTTTTTTAACAATTGTGGATGATTATTCTCGTTTTACATGGATATATTTGCTTAAACACAAATCTGATGCAACTAACCATATCAAACAGTTTTTCTCTTTTGTTGAGACACAGTTTGCTACTGTTATTAAAGCTATTAGAACAGATAATGCCAAAGAATTAGCTCTTACTGAATTCTTGGCTTCAAAGGGTGCCTTACATCAATTTAGTTGTGTGGAGAGGCCACAACAAAACTCTGTGGTTGAAAGGAAGCATCAGCATCTGCTGAATGTGACTAGAGCATTATTTTTTCAATCCAGGACCCCTGTCTCTTTTTGGGGAGAGTGCCTTAAAACTGCTGTGTTTCTCATCAATAGAACACCATCCAAACTCCTGAAAGGCCAGTCACCATATCAGTTACTTTTCTCCAAAGAACCAGATTTATCATCCCTTAAAGTTTTTGGGTGTTTAGCATATGCCTCCACTTTACCTTCCAAAAGAGACAAACTTACCCCAAGGGCCATTCCCTCTGTCTTTGTTGGGTATCCTATAGGTTACAAAGGTTACAAACTCTACAACCTTCAATCTAGAACCTTTTTCATATCCAGGGATGTGGTGTTTCATGAGACCACTTTTCCCTTTCACAGCATCACCACCAAGTCCCTGCCCAATGATCCTTTTCCAGACATTGTGCTACCATTACCTTTACCAGATAACTCATCTCCTGGTATATCAAACACAACCTCAGAAATTACTGTACCAGTTCCCTCTGAGCCTGTCAACACTTCACCATCGCATACTGAACCCTCTGAGCCAGATTCTGTACCTGTTCCTCCATTGACCACTGAGCACATAGCAAATCCTGTACTTACAACTGATTCCCCTGCTGCAACCACCCTTAGGAGAACCTCTAGGATCTCTCATCCACCTTCATATCTCCAAAATTATCACTGTAACAGTGCCTGGTCTTACCCTATTGATAAGTACATATCTCATGATAAGCTCTCTCCATCATACTCTGCATTCATTAATCAAATTTCTGCATATTATGAGCCTCAATTTTATCAGCAGGCTATGAAGATTCCTGAATGGCAGCAGGCCATGAAATCTGAACTAGATGCCTTAGAGCTCAACAACACCTGGTCTCTTGTCCCTCTTCCACAAGGGAAGCATACAATCAGTTGTAGATGGGTATATAAGGTGAAAACCAATGCTGATGGCACCTTAGACAAGCATAAAGCAAGGCTTGTAGCCAAGGGCTACACTCAACAGGTTGGTGTGGATTTTACAGACACCTTTTCACCTGTTGCCAAACTCACTACTGTGAGGGTTCTTCTTTCCATTGCTGCTATCAAGAATTGGCACTTGTTGCAACTTGACATCAACAATGCTTCTCTAAATGGAGACCTCTTTGAGGAGGTATACATGGATCCTCCACCTGGTTATACCACTGATCAACTTGTGTGCAGGTTAAATAAATCTATATATGGTTTAAGACAAGCATCCAGACAATGGTTTACCAAGTTTACTCAAGCACTCACTGGCTGTGGATTTACTCAGTCTAAAAATGACTATAGTCTGTTTACCACAGGTTCTGGTTCACAATTTGTGGCTATTTTGGTGTATGTGGACGACATAGTTATATCTGGACCATCTCTTGATATTCTACATCAAGCCCAGCAGAAACTTCAGACCTTGTTTAAATTGAAGATCTTAGGATCTCTCAGGTATTTCCTAGGTCTTGAAATTGCCAAGGCTCAAGATGGGATCTCTCTGTCACAAAGAAAATATACATTATCTTTGCTCAGTGACACTGGTTTCATTGATAGCAAGCCAACCACTCTTCCTATGGATCCCAATCTCAAGCTATGTATCACTGATGGTACACCTCTGCCTGATAGCTCTCAATACAGAAGACTCATTGGAAGACTTCTATATCTCACCATTTCAAGACCAAACATTTGTTTTGCTGTGAACAGGTTGAGTCAGTTCATGTCCAAACCCACTGATGCTCATCTCAGTGCTGTTCACTATCTGTTGAGGTACTTAAAGGGCACTCCAGGTACAGGCTTGTTCTTTCCCTGTACTTCTACTTTATCTTTAAAAGCCTATGCTGACTCTGATTGGGGAAGCTGCCCAGACACCAGAAAGAGTACCACTGAGTACTGCGTGTTCATTGGGGACTCCTTAGTCTCTTGGAAATCAAAAAAACAACAGGTTGTTTCACGTTCATCCGCTGAGGCTGAATATAGGGCATTGGCTAGTGTATCAAGTGAGTTACAATAGCTAACCTCTCTACTCAAAGACTTTGAGATTAAAATTGGTCCTGCTATGGTATTTTCTGACAGCCAGTCTGCCATCCATTTGGCCTCCAATCCTTCCTTCCGTGAGAGGTCAAAGCACATTGAAATAGACTGTCACTTCATTCGGGAGAAGGTGCTCTCTGGTGTAATCAAACTAGTACATGTCAAAGCTCAACACCAACTTGCTGATCTTTTAACAAAGCCAGTTACTCACTCTTTATTTCATCAGTTATTGTACAAGCTGGGCCTCACAAGTATATACCTTCCAACTTGAGGGGGGGGGGGGGGGGGGGGGGGGGTATTAGACTTAAAATGTGATTTTACATTTTTACCCTTGTATCATTATTTAGATTAGCTGGGTTAGTAGTTTTAATTTTCTGTTAGTTTGTTAGTTAACTTTCAGTTAGTTAAGTTAGTTTTGGCCTAACTACTTCTATTTTCATTCCGTTAGATCTTCTTGTACATATGCAGAAGTGTATCAGTTTTACATCAATCAATGAATCATTTTTACTTGAGTTTCTCTCCCTTCATGGAGTTCTTCACTCTAACAATATATCATGTTATTAGCAGTGCTACGAGCAAGTGCTACAGCACTAAGCAATTATTCGGCAGTTTTGCGTTCCTAGTATTTTTTGGTTCTTGACACGTTTGATCACAACAACTAGAATAACATCTTGGATACGAATATGGAACAAATAATAAGTACATTGGTATAATAATTACTGAATCTTCAGATATAACAGAATTGAAAGTTTGGAAAGCATTTGGATGACTATAAACCTGTTGGACATTGCATTACATCAGCAATAAATCAAGTAATCAACATCTTTTTGTAGTTCAAGAACTAAATAGCAACAATAAGCCACTGAAAAAAAATATTATGTGATCGAGGAAAAGAAACACACTAATAGAGAACTGGAATAATTGATAGATCTGTGTAGCTGATCTAAAAGAAGAAAGAATTACGGAGATGCGGCTGAAGAGACAAACTGACAAAGAACAATGGTTGAATAAATTAGGAATAAATAGTTGGATAACATCAATTCATGGGCCGAATATCAAAACAATCCCAATAAACATTGCAAAATACATGAATAGCACAACCTAATGAAAAAAAAGGCACAAAAATTACCTAATGTAAATTATGTAAGATTTATGTGTAGGCAGCATTAGAAGTAATATTTGCATCATTCATCATTTTGAAGGCTTAAATATATGTTACCTTCATGCAAATGCAAGTTCATTATGAATTTACCCTCATTAAAAAGAAAACTTTTAAAAACCACCTTGCAAATAGTACTTTTATCAATTTATGTTCTATATGTCAACAAACCAAACACCCTAACCGCGTTCCTTTTGGTCTTCTCCAACACTTACCAATACTTGAAGTTGTATGGGAAGATATCTCACTAGATTTTAATCATAGGGCTGTGAATAAGGAAATAAGGAAGTTTGTAAATAGTAGATTTATTTATATATGTATTCGGCCCAGGCTCGTTAGGTTTATACATAGAATAGCCTATTTAAACTCATTAGTGTTTGTACTCAAGGAACAATATACACAATTAATAAGACCGAACTACAGCTGCTCTGTAGTCGAGTAGGCAAAGATTAGCCGAACTGCGTGACCAATATCGCGTCTCATATTTCATGACATGGTATCAGACTAAGGTTCGATCCATATCTTCGTTATCGGTCTGATTGTCGGTCTCGTGTACGTGCTCTCGTTCTTATTTTCCTCTGTTCGCATCGGAGACTAATCGTGATTTCATTCCTGGTGTGGCTCTGTTTCTATTGCGAGTTTCTCTCTTGGTTCGTGGTTCTGCTTGCGTATCGTGTTTCTGCTTGTGCAAGCCCTGTTGGCGGTTCCGCTCCAGCTTCGTTGGTGTTTAGCTTCGCTCGTGACTCTGCTTGGTATCTGTTCCGATTGATTTGCGAAGACTTGGGATTCTTGGCTTCCGGTTGCGGTGTAATATTTGCGAAATCCTGTTCGCAAATCTTGCTCGGTTTCGTTTGTGGGATTTTTTTTTTGCTTCACGTCTTGTCTTTCTTTCTTCATGTCTTGCCGTTTGGGGATTCTTATTTTTTTTGTTGACATCTTTCTATTGCCAACAAGGAGATTATTGGGTCTTGCATATTTTTTGGGCAAATTCTAATTTGTTGACGACATCAATTTTTTAATGGCTTCTGACAAGGAACGAGATAATTTTTGTGTTCGATTCACTGGTAAAAATTATGCCGCTTGGGAATTTCAGTTTAAGATGTATGTTAAAGGGAAAGGTTTATGGAGTCACCTTGATGGGGTTTCTAAGGGGCCAGAAGATAAAATTGCCTTAGACGCGTGGGAAGTCAAAGATGCTCAGATTATTTCTTGGATCCTCAATACTATTGATCCTCAGATGATCAATATTTTGCGATCATTTTCAACTGCTCAAGAAATGTGGAATTATTTGGTGCGTATTTACAACCAGGACAAAACGGCCAAGCATTTTCAATTGGAGTTAGAAATCGCCAATTACAAACAAGGTAATTTGTCAATTCAAGAATATTATTCTGGTAATTTGTCAATTCAAGAATATTATTCTGGTTTTCTGAATTTATGGACAGAACACTCTGCTATTATCTATGCTGCTGTTCCCAAGCCGTCATTTTCAGCCGTCCAAGATGTTTATGATACTAGTAAACGGGGATCACTTCCTCATGAAACTTCGTCCAGAATTTGAGGCTGTTTGAGGTGCTTTGCTGAATAGGAACCTTGTTCCTTCCTTGGATATCTGTGTTGGTGAACTGCTCAGGGAAGAACAACGTCTCCATACTCAAGGCACCATGTCTCATGATCCCGTCCTTTCTGAACCTGTAACAGTTGCATATGTTGCGCAAAATAGAGGCCGTGATATGCGACAGACTCAATGCTTCTCTTGTAAACAATTTGGACATGTTGCTCGTAGTTGTCCTAAGAAATTTTGCAATTACTGCAAGCAGCAGGGTCATCTCATCTCTGTATGTCCTACGCGTCCTCCACGACCGACTAAGCGTCCGGTGCAGGCATTCCATGCCACTACTAGCTCTACAGCTGGTCCTTCCACCACTGGTGCTTTAGCTCTTCCGCTGGTCCTTCCACCACTGGTGCATCTGATGGTGGTGCTTTACAGCTTGAATTAATTCAACAAATGGTACTATCTGCTCTTTCTGCCTTGGGCATTACTGATAAACTCTAATTTAGTGCATTTATTAGAGATATTTTGAGTTGTTTTTAGAGTAATTATTACTGATTAAATAAATAACTAACTTAAATTACTCTATGTTTGCAGGAAGGTAGAAAAAGAAAGTGGGCTGAAATTAGAAGAAATGTTAGAATAAAAGAAAGCAAGCGCAAGTCCAAGCCCATTAATGCAAGAAGGCCCACAGTAATAAAAAGAAGATCCTCTTGGAGATTTCAATTAAAAGTGATGCACATGTGACTTGGAGAGAAAGAAAGAGGCATGGAGTGGAGAGCAAGCAACACATATTTAGGAAGGATCTAAATCCTAATATTTAGGGATTGGCATATCTTGCAATTAAAAGTGGAAGCAATCTTGACTTGATCCTTTGCTTGGAGAGAAAGAAAATGAACTAATATAAAAGGAGAGCTTCACTTGTGAAAGGGGGCTAGACACCATAACACAAACAAAAACCACTCACGCTGACGACAACAGATTGGAGAGTAGCAAAAGGAGTTTTGGGTACCTGTTCTTGATACCGTGAGAGAGCTTTGGAGTAAAAGAAGGAGATTGAAGACAAAGATCAAGATTTTCTCTATTTTACGGGTTATTCTTTATCTTTGTATTTCATGAACTTTATTTCTATTTTATTGTTCTTGACTATTATGGATACCTAAATCCTCTTCTAGGGTCTTAGGTGGATCTTGCAAGTTTAAAGACTTTTATGTTCTAATTTCATATTTGAATTCTAGTTTTTATTTCAATTAATATTGTTCTATTTTTTTATCACATAATTAGGATTAGCTACCCTTTTCATGTTTATAATCAATTAGTTGATCAGCGACCGTACTGCAATTAGTTGGTGGACCTATAGGATAATTGGGGCTATAATTAATGAATGACCAAACTTTAATTTAGTCTTCCAATCATTCAACCTTTTTGTACTTTATGCTTTTCTTAAATTTAAATTCTAGCATGACCAAACTAGGGTTAATTTAGGAAAAAGAATATTAATCGCAAATGACCAAACGGATTAATAGCTTTAGTAAAGGGATTGGTAATTAAATAAAATAAGGGAATTCAGGTAGAATTAGACATAGGGGAATCGAAGCTTGCAAGTGAAACCGCCCACCTCTCTCCAAATTATTATATCTTTTATTAATTCTTGCCATTTATTTCTTTTTATTTTGTTTCTACAACATCCAAATTATTTCTTCGTCTAAACAATAAATAATCTCGATTAGTTTGGTACTTGCTAATTAATCCCTGTGGATACGATATCTTTTATACTACTTCTGCGAGAGAGTACACTTGCTCTCAAGTGTGTTTTTAACGCAACAATTACTGGTATGTCTTCTTTCATATCATGGTTACTTGACTCTGGTGCATCGAATCACATGACGGGTTCCTCTAAACTCTTGCACAATTTACGTTCTTATATTGGTAATCAGAAAATTCAAATTGCTGATGGTAGTACCCTTCCTATAACTAATGTTGGTGACATAAATTCTACCTTTCGGAATGTGCTGGTAGCACCTGGGCTTGCCTCAAATTTATTGTCTGCTGGTCAATTAGTGGGTGAAGGTTGTGATGTTAATCTTATTCAGGCTGGTTGTCTTGTGCAGGAGCCGGTGTCGGGGAAGGTGATCACGAAGGGGCCTAAAGTTGGAAGAGTGTTTCCACTCCAGTTTATTCCAAATCATTTATCTCTTGCTTGTACTAGTGTTTTGAATGCATGTGAGGATTGGCATAGGAAATTGGGTCATCCAAACTGTTGTTTTGTCTCACTTATTTAAGACTGACTTGTTAGGTACTAAACCTATGGATTCTAGTGCCTCTATTTCATGTTCTGTTTGCAAATTAGCTAAAAGTAAAACACTTCCTTTTCCGTCTGGTGCTCATCGTGCTTCTACTAGTTTTGAGATGATTCATAGTGATGTTTGGGGAATCTCACCTGCCGCTTCTCATGCTCACTATAAATATTTTGTCACCTTTATCGATGATTATAGTCGTTTTACTTGGATTTATTTTCTTAAATCTAAATTTGAAGTGTTTTCTATGTTTAAGAAATTTCTGATGTATGTTGAAAATCAATTTGAAACCAGTATTAAAATTCTTCGGTCTGATTCTGGTGGTGAGTATATTTCTCATGAGTTTCAGGAGTTCTTACAGCAAAAAGGTGTATTGTATCAACGATCTTGTCCCAATACCCCTCAGCAAAATGGTGTTGCAGAACGTAAGAATCGTTATTTGTTGGATGTGACGCGTACCTTACTTCTCCAGGCTTCTGTTCCATCCAAATTTTGGGTGGAGGCTCTTTCCACAGCTATCTTTTTGATCAACCGTCTTCCTTCCACGGTGACTGGGTTTGATTCTCCTTACTTTCGCCTTTTTAAAACTCAGCCTAATTACAGTAGTTTACATACTTTTGGGTGTGTATGTTTTTTTCACCTACCATCCACTGAAAGACATAAGGTTGGAGCACAATCTGTCCAATGTGCATTTATGGGGTATAGTCATTCTCATAAGGGTTTTGTGTGTTATGATGTCTCTAACCATCGTTTTCGCATTTCTAGGAATGTGACATTTTTTGATAATCAGTTTATGTTTCCTTGCCCTTCTCCTGGTCTGAATGATATTGCTATACTTCCGCAATTTTCTACCCCGCGTTTACCTATAGAACGTTTTAAATCAAGACTCATATATGTCAGAAAACACAGTGTGCAGGTTCCCACTTCCCCTTCCGACGCTGATCCGCCATCTAATCTTGATCGTGTACCGCCTGCACCTCGGTGTTCTAGTCGAACGTCTCGAGCACCTGATATATATTCACCAGACAGGTTTGATTCCTCACATACTACTTTAACTGCTTCTCTATTAGGCACATCTATTCCTACTTGTTAGTCGCGGGCTGTTAAAGATGTGTCTTGGGTAAATGCCATGAATGAGGAACTTCAGGCCCTTCAGGACAATTTTACTTGGGATATTGTTCCTTGCCCTCCTGATTTCAAACCCATAGGCTGTAAATGGGTTTATTCTGTGAAACTGAATTCTGATGGATCTCTCAATCAGTACAAGGCTTGATTGGTTGTTTTAGGTAACAAGCAGGAATATGGTATTGATTATGATGAGACATTTGCACCAGTTCATAAAATGACTACTGTTAGAATGGTGCTCTCTATAGCTGCTTCTCATGGGTGGTCTCTCCACCAAATGGATGTGAAGAATCCATTTCTTCATGGCGACCTGACTGAAGATATTTATATGACTCATCCTCAAGGCCTATTCTCTTCATCTAAGGGGGTGTGCAAGCTCAAACGCTCTCTATATGGTTTGAAACAGACGACTAGAGCATGGTATGAGAAATTCTGTTCCACTCTACTTGGGTTCTCTTTTACTCAAAGTCAGTATGATTCATCTTTGTTCATTCTCCTCACATCTACGGGCATTGTTCTGCTCCTTCTTTATGTTGATGATAAGATCATTACTGGTTCTGATGCAACATCCATACAGGAAGTTAAACAAAAGCTTCAAGCCTCATTTCAAATGAAAGACCTTGGTCTTTTACATTATTTTCTTGGACTTGAGGTTCATTCTACCTCTAAGGGTATATTCTCCATCAGCATAAGTGTGCCACATACCTTATTGCTATGGCTGGCCTCCAATCCGCTAATCCTGTGGATACTCCTCTTGAAGTTAATGTTAAATACCACCATGACAAGGGTGAAATTTTGACCGATCCTTTATTGTATCGACAGCTCGTGGGTAGTCTTAACTACTTGACCATTACACGACCCGACATTTCATTTGCTGTTCAGCAAGTAAGTCAGTTCATGCATTCTCCTCGTCATCTTCACTTGACAGTGGTTCGTCGTATAATTCGCTACTTGAAAGGTACCTCTCAACGGGGCTTATTCTTTCCTAGTGGGACCCCTCTTAAGTTGATTGCCTACAGTGATGCTGATTGGGCTGGGTGTCCGGACACTCGCCGCTTTGTCACTGGTTGGTGCATGTTTCTTGGTTCTTCGTTAATCTCATGGAAAAGTAAGAAGCAAGCAAGAGTCTCTAAGTCCTCAACTGAATTGGAGTATCGTGTTATGTCTACAGCATGCTCCGAAATACTTTGGCTTCATGGTCTTTTGGGTGAACTTGGATTTCCTCAAACCGAGCCGACATCTTTCTATGCTGACAATACAAGTGTCATTCAGATTGTTGAAATCCGGTTTTTCATGAGTGTACTAAGCATATTGAAGTTGATTGTCATGCTATTCATGAAGCCTATGATAATCATGTTATATCCATCCCTCATATCAATACTCAATTTCAAGTTGCAGATATTTTGACCAAAGTTGTTCCTCGTCCGCGCCATCAGTTTCTTGTTAGCAAATTGATGCTCCTCGATGACCCGCATCAATTTGAGGGGGGATGTGAATAAGGAAATAAGGAAGTTTGTAAATAGTAGATTTATTTATATATGTATTCGGCCCAGGCCCGTTAGGTTTACACATAGAATAGCCTATTTAAACTCATTAGTGTTTGTACTCAAGGAACAATATACACAATTAATAAGACGGAACTACAGCTGCTCTGTAGTCGCAGACGTAGGCAAAGATTGGCCGAACTGCGCATGCGTGACCAATATCACGTCTCATATTTCATGACAAGGGCTCCCTTCTTTCCAAAATTACACAACCATTCTTGTTGTAGTAGACCGCTTTTCAAAAGCTGCTCATTTTCGAAAATTGCCTACAAATTTTACTACATCTGCAGTTGCTGATTTGTTTGTTGTGGTGATTTGCAAATTGCATGGAATTCCCAAAATTACAGTTTCTGATAGAGATCCTATTTTCCTTAGTCACTTTTGGCAAGAGTTATTTCGTTTAAGTGGAACTAAACTGAGATTTTTGTCACCCTATCACCCTCAAAGTGATGGCCAAACAGGGATTTTTAACAAAGCCTTACAGTAGTACTTACACTGTTTTGTGTTTGATCAACCATCTAAATGGGGCAAATATACATTGGACAGAATGACACTACATTTCTTCAATACATTCTTCAATAGGTCTCATCCCATTTCAAATTGTTTATGGTAAGCCGCCACTTGCCTTGTTACGGTATATTATGGGTTCCACTGAACTAGTTGACACTAGTTGATAGAGACACCATGCTAGCTGCTCTAAAAACAAAGTTACAAAAGGCTCAAGCAACTATGAAGCTGTATGCAGATCATAAGCATATCCCTCATTCATTTAAGGTCGGAGAAGTACCCTTTGAGGTTGACCTACCAGCTACCAGCAAAATACATAGAGTTCTCCATGTTTCTCAGTTAAAACTGTGTAATGATCTTGCTGCCAAGCCACTGGAATTGCCTCCAATGGCTAAGAATAATTCCCCAATTATCACCCTTACTGCGATACTTAACTGGCGCTCCACACCAGCATGTCCTAATACTGAAATATTGATCCAGTGGCAGGGCTTATACCCTGAAGACACCACTTGGGAGTCCCTTGCTGAGATGCCTCACCTACACCTTGAGGACAAGGTGCTTGTGTAACAGGAAGGAAATGTTACGGCCCAAGCTGATGAAAGGGCCAAACTTGTTGATGAAACTGAGCCCAATTACTCGACTGAAGAGCATCCAATCCCTGAAAGAAGAGTGAACCGAAATAGGGTAAAACCTAAATGGACAAGAGATTATGAAATTGTTCTTAAATGACAGTTGTCTTAGTCATAGAGTATTCTAGAACCTATATTCTCATTTTATTTTGTCTTTTTCCTTTGTAATGATTTCAGGATATCTATGAATATTGCTGAGTCGCTCTTTAGGGTACATTTGCCGGCTATGGCAGTACTATTGCAAACTCTCCTAGTGGATATGTAGTAATGAATCAAGGGAATGGATATCAGAATATTTTGAATGAAAGAAGTCTTTTTTATTTTCTTTACTTTGTTGAATGCGAATAGTTAGCATTGTTTTAGCATATTCCCAATCAGCTCTTGACATTCCTGTTACTGAAACCCTAAAATCACCACTTTATATGGATCGCTCCCTTATATCTTGCTTTCAAAAAAAAGAGTTGACAAGTCCACATTTCCTATGTTAAATGTTTTTTTGGTCAACTTTTGTTAAATGTTTAGATTTTTAAAATAAAGCCACAGTTTGACCTAAAAAAAAAGCCACATGCATGTGGGAATTTATAGATATATATTTTTTCTTTTTTAGCGGGTTATCTAAAAATATAAATCATTGGTAGTCTCCATGTGGCGCCCTCCCCCATTTTGGCTCCAATTCTCCTTTTTCCCTCCCTTCTTTTGTTTCCTTCCCTAAAACTCCCCCTTTCCCTCCCTTTTTTCTCCACTTTTATTCTTTCATAATTTTATATTTAGGGGTATTTTACGGTCAAGTAAAAATGTTAATTGTTCAAATATGTGATGTTTGTTCCGCCATAATTGGATTACTGAAAACAAAAATTAATTTCGTAATAAATTACTTAAAGTGTGACGAGTGTGCTTTGGGGTTCTTTAGGGTCCGAAAAAATTTTAATTGTTCAAATATGAAAAGTTTTGTTAAAAAAATTGTTAAAAAATTGGTTAACAAAATATCTAAAGTGTGAGACTAAACAATGTGTTTTGGGGTGCTTTGTGATTAGAAAAAATTTAGATGTACAATACACTGAGTTCGTTTCTCAATAATTGGTTTGGTCAAACCCAAAATTAATTTTGTGCCAAAATATGTAAAATGTGACGCTAAACAGTGTGTTTTGAGGTGTCTTGGGATTCAAAAAAAACTTAGATTATACAAATACACGAAGTTAGTTTCTCAATAATTGGTTTGGTCAAACCAAAAAATAGTTTTGTGCCAAAATACGTAAAGTATGACGCTAGACAGTGTGTTTTGGGTTAATTTAGCGTTCAGAATTTTTTTTAACTGTTTAGATATGTAAAGTTTGTTTCTTAATAGCCTGTTTAGTGAAAAAAATAGTTTCATGGCAAAATACATAAAGTGTGATGCTAAGCAGTGCTTTTGGGGTACTTTAACGTTTAGGGAAAATTTAATTGTTTAATACTAAAAGTTCTTTAGACTTTTTCTTTTATTATCTATAGATGTTCAATTTCAATATCTTTGTTAATTAAAAGTGATATCTTTAGCTATAGTTTACATTGTTGGATATTTCTACAAGATATAGATACTTTTATCATCACTAATAGAGTGCTGCAATATTTATGTCAGACTGCTTCTATAATGGAGGTTTTCCTCCTTCAAGGTTGAACACTTTTTGAGTTCACATATCTCTCCCAATGTCACTTCAAAATCCATGTTACTTTGGGAGATATTTCTGATCGTCGTCTGTCTTCATGTGATGTGTAATCAACCACCACCCTTCGAGTGGAATTTCCTTACCAACATATGCACATCAAGGAAACCCTAATCATCCTACTTTCCTTAACTTAGATGATTAGGTGAAGGATGATGTTGAATTTATGTTTTGCTATCTTTGGATTATGCACCTTATATCTTTTAACTTTCTACTTAAAATTATGACTATAGATTATGCATATGGAAAACTTTGTCTAGATTATGTCTCTACACTTTAATTTAGCTCTTAAGCTCACAATTGTTTTTTTATATTTAAACAAGGCTTTTTCTTATTGCAATTTAATCAATAAATTTTCATACATCCACAATTATTATCTAATAATTATCTAATAGTTAGCATTTCTACTACTGTTATCGTTTTGTGTTTCGGTTTCATCCTTTTGAACCTTTTAAACGTACCTTTGTCGTTAAAATTTTTCTTCAACTACTATTAATCTAATCTTCCTCTTATAATACTTTCGTAGACACTAAAGCTTTGACCCCGTGCATCGCACAGGTCACGACGCTAGTTGGTGAAATGTTTCTTGATACACACTCATTACCCAAAACAACGACAAGAAGACGCATTTCATTTACGAAGGAAGAAAACAAGCACATAGTATTGTGACTTTGAAAGCACAACATCACCTTAAAACTTTAAAACACTCTCTGTCTTATCAGTTGTAGCTTCCATACTCAGTTATACATAAAACTTTTAGGTTAAATTAAATATGTTGTTAATTAGGCTTTAGAAAATATGAGGTTTGCATTATTAGTCATTAATAAGTTTTCCTTCAACTTTTTTTTTTTTGACAAATTTTCCTTCAACTTTTGGTCACTACTTATATTGTCGTTTGCACATTTAATTCTCATTTATATCTCTATTTGCACTTTTGAGTGACAGACTGTCACAATGACACGTCACACTTTAATGACTATGAAATCAAAATACCTGATACGACAAGTGATTTGGTATTTTAGTCATTAAAAATTGTGAAGTGGCAGAAGCATGTATGACCGTCTGTTAGCCAGCTAGGCAACAACTTAACGTTATAGAGATGATTTGACATCATAGTCATTTAAAAGCGTGACAAGGCAAGTCAAGTGTGGGTGTGATAGTTTATTAGCTAGTTGAACATATAAGTGGAGACGAAAGTTGATGACAAATTTATTTATGACCAAAAAAATTTAATTTCATATTGATTAAAAAAGTAAGTTGTGTTAAACCAACACTCCTAGCCCAGTGGTTCAGGCTCCTGTTGGGACGTGGTGGGGGTGAACCCCAAGTAGCGAGCGCAGATTAGTCATTCGTTGACAGTGTTGGGACACTGCATGGGTCGCCCGCGAGGGTCCGATACCAAAAAAAGTAAGTTGTGTTAATTTAATTTTCTTAATGTTATAAGATAAAGCATGTTTTTTTCAATTAATTTTTAACGAGAACTGGTTTCATTAAAACACTAAATGGAAGGTATTTTTGAATTGATAAAAATAAATAGAGAAAATCAGTTAGAATTTACATGTATTATTTAGGATCATGACTAATATATGTTAGACAGAACCTCTTCAACCTCTATGGTCGTTATATGTTTATAGCATTAAATGAGTAGTTGTTAAGAATAAATCAACAGACCTTATTATGCTATATTTGTATTAATAATAATAGATCTAGAAGGTTTAATCAAAAGTTGTGACACGTTCCACCCTCAAGCACCTTTAGAATCCTAAAGGAGATAAGTTGCCACCATGATGATGATGAAGATGATGATGATGATGATGCATTATCTTTACCATATAGATCATATGGAACTATAAACTCCTATCCTTTACAATTACAGATAGGAGAGAGTAATATTCATATTTGACAACACTCTATGTTTGGCATTTTACAGTAAGAAAACGACCACAAAACTGTATGCCCCTCAAGCTAAAAATACCCTATACCCTATATTCTATCTATGGAAGCAAATTTAACCAACCAAAATTTAGGCTCTTCCATGTATTCAATGGTCTCAAAAAAGTAAGTGAAAGTTGGACCTAAAAGGAACCCACGTTTTTTCATCTTGGTTCTTTTGAGTTCCAACACCTTTGCAAATTTATCAACTCAAATAAGGCCTTCATACTTGTTTCATATATTGCATTCCAGGTCCAGGGATTTTCTTTTAGCATCAAACATAAAGGTAAGCATGTTTTATTTATGCTATCATGTTACAACATATGTGGCATGTTATGCAATGATCTTATGTATTAAAGCTGGTGAAATTTGAAAGCATAAAATATTTTGTTATCATGTAACAATATTTATGTTGACAATGCTCATTACTGTATATTTATGTTGCAGATAGAAATCATTTGCAAGTAAGAAGAAAACTATATAATGAGCTTCAAAAACAGAGAAAATCTTCAAAAGGATACAGATTCTCCAAGACAGATTGGAGAGATTGATACAAGGGCGCCATTCCAATCTGTCAAAGCTGCTGTTAATCTATTTGGTGAAGTAGCTGTCTCCAAAGATAGACGTAATTCTATCAAGAGAAGATCCTCAGAGGTAAACATCGAATATAGCTTTTTTCTCTCAAAATTTATAGGAATTGGATTATTAGACTGGGAAATTTTCCGTTGTTATACTTCTAAGGGTTTTGAAAAAAGGTCTACAACCGCCGCTATCTAGGCTGTGACATTACGGTTTTTTATATCTCCGTGACCACAATTGTAATTTGTCTTTGAAGTCATATCATTTGCATTTGACCGCGATTTTATGTAATATCAAGAATCGTGAGTTATTTGCATGAGTGCTTTATTTGGATGATTTTTGGGACTCAACTTTTATCATTTTTCTGTATTTATAGTGTTATTTTTTGTGTGTAAGTTAAGTTTCAGGATTATTAGTAACATTGTTTGATTTGCAGAATGTACTGGAGAAGGAGACACAGCTTCTTTTGGCTCAAAGAGAGTTGAACAAGATAAAGAAACAGCTGGACAGTTCTGAGAATACAAAAGCAAGAGCACTTTCTGAGCTTGATAAGGCCAATGTGACACTTCAGGAATTGACAAAGAAGCTCAACAGTGTGAGAGAGTCAAAACAATCAGCGATGGAAGTAGCTGAAGCTGTGAAGAATCAAGCCAAAGAACTTGAAAAGGCACTATCTCAAAAAGCCATAGGATATGAAGCTTGGAAAAGAGAACTAGAACATGCAAGAAAGGAATACACAACAACTGTAAAGGAACTAGATGCTTCCAAGCAAGAACTCAACAAAATCAGGCAGGATTTTGATGCAGCATTAGAGGCAAAACTAGCAGCATTCCAAACAGCAGGAGAAGCTCAACGTTCCGCGAAATTGAACTCGGAAAAGATCAATGAACTCTCAAAGGAAATAGCAACAATGAAAGCATCAATTGAACAATTCAAGCTTGCATCTGCACAAGCTCAAGAAGAACAGGTAAAAGTCATGGGAGAAAGAGAAGCACAGATGAATTCTTACAAAACTGCAAAAGAAGAAACACAGATGAAATTAGAGGCTCTAAAGAATGAGTATGATCCTGAACTAGAACAAAGTCTAGAGGCCAAGCTTGCTGAAACAAGTGCTGAGATTCAGGTTCTTCAAGAGCAGATGAAAGAAGTACATGCTTCTGAGATGGATTCTGTGAGACTAATAACCCTGGAGATTAAAGAAGCCACTAAGACATTGCAAGAAATTTCTGAAGAAGAAACCTCCCTGAGAGAGCTAGTGGCTTCACTTAGGACAGAATTAGAACAAGTAAAGAAAGAGCAAGAGGAACTGAAGGAGAAGGAGAAGGCAGCAGAAGCTCTTGCTGCTAACTTGACTGGTGAACTACAGAGTAGCAAGGAAGAGGAAGATTCTCTGGAGAACAAGGAATCTGATGAGAGTCATGTTAATGAAATGGACTTGAAAATTAAGCAGCTATCATTTGAGACAGAAAATGCAAGAAAAGAAGAAGAAGAAATGAGAATAAAATCTCAGGAACTGAAACAAGAAACTGAAAAATCAAAGGCTTTGGCTGAAGAAATAGAGGGGAAGCTAGAGGTTTTGTTGAAACAAGCTGAAGAAGCAAAAGCAGAAGAACAAAGGGCCATTGAGGAGATGAAGTTGTTGTCTGAAGTACAAGGTAGAGTGTCCGTTTCAGATTCTAGTGGTAAGATCATATTGACAGTTGATGAATTTGCTGCTTTGAGTGGGAAAATTAAGGAATCTGAAGATTTGATTGAGAGGACAGAAGCCTCGGCAATGGCTCAAGTAGAAACAATCAACACAAGAAGAAATGAAGTGGATAAAAAGGTGGAAGCTAATCTTAAGGCCATTGAAGAAATAAAAGCTGCAACAGATTTGGCTTTGAGGAATGCAGAGATGGCAGATTCAGCAAAATCGGCAGTTGAGGGTGAATTAAGGAGGTGGCGTCAAGAAGAACAAAAAGGGGTATCTGATTTGGAACACTCAGATAATTCTTCAAGACCAATCTCCCTACGCTCATAGAAGTTTAAGTCTTTCATTTTCTGGCTCAAAATGCAAAACATAGAGAACCAATAACCACCATGGTTGTAGCATTGGCTTTTTGATTCTCTTTGTGAATTGAGAGGCTCCTTGCACTGCATGGATCATTTATGTATCAGCAACTCTCCCAGTTAGCTTTGCAAGTGTCAATGTTCATTGTAACCATCCTGGTTTCTTGAGTTACCTAAGGACCTTAACAAGTTTTTCCACATTTAGATGTAGCTCTTTTATGTATAGGTTTTTAACCATTTACAATCATACATTGAGATGTAGAAGCTTCAAGTACAGAATATAAAGCATATATATATTTGGTTCAGAAATTTATGCAGTGATAACTGGTTTTGAGATGCCACAACAATGTATTTACATCAATCAATACTTTGAGTTTGCAGATCTCACATTTTAATTAATGGTAGAACATTAAACCACAGAAAGTTTGCGACAAAATTAATTTTTTCATTTATTCAAAATACCAACATTAATTCTAAGAAAACAATTACTGAACAACATAAAATTTCATGAAAACATAGATTTATTGATATATTAGAGTCGATGAATTTTTTGGAGTCATTTAAAATTCCCTACAAGCACAGTTCATTTAGTATAAATAAAAAAAAATAGCATGTTTGTACTGCTTAATTTCAAGTCCAATTCTTAAAACAAAAACTCCTATATATGATTATAAAAATGCAAAATATCAAACTTGAAGAAGAAACACATCGGTAATAAAATATTATATTTGACATCTCTCTCTCTCTGTAGCATTCTAATTTATGAGACAATGCAAAATTCTTATAAGTATTATTCTGACTATTCCTAAATTTATAAAGCTAACATAAACAAAACTAACTATTACAGCATAACCCTGATAAATGTGAAGGTGTAACCTTTGTACTACACTGGTTTGGTTCAAATGAGAAAAAGGCCAGATGGCCAAGACACCAATGACTGTTATACATAAACAAATAGTACCGATCATCAATCACCATTCCCATGGCTGTTCTCAAACTTGTGTAGCTCTGACTCTATAGTCTTGGCAATTTCTGCATCCTCAGCAGCAGGATCAGGAAAAGCTACATGGAAAGAGCCTTGTTTGAGGGGTGCAGCGTCTTGATTAACTCTGGATTGATCCTTGATGTAGTTGTAGAGCTCTTGATGGAAGGGGTGATCCAAGGAATAGCAATTTTCACTCCCACTTGAATGCTTGGATGACCCTGAGCCTTCTTTTCTACAGAAATGTGGCAGGGATGCATAATCCATGATCTACATACCAAAACTTAGTAGTTAAAATCAACTGAACAAAGATTAAAAATATTAAGGCATATAATAGGTAACTGTAGATTTAGCCATCATTTTTTTTCTTAACAAATAAAAAGAAAAGTACTCTACATGCTTATTAATAGGAACTAGATAAAAAAATGAAGAAATTTTCATAAGTTTAATGCATGTACTTCAAGAAGAATGCCCTATGCTACTGCAACTTATCATAGAAAAAATGCAAACATAGACGTGCCAGAGAAACACAAATTACTCACAAGTGAAGTTTATGATTTCTAATGACAGTAAATTGAAAGTTACATAACAACATACCTAATAAAGCAATCTCCATAGGTTTGTGTAATGTACTACTTCTCTAAGATAAGTAGAGAAATATCTTCATGAAGTTCTAGACTTATGTGGTGTACTTTGGTGTTTTCATTGAAAGTTTAGATTGTTTAAAAAAATGCAAAATTTATGGTAACTAGTTTCAAAGGATTCTTGAAGCATAAGGTAAGGCAAGGCTTTATGGAAATGTACAGTCATACATGTGATTGAAAGATATGCAAGAAGAATTTTCAAGAATAAGCATATGCTAATATCTTTAATCTGTAAGGTTAAAAATTGCCAACTCGGCATCTCTTTGCACTTCTCTCTTCTAGTCTTCCGCCCACCAGTAGTATTCATCGAAGAAATGAAAATTGAAAAAAAAAAAAAAACATTACCTTCAACAGCTCATCCCGCCCACAACCTGGTAAGACTTGCACTTTTTTTCTTGTCCTTTCTTGTAAAAGTGGCTTCACAACCTGATAATGGAATGTGTTAAATGTTATCCCGAGGTTTCAATAGGTGCTCAATTTAAACCAATATAATTAGTAGAAAATATAATACAGGAAACTGAGTCATCCGGAATAGCATCTTCTTACCTTCCAACAAGCAGAAAATATGTATGGGGCATTTACAATGTAATAAGTATTTGTCTTCTCAGGGTAGTTCAAATCATCGATGGATGAGATTATTGTTAACAACTGCAACAGCATCAATCAAAGACAATTCAGTAATACACGCAATAATAAAAAAAAGTCGATGAAGGCTTTATGGTTCACTTATTCGTTCATGAAATAATAACAGTAACAGTTTGATATAAATTCAATCTTGGACATCAATTTATTGGATATCCAGTACTTTCAGATCCAGTATAGCTTATTAATCATGACATGTTAATTGTAAAATCTACACACGCACGTACGTACACACACTTCATATTCATTATACCAACTCTAAATGGTCGTACTAATTGCCATATAAATACAAACTAGCAAGCTTATTATCTTATCGTCAAAATGCATCATAAGCACATTAAATTCACAATTAATCATGTGTTCCCTAGCCCTGCTGGATCGAGTTCAAGTTCAACCATGTACCTTAATCTGATTCAAAGCTGACAGCTTCAGACCAGTCATATCCAAAACCTTTACACATGTTGTAATAGAGCGCCCATGCTTCATTGATGTAGAAGGCTATATATGGATCAAAACAAACAAAAGGATTGAGGTAAACAAACAGGGCAATTATGCAACTAAAGAATCTTGGTAGACTTCAACAACCAATACCCACCAAGACTACACGATCACGATATTCGTTAATTTGAATGTGAGACTGCACATAATAATGGACCTGCAACCACACAAACATGGAATAATGTTAGAATATACAACAACGCAAGGCTTTAAGACAAAACAATAGACAATCTGGCAAACAAACCCATGTTCCTTTTCTAACAAATTACTTACAGATGCTTTGTCAAATGTGCTCAGCCCAACACCAATTGCAAACACAGGCAGACCCTGAAAAGGATGGAAAAGCAAGCATTAAAATTTTTGACAAGCATTAAAATTAAAAGAGTAAATATTGCAAGAAAGCTAAGTGGTTTCATTCAAAGACAATAAAAATTTGCATGCACTGCAGAATAGATACTAAATCAACTTCCAATAATAAATGCATAAGAAAGTCACAGCTCACAATTAAAGATAAATTTATTACTCATAACATAACTACACGTAATATAAAAGGCAAATAATACACGCGCATGCGCACACACATGACAAAAGATTTAGTGCTAAGAGAAAAAGACATGTTCTTACAACTCCCCGGCAAAATGCACTTTGAAGGAACCAGCAAGCAGCCACAGAAAAATTAAAAGGAGAGAAGAATGTTGGAAAAAACTAGCAACAATTCGCACGCCATCGTCAGACCCAACATAGTTAGAAAGATAAAAGTGTTCAATCACAACCATCAGCCACAAACAAGTTCGAATCAGCCACCCAGTCATTAGCAAGAATGGGCCACCAACACATTGAAGGTAAACACAAGCCACAGACTAAATCAAATAAAATAAAAGAGATGATTCAATATGGCAGAAAACAAAACCGCACTAAAGGATTAGTGGGCATTCATTTTTTTCTTCCAACAAGTGTGTTTTTTTAGCACAAATGAGTTCATCCTATTCAACCAACACCCTGCCTAAACATGACAATCCCACATGAACCAACCAGATCGTGTTTTTGGAAGTGGCAAAAATTGTACAACCATGCAGCCTCATTAGTATGATCATGATTTTAACAACCTTGGGTATTGCATAATTAGCACATTTTGACAAGCAATTACATTCAAGCACAACTAAGGTGAAATAGACTGAGAAAAGATTGTTTGATGAGCACCTCTCTTGAATACCCTGACAATCCTATGAGTTGTGAATCGCGCACTGCTCTGTAAAAATCTGGAGGGATAATTGGTTTCTGCAAATGAATCACCATCCAAGCTTAAAAAGTGAGAACTCAATGTCATTTGCAACAGATATATAAATATATAAGGGGCTGCAGTAAAACTTAATAAAAAGGGTCGCAGTCAAGGCAATCCGTCAATTTCTCACAAACATCTAACTGGAAATATATGATATGAATTGCCAAAAGAAATGTCTAAACAATAATATACGGGGATCAGCAGAACATCGACTTACGGTTAATATGTTGTCAATTTCATTTTCTACTCTCCAGTTCAAAGTATCAACCAACTGAAACGAATCAGATATCATAGTCAATTTACAATAACAATGTACATATTTACAAGGCATTCAGCAAAACAAAACATTCACTTTACATATCCTACCATCTTATGGGCCTTGGAAGCATTCCACTCCCTTGCTTTGAGAAACCGAATTAAGGTTTCGGTTACATGACCTTGATGCATATTCTGCAAATAACAGTGATCAAATTCCAAAAGAGAATATAGAGTACTTTTCTAGTGAAAAAGTTTGCCATGAAGCAGTTGCAATAGTTAACAAGAGACTACTGAATTTCATGAAACCCCATCAGAATAATTAGGTTATTTTGTGCAAATGACTAAATTTGCAGCAATCAAAACTTTTTTTTTACCAAAGCAACAATCAAAACTTATAACCAATCACAATTTTCAGTATAGTCAAAGAATAAGATGAGGTTTGAAACACAAGAAACGATATTCTCCTGCAAACAAGTTGAACAAGAGAGTTGAAGATACAGTTAACAAGTGCCACATTGATTGAATTTCAATTTCAGTTTCAATTTCAAAATCAGATCTCAATTAACCCAAGCCCAATTCTGCTGAATCATCACCATGAGTGAAAAATCCCAATCACAGATGAATAAATGCAGCAGAACCAAACAAATCAACAACATCAATGAAGCATTTTCTTGACACATCAATTCCAAAAATTCAAAGGTTCCAAAAACTAAAGCAGAAAAAATCCATGGAAACAAAACATCTACACCAGAAATCAAGAATTGACTGTAAAATAATAAGATCAGCAGCAGATTTTGAACACAAGGATCAACTCAAGCAGCAAAATCAGATGAAAAATAAAAAAGCTTAAGAATTTAAAAAAAAAATGGTGAAATCAGATTAAAAGGATCAACTTTAAAATGATCATCACTCACCTGAAATGTTTTCTTCAGTGGCTCCTCAACTAGCATCAATGAAACAAGAAAATCAGAAAAGGAACCAAAAACAAAAAAGGGGTCAGAAAAGCAACCAAAAAAAAATAGGAGATAGAAAAAAAGATGGATGTGATAAAAGGAAGACCTTGATCCATGAGAGCCTGTAGTTGAATGAGGGCATCTTGGGAAACAACCCCCATTTTGATGATGAGCAACAAAAAAGTACAAAACCCAGAAATTAATAATAATACACTGTGTTTTGTGTGTTTTTTTCTTCTTTGATGATGATTTGTAGCTTTAGCTTCACTCACTGTATGTGTGAATGTATGTGTTTGTTGTGACGCAGAGAAACACGGGACACACCAAACAAAGTGGAGGTGATATCTATGCTTATATAGTCAGTTAGTCAGTCACCGAGAGAAAAGAAAGATGCCACGGATTCATAAACTCACCCCCACTTCCACTTTCCACGCCTCCTCTTTTTTTACTTTTTTCTTTTCCAAAATTTTCAAACCATATGTATAAATTTGTTTTTTTTTTAAACACTGAATGAATAATTGAGATTTATTATTGCCAGCTTAATTATATAGCTCTAAATTCAAGTGTGTTTGATTTTATGGTGATAAAAAATGATTTTGAATTTATTGATTCTTTAAATTCATCTTTAATAAAGAAAAATGTTAGTAGTCTCTGAAGCACTGACACTTTCGGTTGAAGACGTGTCTGGTGCATCAACACCGACACTTTAATTAATTGTATTTTTCAAATCAAAACTAGTGTTTGCGTGTTCATTCTGTGTCTAGTGTCTGTGTGGGTGCTTCATAGCTAGCAATATTTTCTTTAGCACACTCTTTCCATATTCTAGATTGAGTGAAATACATGTAGGTTTCACCACTTTACGAATAATTCCCACAAATTTATTAGAGCTCATGATTTTCACTTAATCATAAAAATTTTTGGAAGAGAGTAACAGACAGAATGTTGTTAGCTTAATTAAAAGTGACTTGAGTGTAAAATGATTTGTGTTCAGATACATTTACGTAAAAGTGAGCTGAAGAATAAACTTAAGCATAAAAAACACATTTTGAACGAAAACTATAAACTTTAGCTTTATGTTAATAATAATTTTGCTTTTTCCGACAAAAGGTAACAGTTTTGCTTAAGAACACACACATGTCTAAATCAATTTTGGCTCTTTGTTTGATTAAAAACTGAAACCAAATATACACACTAAATGGCATATTTAGTTATATATAGCATCGATCCATAATATATTTTACAAATCAGTCAATCACGAAACGACATGTTATAAAAAAAATGACATTCTTTCAACTATCTTAAAAGTCACCCATATCATAATTTTTTATTAGTTGATGGTGTAAAAAAATTTACAGCGACGATGTATACTAATTAAACCCCTAAAACCAAATCCCCAAGAATGTCTCTCGGTCCTTGGTTGATATTTGATGGGATCCTTCCAGTTCTGGTTGGGTTAGTTTGAACACGGATGGATCAGCTAAATTGGCGGATAGATCTGCAACTTGTGGAGATGTGTTACCAGATGAGTTCGGTCATTGGTTAGGAGGATTTTCAACAAGGGTAGGTGACTCAAATGCTTACATGGCCTAAGTCTCGCTAAGGATAAAGATTTCTCCTTAGTAGAGCTTAATGTTGACTCACAGGTGATAGCCAATTGCCTGAATAGCAACGAAGGCAAGGGCAGTATTGCTGGAAGGAGTTTAATTGCTAAGATTAATCACGTTTTGCTTTCTTCTATCTCTGTTAATATATCCCATATGTATAGGGAGGCTAATAGGGCAGCAGATGCTTTGGCTAGTTTGGGTTTTGACATAACTACCGGTTTGATTGCTTATGACCATGCACTAGATACCATCAAAGCCTTTACTAGTTGATGATTGTTTAGGAGTCTCTACTCCCCGCTTTATCATCATATAATCGTCTCTTTGGGCTTTTTAGTCCCGTTTTAATTCAAAAAAAATTTCCGGAAACTCTATTATGAAAAGATTTTGTTTACCCCTTTATTTAGTAAAAAAGTGAGACTAAAGGGGCAGGGCTTCATGCCACAGTCTAGTTGGTCGAGGTCATGCGATTGATACAAGACTAAATCTGCAACTCAAAGCGCAAAGGACCTTGTGGGAAGAGGCTTCAAAGAAGGGTGTGTTGTCTTGTGTGTAATCGTTATGATGTTGTGAATTGCGTTTTGTATATACTATATGACGTATGACAATAATAGTATGTTAGGGGTCGACAAATGACTCATTGAGATTTCATCTCACCTCATTTTTGTTGTTGTTTTTTTTCATATTAGTGAGTATTGAAGAACTAAAATTAAGACTCTGAGATCCAGTTTCGAACTTGAAGCCTCTAGTCCACGTGTAGTTAGTTATAGCATTATAAATTAATGTAGAGGTATGCTTTTACAAGTTACAAGTTAGCAACATTGTATATTAAGTGTATTTAATAGTGGAAACTTGTATGGATTAGCTTGATATTGTATTGAGTTTTAAAAATCCTCCATTTTCTATATGTCACAAATGTTTAACATCTTAGTTCTAGACAACTAATAAAACTAAGGTGTTACATTTTAAATTTAATTAGTTTATTTGGGCTCTGGTTTAATTTATAGATGTTCACTTTCTACTTTCTTGATAAGAATATTGGTCTAATTTTCTTTGGTCATTTTTGTATTTTATTTGTTATTTCTTTTTAGTAAAATGAGGATGAATACTTTTTTTGCTTATTGATGACTTTTCTATAAGGAGAGTGAGTTTACATCATAAAATTTTAACAAGACTCATACATTTCTTTGAAAAAAAATGGATCATAGAATTGGATAACCCGAAAGTTAACTCAAACTCATCCTTAATTCAAAATTCAATCATATAGGTGTAAATATAAATATTAAAGGCTGATTTAGAACTTTTATATAAATACTTTAATTATAAGAATTAAAGTGTAAATACAATTATGCATATTCACAATGTTTTTTTGTCTACTTAGATAAAATTACAAATAAATATCATACACATCACTACTACTCCTCACACTCGGGCTCGAGCCCAAGAGCTGACATTCCCATGCTGCTGAAATTGCCAAAACAACTATTAGAGGGACATATACAAGTGGGATTTATTTTTTTCATTAGTATATATCGTAATTAAATTGTAAAGTGTCAATAAAGTGTAACTACAAATATTAAAACATTAATAATTTAAT
This sequence comes from Astragalus glycyphyllos, assembly GCA_963573325.1. Classification (NCBI taxonomy): domain Eukaryota; kingdom Viridiplantae; phylum Streptophyta; class Magnoliopsida; order Fabales; family Fabaceae; genus Astragalus; species Astragalus glycyphyllos. Next base: position 11,056,310 of record OY754311.1, read on the forward strand.
TTTAAAATTTTATCGTAAAATTTATTATTATAAAAATATAGAAAAAACTACGAAAGAATATATTATAAAATTATTCAATAATATCATTATATTTGTCTGATATCAAATTTTAGTATCCATACTTAACTTTTTTTAATTATTATTTTTTGAATAATATTTCTTTAATACATTATTTACACTATTAAGTTTTTTAATACATAATTTAATATTTTTATTATATTTCTCTTATATTAATATCTATAACAAGTTTTAAAATATTTTAATAATTATACTTCCTAATAATGATAGTAATGAAATTTGAGTATACATTGTTTAATAATATTTTTATTATATTATTATAATAATAAATATTATAATACACTTTCAATTGTTTTGAATATATTATCTAATATAAAATACATATGTAAGTATTTCAATTAGAAATTTTTTAACACTGTTTATTGAGTACATTGTTTAAATTATTAAGTTTTATAATATATTCTTTAAAAAATTATTAAATTTGATAAATATTAAATTTTTTAGAAAAATAAATTAATTAATTATAATTATTCTTAGTAATGTTTGTAATTCAACTTTATAACATATTATTTATAATACTCTTATTATGTTTGTCCATTATTAAATTTTTTAACACACTCTTTAATAATTTTAAATATTACTTGTCTTTTAATACTCTTATTATATTTGTCCATTATTATATTTGTATTTTTGCTTTAATTACAGTAGCTACATTTTAATTACAACTTTTAGGTTATAGTCAAGTATTTATGTTATTTATATTATTTCAGCATTAAGTTATCAATAATATGAGGTGATATAGTGGTAAAAGTGGTTGTTTGCATGCTTAGGTCGCAAGTTTAAATCCTAGAATTTGATTTATTTAATGTTTTTACAAGAATACGGCAACGTCGAGTTTTTTAATGGAGTTTGACAAAAATTAAAAACCAGTGACGGTGTTAATGTTGAATTTTTTAATGGAGTAACTAACTTACCAACTAGAAGAAGAAGAAATCTTAAACTTAAAGTACTTAAGTGAGGGGTTTAATACGATTTCGAAACTTTAAATAAATTAAACTAAAGGACTAAATGAGTATATATATTTGCGTAAAGTTTATGATTGTTGCTATCAAGATGTTATTATCGTGATTTCGGTGGTCCCACTCTTGAGATCAATGTTTGGTCGACTATGTGCTATCAAATTGTTTATTGTTTTTGTTGAAAAAAAGGAATATACTTCCCAACGGAGTGATTCCAATCTCCAAATCAAAATTCACAAATTTAGCATAATATCTTCGTTTGGCACCAAAAATTGTTGAATACTCTTTATTCATCAAATCTTTTAAATTGATAACTTGGCAGCTAGAGGAATTTTGGATGAGTTTGGATCCTCTGCTGCCTCTGCACGATGCAGTTGGCAGAGGATCTTGATGTTTTGGGTATCATGAAAATATTTTGCACCTCTTGGAAGGCCCCTATTTTTCATGATGATAATCACATTTTCAAACGGCTTGATAGGCTCTTTGCAATGACCTTTGGCGCTTGCGTTTTCCCCATGCCCAGGTGCGTGTGCTTGCCCGAGTTTTATACTCTGATCATCATCCTTTACTTATTTGTCCGAAAGGAATAGCTCAGAATAGGCATAATCATCGTTTTCCGTTTGAGAGTGCATGGCTCACAGATGAAACTTATTTGGATATGGTTTCTAATGCTTGGCGATATGAGGAGTCATTGAACCATAATCTTCATAGTTTAGAGCATTTGCTGGTTGGTTGGAAGCAGAACACGTTTGCCAAGGTTATGAACAAGAAAAAAGAATTGATTGCTAGGCTTGGGGGGATCCAGAAATGCATGCACAATGGGAGGAGGCGTGATGGAGGTTTGAAGAGTTTGGAAAGAAAACTGCAAAAGGAGTTGTGCCTCATTAATCGTCAAGAGGAGTTGATTTGGTTTCAAAAATCTAGAGCTAAGTGGCTCACCGATGGAGACGGAAATACAAGGTATTATCATTTAAAGGCTATTATCAGAAAACGGAAAAATTGTATATCTATGTTGAGGGATGCCAATGGTGCTTGGATTGATGATGATGCAGAGTTGCAAAATATGGTAAACAATTTTTACAAAAATTTGTTTACTAATAATAATAGGGAGCATGCTTGGTTTTACATATCCTACTCTGACAGAAGAGAATATTCAACATCTTGATGAGCCAGTGGGTGATGATGAGGTTAGAAGGGCATTGTTTAGTATGGGTCCGTGGAAGGTCCCTAGGCCAGATGGGTTCCCGGCGGGGTTTTATCAGAATGCTTGGGAGGTGATTCGCCATACTGTGTGTGAGTTTGTGAGACAGAGCTGGCTTGATCCTACTAGTTTAAAGCATGTTAATCTGACTAATATTTGCTTGATTCCCAAGATTGAGAAACCGGAATTTGTTGACCAGTTTAGGCCAATTTCACTTTGCAATACTATCTATAAAATAGTTAGTAAAGTGATTGTCAACAGGCTTAAAACTATTATCCCTATGGTGGTGTCTCCTTTTCAAACTGGTTTTGTGCCTGGGAGAAGTATTCATGAAAATATTGTCATTGCTCAGGAGATGGCTCATAGTATGAAGAAGATGAGAGAAAAGACAGGTTTTTTTGTTATTAAAGTTGATCTTGCAAAGGCATATGATAAATTGATATGGTCTTTCATTTGGAAGGTGTTGGAAGAAATTGGTCTCCCTGAAAGCATTATAAATGTTATTATGTTCTCAGTTACTAGTGTGAGAACGAACGTTAATTGGAATGGCTCTCGGGCTGAGTATTTTTCTCCTTAGCGGGGCATTCGACAAGGGGATCCTATATCTCCTTATACTTTTGTCTTATGTATGGATAAGTTGTCTCATTTAATTGCTGAGAAGGTGGAAGATGGGCTTTGGAAAGGCATAAGAGCAGGTAGGAGCGGTCCTGAGATCACTCATCTTATGTTTGCTGATGATCTATTGTTGTTCGGCAAAGCTAGTGATGACCAGATGTCGTGTGTTATGAATGTGCTTGATCTCTTCTGTCAAATATCTGGTCAAGAAGTTAGTAATGCTAAAACTAGTGTTATGTTCTCCAAGAATGTTGATATAAACACTAGAAGGCGTTTGACCTTTTTGTCCTGTTTTCGTGAGGTTCATAACCTTGGTAAATACTTAGGAGTTCCGTTGATTGGAAAAGCTCCTAAGAAATCAGATTATCAGTATTTGATGGATACAATTAAAGCCAAGCTTAGCACGTGGAAAGCGAATCAATTGTCTTTTGCTGGTAGGGTGACCCTAGCCAAATCAGTCATTGAAGCAATGCCTATTTATCCTATGATGACTGCTGCCTTGCCAAAGAGTGTGGTTCAAGATATTCAAAAAGTGCAGCGAGCTTTTGTGTGGGGCGATGATGAAGTCCATAGAAAATATCATGCTGTAAATTGGGATATTATTACAACTCCTAAGAAGCTTGGTGGGCTAGGCTTAAGAAGGTTAAATATGATGAATACAGCTTGTCTAATGAAATTGGGTTGGCAACTAAGGCAGGATGGAGGTGAGCTTTGGTGTGATGTTTTAAAGGGAAAGTATGGTCGAGATAGGCTGCAAACCTGTGATTGGATTTCAAAGGGTCCCGATTCTAGTTTGTGGAAGTCCATTTGTAGATTTGGGCCTAATTTTAACAAACACGGTTTTTGGGCAATTGATGATGGGTTGACTATTAAAGCTTGGAATTATGCATGGGTCTTGCCTGGGATTAAAATTGGGGATTCTCAACTCACTGTCCCTTCTCATTTGCAAGATTGTGTTGTGGCCGATTTGGTGGGTGCTGATGATGAGTGGAGGTTAGATTTGCTAGCAGATCGGCTCCCGTCGGATGTTTTGAGTCGTGTTGCTGCTCTAGCACCGTCGGAGCGAGGAGTGGGGGAAGATGTTTGGTTGTGGCCTGATTGTCATGAAGTTCTCAATTTCTGCTACATATAATCTATTATGTGGTTTTACTGGAAGAAGAGAAGACAGTGTTTGGAAAAAGGTGTGGAAAATCCCTGTCAAAGAGAGAGCTCGTTGCTTTATTTGGTTGGTGTGTCATGATAGATTGCTCACTAAGGTCAGGTTGGCGAAGATGAACCTGGGTGCTCCTCACTGCCATGTTTGCGTTAACGAGGAAGAATCAACCCTCCATGTGTTACGGGACTACCCTCAAACTCTAGCAGTTTGGATGCATTTGTTGAGTGTGGAAAATCGAGACAATTTCTTTGATTGTGATCTACGGCAGTGGGTTAATTTGAATTTAACTGACAGCATGGGGAATTTTAATGGCATGGAATGGTCAGCTATTTGGGCTTTGACTTGTTACAATCTTTGGGCTTGAAGGAATAAAGAGATTCATGAAAATGATTTTGTTAGGCCTTCCTTTCCGTGGACAGTGATTTTGGAGGAAGGAAAGTTGTATAATGCTACTAGTATGTTGGGAGCTGACTTGATTCATCGAGGAAGGGTGGTGAGGCAAATTCGTTGGGTGCCTCTGGCAGATGGCTGGGTGAAGCTGAATACAGACGGGGCATGTAAGCATGAAGAAGGAAGTGCTGGTTGCGTAGGGCTTCTTAGAGGTGTTAGCTTGAAGGTTTTGCTAAAAAACTTGGGGTAAAGACAGCCTATCTTGCTGAGTTGTGGGGCGTGTATGAGGGCCTCAAACTAGCGTATAATTTGGGATTTGGCAAAGTCGAGCTTAATGTGGATTCCGATGTTGTGGTTCACCATTTGAAGAATGGTTGTTTAGGCAGTGCTGATGGGTGGAGCTTGTTACGTAGAATACAGACCTTGATTTCTAAAGAATAGGAGGTTGCTGTTTCTCACTCTTATTGGGAAGCCAACAAATGTGCTGATGCACTTGCTGCTATGGGCTGCAATCAAGTATCAAATATTGCATTGTTTACTAATGTTTCTGCTTGTATTGAGTCGTTAGTGCTCGCTGATGTAGCCGGAGTTTCTACTCCTAGATTTTTCTCTTTGTAGTCTCTTTTCTGGGCTTCGGCCCTCAATTTGCTAAAAAAAAAAGAAAATATTTTGCACCTCTTTTACGGTTGGAGCAAACCTCTGATAATTTTGAAAGGGATTGAATTGTGGTTGGGTATTCACATTGAAAATTATGAGGGTGTTGTTGAACACTACTTTCTGTTTGGCAATTTTGTCAAAGATGGGAAGAGCGAGAAGATGAAATATTTGATATGGTTAGCAATATGTGGTGTATTTGGACAACTCAGAATAGTATTCTTTTCCGCAATATTTTTTTGATGAGAATATGGTGTTAAACAATATTAAGTATTTGTCTTGGGCTTAATTTGTTAGTAATGTAGGATGTCAATTGTCTATTGAATATTACGGTAATCTACTAGTTAGTTTAAATCTTGTGTAGGATTTCTTGTTTGCATTGGGTTGGGGTACTCCTTTTTTTCTTACAATGAAAGAAATAGACAGAGAGGCAAAAAAAAAACTAATATCTAATCCTAGTTATGCCCAAGGCATCAGTTAGGAGTGTGGAATGAATAACCGTAGGACACCGAACCCAATTGTGAAAATCGTGTCCCATGAAAGAACCATATTTGGTTGGATACCTTAATACTCTTAGATAATACAATACTTATGAAAAACCTTTTAAGTTATTTCTCTCTACTTTTAAACACTTTCTCTATTTTAATAGTTTATGGACGATTGACTACTCAGATGCATCTTTAGACACGTCATAATCCTTCATAGGGATTAGTTCACAGTTAAATCTCTTTTACTTCTTCACATAAATGAAACGCTCAATCAAGGAAGTTTTGATCGCCAATTAACTTAAGTCTGAAAATTCATGGGCAAGCAACGATTCTTTCATTTGTGTGAGCATGTTACCCAAAATTATCACAATATACTATGCTTCTGGAAGCTGTATCATGCACCTACCATTCAGTTTCTTGAACCTGTCTATGAAGTTAGCAATTGTTTCAACCTCTTGTTTCAAATTCATCAAGTTGACTATGTAACCTTAGGTTGAGGTTTGTAATATACCCATCATAGAAGCACCTTTCAATGTCTACCCAATTCACCTTGAAATTTGGAGGCAAGTAGGAATACCAAGTAGGGGCTATCCATGTCAATGACACAAAAAATAATTGTAACTCATAGTATTCATTCTGATTAGCTTCTCCACATAGGGCGTTAAATTTGTGAATATGGTCAATGGTAGACATGTAATATTTTCCTAAGAAGGTTGTGAAATTTGGGGTATCAAACCCACATGGCACTACCAGAAATTTGCTATACACCCACAAAAACTTTTAGTGACGGGCATTAAAACCGTAGGTATAGGTGTCATACACCAACAGGCATAACCATTTTTGTCTATCCAATGGCAGATCCAAAAATTAACCTAATATTTTCTTACAAAAATACCAAAAAATATTTACATAATACATAGTCTCACGATATATTTTCCTCATGTACCTGCATCTGCATTCCAGAGCACATAGGTTGATAAGTAGTGAGTCTTTGATTGTGCATATAACTTGTAGAGTCGTATCATTAGTCAAAGCATATGACATTTATATATATATATATATACTAGTATGTATCACCCGTGCCAGCACGGGTATACACGTTCTTTAAACTTAACATGTGATATTTTTATGTGGGACTCAAAGAGATGCAGTTGTATATTTATGCGTATTATGTGAGATATAAAATACTTTGGACACCATCTAAAATAAACCTATTAGAAATCAAAAATAAAAAGAAACACAAGCGGTGTATTCAAAAAAATGGGGGGTGCATAAAGTAAAAGTGGGTGTATTAGTACAAAATGACGTTGCACGGGTATGTGTGTTCTTGTTATATGCGTAATTTTAAATTATTTTATCATCTCATGGAATTTTATTTATAAATAGTTTGGCGATTTATTACAAACTTGGTTGTGACTTACAAACTTGTTATGAAATGTTTTTTCTAAGTTGGATTATGTTATTGGATCATTGTGGTCTCGTTGGAATATGTTGTTTTGTTTCTAATATTATAAACTTATGTTTGTTGTAGTTGAATTTTTTTTCGTATTCTTAATTAGATTTGCACGTGTACAATTTTTTTCCCAATACAGCCTTAGCGCATTCGTGATTGCAATCCATATTTCATTCTAATAGTAATAACAGTATTGGTAATTCAATAAGGATTTATATATTAGGCTTTTAAAAATTATAGTGTCAGTGTACTCAAATTTCTATCTAACATTTACAAAGACAACTGAACGGGACAGCGGCTGGAAGTACCCCCATGCTATCGTCGCCCCCCAAACTTTTCCCGTCCCCACGAATTCCCATGGTCCCAACATTAAAATCTAATAATCTTGAAAAAAATATAAAAATATGATTAAAAAGTCAAAATTTAATATTTTAATATAAAAATGTAAAATTTGATTACTTTCTATATTTTGATACTAAAATAAATTTAAATGAAGAATAAAAACAAAAAGTGAGGACATTTAATATTTTTAATTAAGAATACATATGAAAAGATTAAAAAACTCAGTTACCAATAATATAACATACATTTATAATAGAGGTATTTATGTACCCTCGGGATGGGCAATATGGTCCCCGCCTCCAGCCCTAAATTGACCCCGAGGAGATTTTTCCTCTGTCTTCACGGAGCCCTGAATGGTGCAGCCCCCGCGAGGATCTTTAAGCACGGGTAGATAATGCCACTTCTAGTTAGATTATATTACCGTTAATAGTTTAAATGGTAAGCATTGTACCGATAAATTGTTTATGAAATATGTATACTTTTTCATGTAAAATATTAATCACTCTAAGAGGTAACTGAGAGAACAAATAAAACAATTTTGATGGGAATAGTTTCAAGGAAAAAAGCATAATTTAAGGATGAGAAAATAGAAGGTACAAAAAATACAATGAATATTTTTTTGGGGTCATTAAATACCATGGATATTGTGTCAAAAAAAGACACATGGGACTGAAATGTTCTAAGATTCGCACAATAGTGAATTTACTATTACAACCCAATAATAGGGCATGAATAACAGAGCTGCACCACAAATTAAGATATAATAATCAAACATCCATAAAAAACTAATAATCACTTATTAGAAGGAATCAACCTATCAATCCAACTCATTTTACATGCCTTTCAGAATTTCTCTAGACAGGGCATCTTTCATCTCTGCAATTCAAACTTTTTTATTTAGAGAGTATTTGCTGGTCCTCGTACCACATTGAGAGATAAGAATCTCAAAAATCAATCACAAATAAAATAAATCTCAAAATATTTGAGAAAGTAATAAAGCTTATACTCTTTCAAATATTGCATTTATATTGATAATCAGCGACATTGTAAGCATTGAAAAAACTCAAAAAGTATGAAAACATAATTAGATTGTGAACAAATTTTTACAAACAACAATATTCATAATTAGAGTTCGAGTCGCTCTATAGCTCAGTTTATATTCATTCACCATCCATGTTCGTTCTAGAACTTTTTATTATTGGTGAAAGTACTATTCACAAAGACTCCCCCGTGAATCTAAGAATTGATTTCAATGATCTCTTTTTTGTTTCTAACAGTCGATGCATGGTTTCTCGACATAACGTCTTGATAATTTTTCAAGAAATAAAATAAGAAATAAATGTTAGTTGTACTGGTTTTATCAAAATGTTAGTTGTATGTGCATAATAGCATATCGTCCCTATCAAACTCTGCTCCCATAATATTGGTAAGCATAACAAAACAACTTGCTTCATATATATAGATGAATATCAATAGAAAGTAACTAACCAAAAATATTCTAAAGCTAAACTTCACTTAAAATTACGAATAGGCTAAAAAGTTGTTGCAAGATAGCATGAAGAAACTAAAAGAAGTAGCAGATTGTTTGCTTTGGGTTTTGCCAATAAGTTTAATCATATCATTCAATCAAAGAATTAAAGGTAGTATACAAATTTTAGATCACTAACTCTAACTAACTATGCATATTAACATAGAGAGTTCAATGTAAAAAAAAGTTTCAACTTAATATGAATGAGAACAACCATAGTACCCTAAAAAGATAAGTATTACATGATAATTGGGTTATGAGAACTTTCTCGATATCCAAAAACCTCATTAGTAGAAGAAATATTATTAGCTAACAAATCAATTACCTTTTATTATATGTAAAAGGTAATTTCACATTACATTAGCTAACAAATCAATTACCTTTTATTAATGTTACACTTCAATAATAGTAATTTCACATTACATTTTATTATATGTAGATCCAAAATAATTATTAGCTAACAAATCAATTACCTTTATTTTTAATGGTCTCCAAATTAATTTTCTAACTTTTTAATGGTATTATATATTTATTTGAATCTATAGTGACATTATATTGTTTAAAAAATACATAGTTATTATTAAGATATCCTGATTGATTATTATATTTGACTTATCTATAACTTAATTTTTAATAGTATCTAAATTAATTTGTTCTTTGGTATTTTATTTTTATATATACAATTTGTAATAATAGTAGTTAGTAAGTCATGTGAATTCTTTGTGTGAGTATATTAAGGTAATTTGTAATATTTGAGTGAAAGATATCATTGTATTATATTTATTTTATTTGGGGGTTGATTCAATGTATAATCATATATTACAATGGGATAAATAGTCAGTTATTAAGATGCTGCGTTTTTTAGAGCATTTGTGGATCGGAGCACATTACATATCTGGATATACATATCGAGGTAACTATCTGTACTTATCTGTTACGCAGTTCTAATTATAAATAAATGACTTTGTTATAATTTAATCAGATTGTCATTGTTTTGATTTTAAATAAAAAGTTGTTGTCAAGGTAAAACTAATAAATAATAGAAATTTCAATAAGTAATTATGATGAATATTTAGGATGAATATTTATCATCGTAACATTCACAAATTCATAGCTTGAATCTTTATCCTTGATGGTAATATTTTTTTTATCATGATTTGTTTCCAAAACGGCTCCAGATGCTCATTTATTATCCTTTAATTTTTAGTTTGAATTAATTTAACCATTTTAATGTTTGTTGACTTTTTTTTTTCAAAATGTCAGCCGCAATTTAAATGAATGTGAGCCATCTAGATTTTGCAATAATATAACGTTTATTCAGAGCCGTTAAGATTGATCAAAATGCTGAGGTGGACGCCACCTATTTTTCTAAAGTACTGCGTGGCTTTTTTGATTAGTGACATGGACAGCTTATGTGTACTATTCATGGTTGTATATAATAATGATAATGATATATATATATATATATATATATATATATATAACATTCAGATGTGTCTTACTATTTTACCAATCATATCATTCACACCATTTTTACCCTATATTGATACTAGCAAGTAGCAAACATATTCGGATGAACTTGTGATAAAAGTCATGCATGAATAAGGTTCCTAGATAAATATTAATGCTTTTTATGCGTGTGTCTTCCACGATGAAAGAGGGAATTTACCAATCATATGAATATTCCTTGGATGAATGACAACTAACATATGCAAGCATAATAAGAGGATATAGAAAGGAAATATTCTCACCAAAAAATAAAATAAAATCTAAGTCAAGATGCCCTTTGGAGTATAAAGTACTTTCACATGTTGTTGGAAACTGGCTAGTTCTCCAACAATGGCACACGCAGGTTCCACAATACAAGTGATTGCACCATCATGTTCCACCTATTAGAGTCACTATATTGACTAGCTAGATATCATGCACTTTATTATTTGTCAAAATTAACAAAAGGTAAATAAAAGGAAAATAAACATTGCACTTGCAGAACAGATAAAAAGGGTGATTAAAAGCTCATATAGAAATAACTCTAGACAATCTAATGTATGTAGCTTTTTCTTTTACAAAAATATATCCATTGTGTTAGTGTGTGGGTGTGCTTTTTATGGCTTTTAACTTGAGGTGTCTTCTTCCCATGACATGTAAAGGGCCCCCACGTACGTAGTCCAACATGTGGATATGCATTTTTTTTATATTTTATAATTTTATAATAAGGTAAGGATGTAACTAAACGACATGGTTTGCTAGCTAGTGTACAACTTCTTAAATTAAGCTGTATTGGTCATTCACATACAACAAGTCATGCCCATGCTTACAAGCTATTCCCTCTATATAGACTCAAATATTTAATTTTGATTAATTTCATTATCTCATATAAGAAAATAAATGTATTTATAAAAGTATCTTTGATGATATTTATTGTTGAGACATTGAAAATTGTTTCTTGAAAATAAAATTAAACATTGAAAAATAAAATTTAAAACAACTTAGAGAGTATTTAGGGAACAATGTCATTAAATAGTATAAAGGGAAGTATTATTTGCATGAATTTGGACCAAAATATTCAATTTTTTTCCTTTTAAACAATGAGTACGAATGAATAGAGAGGATAATTGTTTAACCAACACCGTTGGTCCAGTGGCTTAATCTACCCTAAAACACGCGCAGGGGGTCGACCCGGTGCTCTCGGGTCGTTGAAAGCGTTGAGACACTTTTATGGTCCGAAAAAAAAAGAGAGAATAGTTGTTTTATGAAATGTGAAGTTGTGAACCTCCAGGTCCAACTATTTTTGTAACATAATACATACAACCATTAATTGCGTAGAAGTTGAAGCAAAGAAAACAAATTGTATCCGATACAATTGCTGCAACTGACCAAATTTGTCAGCATATTCTTAGTTATTGATTTGAAGATCCACGTGTAGTTATGTAAAATGAGTTACTCTGCATCCTCCAGCACCAACCTGCCTGCCAAAAATTAAATTCATTGTAATAATCATCTAGACATCATACCTAATACACCACCAATTATGATGTAACCAACAAAGGGTATAAACTTACCAATATAAGTACTTTGGTCCTATCTAGAAAAAAAAATTGCAAATTTATGTTCATTGAATAACTGATATATCTTATCTATATTATAAAATAGATACACCAGTTATTCAATGATTCTAAAACAATAATTTTTTTTATAAGTAAGACATGTATTAAAAAACATAGGGATCTATTATTTTTGGCCATGATGATTATACCATTCCATTTTGTTTCTTTTCAGAATTATCTCCTAAAAGATAAATCCGGAAGTCATTTTGTGTTCTTGATTTATCCTAACCCAAAATGAATACGTTCTGGAATTATCTCCTGAAGATAAATCCGGAACACAAAATAATTTTCGAATTTATCTTTTGGGAGATAATTCTAGAAACTCTTTTTAAAAATACTTCCGGATTTATGTTAAGAAGATAAATCCGGAATTGATTTTTCGGATTTATCTTCTAGAGATAAATCTGGAAGGATTTTTCTATTTTTTAATTTTTTTTTATGTTAATACTTTTTGATTAATTTTTTGCATTTTTATTGCAGTGCCGCACACTAGAGGTGGAGATGCCAGAATCACGCGCGTACATCGCGAGGAGTCGTCACGGTCACCTGCCGTGAACCCACTCCGGTGAGAGAAGCGGGTCACACTTCTAACCAGCGTTGGCGTGACGATAGATGATGGGGCACTGCTCGTATGGATCAGGAGGCAGAGTAGGATCATGGATAGTGTTATGAGGCTTTTGATCATTATATAGAAGAGGTTGAGGCTGAGTACCACTAGCCTGATCAGCTTCCAATCACTTTTGACCATACTTGATGTTCACGTAACACCAAAAGTTCGTATAGGATAGGTAATAGTTTTAATAAATAATTTTTTTTTGCATTTTCGTTTAATAAAATGTTTTTATTAATATTTTTTTGTATCTATATACAAGATGGTGGGAAACTGAAGATTCCTGCAAACGGGAAAAAATTATTGGTTCTGCGACCTGATACCCATCATTTGATAGTACTTGAGTGGATACTTAAGTCTGGTCTACACGACCTACAATATACGCCTCTCAATACCGTTAATCGCGAGCTCATTTCAGCATTAGTTGAGAGGTGACATCCTGAGACCAGCTCGTTTCACCTACCCTAGGTAAAATGATGATCACGTTGGACAATGTCTCCAACTTGCTTCATCTTCCGCTCGCTGGCTCATTCTACACCCCACCCTGTATCGTAGACATGACAGGACCATTGCGACCGGATGGAATTGTTGGGTATAGGTCATGTAGATCTTGTGCCAGAGACGACACCCACCAGGGGACCATATTTCAAATTTAAGTGGTTAGAGGATATGCAGCACATGTTGAAACGGGTACCTGGGTATATGTTGCGAGGGTGTACCTAATACTTTTGGTGGACTACACCATTTTCACGGGCAAGAGCGCTACATATGTGGATGCCAAGTGGCTCTTGTTGTTTTAGAACTATGATGATGTTGGCCAGACGGTGTGGGTTCAACTGCATTGGCCTTTTTATATTAGTAGCTTAATTATGGATCTATCTGGGAAACCTACCAATGTGGTGGTTAAGCGTCGTTGTTGCAACCTAGGGACATCAACATGAGGCGGTTGTACTTCGCCCAGCAGGTTGAAGATGTCATTAGGGGCTACTAGGGCCACAGTCTCGGGTGAGTGTCATGAGATACCTCCCATTGTACTACCAGGTTTCGATTCTCCGCCTCACAGTATCTTTAGTGGATGTTGCAGATCAGGTTCCAGATGAGGACACTCCAGCACCAGTAGAAGCATTGCATGTGACCGCTAAGGAGAGACTTTACATTGTTGTTGCACGGATACAGGACGCCAGAACATCTAAAGGCATTAAGCCTAACAGTCCGACCGATAGGCTTCTTTGGAGTGCTTTGAACGTGTTGCAGGGAAGAGACCCTTGATGTGTTTTATCTAAAAAAAATTAACTCTATTATTTTTTTTAATATTGTATCGTGAACCGTAATTATATTTTTGGATATTGTACTTTTTTTGCACGTCTATTTATTTGAACTTATATTTTAATATTTTAATTGATACGAAAGTAGATACATTGTAACAACAACACAGACAAACATAAAAGAAACACATAACAAAAACAAATAAGGAAATCGAAAACGATCCATCAGAAACATCTTTTTCTATTGTGACGGTCCATGTCTCAAAAGGAAAAGAATCTCGTTGGCGTACACTTTGTTTGATCTCGATATTAAAAAAAATAGGTTTCAGATTTGTGTCTTAAAAGATAAATCTGGGAGTTTTTTTAGGAAAACCGTTCGGGATTTATCTTTTAACATATAAATCCAGGAAAAAAAATTACTTAGTTAAATTTTAATTATTCAATTAAGGGTAAAATGGGAGTGAACGAAAATGTTGGGGCATAAGAATTAGAGGTGAGAAGAGGAAAAACTCAAAAGGCTACGAAAGTTCTAGGCGGCATGTTTGGGCCCAGATGAAAAATGATTTCAATGCAAAAAACACGTTTGGTGAGTGTTACGTATACCCTTTTTTTAATGCATACACCCTACTCTGAACATGTTTCTTTTTTTCTTTTCAAAATACCACCCCCTTCTCCAATTGTTCCATTTTTTTATGTATTCCAAAATTTAGTTTTTGTGTAAATTGTTTTGACCTTCCAAATATTTGGAGTTTTTGAAGTTTCTATGAAAAAATTTCGAAATTGAAAATTCAGTTACCAATTTTGAAAAAAACTGAAAAAAGATGGCATTTCTATTTTTTATAAATTGGTTATCCTCTGCGCGTAACTGCAGAGATTAATTCCTCGAGCTGGGTCGGACCGCAATGGTCAGCAAAGCTCTCCCTCAAGAGATTTAACACTACTGCATCCTTAAGGCTGAATTTGAATCTAGGACCTTGGTTAAGCTTAAAGAGACTTCTATCATCTAATCCAAGTGCTCTTGGGTAACAATGCTACTGGCGATCTAAGGGAGATGAAGGAGTTACAATAATGAGGTTAAATATTCAAAACCCCGGAAACTAACATTCCCTTACCGCCACTAACATTTGCCTATTAAAAAAACTTTTTTTTACGAAAAAAATCATTAATATTGTGAGAAGGTGACTATTAATTAAGGATAGTTTAGTAAATCTATTTATTTTTCCATGAATCCAAGAAAATTAAATGCATAAAACTGTTATCCTTAATATGTGTAAAGGTGGCTATTTTTGCTTAAAATAAAGTCCGGAGGGAATACAACAATACATCATAAAGAGTTCAATAAAAATCACCATTAAAATAAAATCACCTATACAAAGTTGAAATAAAATGTTATGAAGTTCTATTGCACATAAGGCCAAAGTTCCCACGAAAAAAGTTAAATTATAAATGTAAATTAAATAAAAATATTATAAAATTAAAAATAAACTTTAATAAGAAGAAAAACTATAAATCTTTTAATAGCATTATTTATATTTATGTGAAATATAAAAACTTAACTCATAACTAAAGAGAAATTAAGACAACACAAATAGAAAGTGAAACACATATGTAGGTATCATACAGAGTTTGATTTAAAACCAAAAACCAATTTAAGTATGTTTCTAATACTCGTAATTATCAAAGTAAAGAAGAAAACACCAATTTGGACATATAAATTTTTTTATGGACCCAAAGTACTCCAAAACACACTGTCTTGCATCACACTTTACGTAATTTGTCATGATTTTGTTTTGTTTTTCGTCAAACAGGTTATTGAGAAACGAACTTCGCGTATTTGAACATCTAAAAAAATTTCGGGACCCTAAAGTACCCCAAAATACACCTCCAGCCTCGCACTTTACGTATTTTGCCACAAACTTACTATTAATTTTTTACCAAACCGGTTATTTACGAAGAAACTTCTTGTATTTGAAGAGTTAATTTTTTTTTTCTGAATGCTAAAGTACCCCAAAACATGCAGCTTAACATTTCACTTGACGCATTTTGTTACAAAATAATTTGTTTTTACCATAAGTATACCAAAATACACTGTTTAATGTCTATATATTACTTGTAAAAAATTAATGTCGATATATACCTTTTTTTTGGTGATCTGTCTATACATACCTTACACATTTATTTACATGACTAAACATATATTTAAGCCTATTTAATTTTTTGATTAAATAGGGGTAAATCCTTTTAACAAAGTCAAATAAAAATAAGGGTAAAATAAGGCATAAAACAAAAGAGGAAAATTTGGAAAAAAATTTAATTCATTATAATTTTGGCATAAAGCATAAGGTATAATGCCTTTTCAAGTCAACACAATGTTATGTTCTTAAGGAATATGCCTTTCTTAAGCTTACAAAAATCAAATATAAAATTTGTAATAAACAACAACTATGAATAAGAGAGAATGAAAAATTAATGCTAAAGTAATGAATAAAATATTAAAGCTCATAGTATTTAGACACACGACAATTTTATTTTAAACTAGTTTTATAGGAGGTTTTCTAGTTTAGAGGTATTCTATAATGCTTTCAAAATGAATACCTAATTCTTCTCTATTCCTTTTATTTTTGTTACTCTTTTTTATCTCACTCTTCTCAAAACTTTTTCTCATGAACTTGGATTAAGTGAACATGGAATTGCATGCAATCATACGGTCAATAAGTTTAAAGTTATTCAATTAAAATCGAATAGTCCAATCCAATCAAAATTAGACGACTCTAAACTTATTAATTGTGTAACTGCTTCAAATTCCGACCGCACATAAACTGGATCCTTTTCTCATGTAGCTGTATCTTTCAAGCTTCTCCTCATAGAAAACATAGAATACAAGACAAGAGTGCCGTACCACTCATATAGGCAAAGCAAGCGACATTAGGTCTAAAATTTTATATGACTGACTGATATGACATCATCATATTATAATATTTATAAAAATATTTTATTAATTAATAAAGTAAAAAAAACCAACAAGGGGTTTAAGACAAAAACAAAGAAAAGTCAGAGTTCAAATATTCAAACTCTGAATTTCGTACACATAAGCCCATCATCATGACTTTTCCCATTCAAAAATCTCTTCCTCTGCACAACAACAACTACTCTACAACTCCACACTTTAATTCATCATAAATGCATTAACACAACACACTTCTCAAAAATCATCATAACACAACAACTACACATACATACATGTCTACAACAACGTTAGCTAAACCTTTGCACTATTCAGTTGAAGCTGTGTTCATGGACAACAACTACAACTATGACCGTGGTGGTGGTGGCGGCAGCAGCAGCACAAGTGTGAGTGAGATAACAGAGGAAGAGTTAGAGAATTCCTCACAGCTTTATTTCAACGATGCTCATCCTCCTATTATTCCTATGTCAACTATTAGTGAAGAAAATGAAGATAGTACTGTTTATGTAGCAGTAGGTAAAAGTGATACTAGCATGGAAGCTCTTTCTTGGACTCTCAATAACTTGGTTACTCCTTCATCTACTTTACTTTATCTCATTCACGTTTTCCCTCTCATCAAACACATTCCAAATCCCCGTAAGTTCTCTACCAATTTTCACATCACTTCTTTCTTTTTTCATTTCTAGATTTTGAATTTTCCTTTCTTTTTTCATTCCTTTCTCTGTCTATATGGTAGATAATATGTGCTAGTTGTTCACACCCCCAGCTGAGCCTACCTGTGAAGTTGAGATCTTAATCAATAACCACTATGTTATTTTTAGGTCCTGGAAAAAATGTGACTCTTATTGTCTCTAAGGATCAAGGGATATACAAAAGAAATAAAGTTTAGGCAAAATATCTCTACGTCCCTTAACTTATTTTTAGGTTACAAATAGGTCCGTTATGTTTTTTTAACGAATAGGTCTTTTATATTTTAAAATCGTTGCACCGTTATCTTTTTTTGTAATTTCTGTTTGACTCTTAAAAAAAAAGCTTAAGTGATTGATGGTGCTGACGTCGTGGATGTTGATGTGGCAAAATAGTGATGATGTGGCAGGTCCACCTATTAGTTATCTGAAAATAAGTTAAGTGAACCCGGGATGATATTTTGACAAGGAAAAAAATCTTCAACATTTGGCTTCCTTTAATTTAACCCTTGAATAATTTTGAGGGCCTACAAAGTTAAAATGATCCAATAGTCAACAAATGGAGTTATCAAGGCTCAAACTTGGACAAAGACTAAGCCAAACCTAACACAATAATTAAAGCACAAAAAGTCAACTCATATAATGTAGACTTCTTAAGATGTTGAGTATTTCGACTTTCCTTATCTTTTTTGTTCGGAGCATTGCTGGCTAGCCAATCGTGTTTAGGATCGAATATCGTACTGGCCAACGTCAAATTTGTCTATTGCAAGAATCGAATCCGAGAACACGGGATCGACCCTCGTATCCCAAAGTAGATTAAGTCACTGGACCAACAATGTTGCTTGATTTTCCCTTTCCAAATGCAAATAATAATTTGTTGAAGCTAGAATTAAAATGCTATTTGTGATTAATTAACCATATATCTCCATATGCATCATGTTTGTGAATGTGTATTTTGACAGTGGGGGTAGGAATGGTTCCAAAGGACCAAGTGAGTGCTGAGCAGGTTGAGAGCTATATGGCTCAAGAAAGAGGTAAGAGGAGAGAGCTTCTTAACAAGTTCATCCAATCATGTTCTGCCTCAAAGGTACTCATCATTAATATAAGTACTTCAATTCAAACCTTTTGTCCAATTTCACCAAAAACCAAGATATATTGAATAATTGAATAATAAGAATATAAATGAAACAGGTTAAAGTGGACACTATCCTTATTGAGAGTGACTTCATTGCTAAGGCTATCATTGATCTCATTCCCATTCTTCAAATGAAAAAATTAGTAATTGGAGCCAACAAATCTCAATTAAGGTAGAATCTCCTACAACTTAGGCCTATATTATTATATATAAGTTTTTTTTTCTTCATATTTTAACTAGTTATATTTTGGTTACACAGAAAATTAAAATCAAGGAAAGGGAATGGAATAGCTGATCAGGTGCTTCAGAATGCACCAGAAAGTTGTGAGGTGAGGGTTATATGTGAAGGGAAAGAAGTAAATGAAGAGATAACTCGTGTCATTGTTAATGATACTTCCATGTCTCAGAAGAAAGATCAGCAAAATGATGGGGTTTCATCACTTTCATGTGTTTGTTTTAACTTTAAAGCCTAAGTTTACATTTACATAACACAGTTTGAGTGTGTGTGACTGTAAATTGTAGCATATATAGCCCTCAATGAATAGTGGTTTTAGATTTGGTTGGGCTGAAAATTTGAAAATGAAGTGCTCAATACCTGAAGTGTTGGAGTGAGTAATTAGTCATCTATTGACTAATGTTGAGTATGGCTCATATTGGGCTTGGCCCAAACTATTTGGGGGGTGTGGGGGGCGTCAGCCCACCACAGTTAGGTTCAAGGGTATTGTTGTAAATTTAACGTTATTATTATAAGTACCTATTGTAACGCTGAAACCCTAATTGATTCAAGCAACTCCCCTCTACTCACTAGACACTCCCGATTCTCAAATGTTCCCAAAATACCCTCATGTGAAACGCGCTTCCAAACACTCCACGCTGATTTTAAACAGGTTCGAAACTAAACTTCTGAACCGGTTTGGAAGTTTAGTTTCGAACCTGTTAAAAATCTTGCAAATGAGGGTGTCTGCTTGATTCAGAACTAAACTTTCGAACCTTCGTAATCCCAGAAGAAGAAAAAAGAGACGCACGCGTTTCATTAATGGTATTTTGGTCTTTTCGCATAGTTTGGGGGTGTCTAGTGAGTAGGGAGGGAGTTATAAGAAGTATGGCCCAAAAGGGAAGACAACAGAACAAGAAGTCCATAGGGACGAAGGAATGAGGCCTAACAAGATGAGATGAGCCCCCAAGTGAATGAAGGATCAGGGATATTCTTCCTAGACCTCTGATATTTTTCACACCTCCCCATCCTCACATTTCTTTTATGTAAACAGAAAACATATCAAAAATTTTCTTGTGTAGGCACATTATTTGTCGATAATGAACATAAATATGTGAGGTGTGATTCAATGTAAGAAGGAACTGATGGCAAGGCCTACTCCATGTGATTGTACTCATCTTACACATTAATTGTCCTCATCTTATACATTGTACTTAAGCTATAACTTTTCATTGTAAATGATATATAAAAATGCGAGAGGAATGTATGGTTTTTTTTTTGACAATAGGAATGTATGGTTAATGGCATATGCAAATACATAACCATAATAATAAAATATACTAGTAGGTTACGACATGATGAATTATTAGCTCGTCGATATTAATTTTAAATTCTAAATAAATAAACACCGGCATCCAAGTCGTTATCTAACCCCCTCGTGTGGATGATGAGAAATTGAGAAGGCCCTATTATTGAGTTTATCAAGAAAAAAATAATAATTTTTTTTTTTGAAAAATAGTTTATAATATTAATGTATTAACATAAGCATGTGATTTGACTGCGATGAGGGAGTTTGGCAATGGCCCTAACTCAATTTAACCGGCAAAAGACAAATATCCAGTGTCCAAATTCTCACGTAACCTCAACATAACATGTTGGGTTAAATATATTTTACTTCCATAAAATTAAATAAGCAAATTTTAGTTTTGATTCATGTAAAACAAAATATCAAAATTATTACTTCTCTGTCAAAATGAGTAACTTTTGATCTTGGTCTTTGTAATTTTTTTTAAAAAAAAAGTTACTTTCTTGGCATAAAAAATTTTAGGGTTAGGGGATGATGCTCCAGTCAAAGGGTTCTTTGAGAGCTTACAAAGGTAATTACATTTACCTCTCCTCAAGGGATCTAGTGAGGATTTGAACCTAGACCTCTCAGATACAAATCCGGGCATGCTCCATTAGACCAACTCTTTGGAGTTGAATTTTTTTTATCCATCTACAATTTGAAATCAAATTCAAATGTTTTTGGTCCTCTAGGATTCATTTTAGGATATATAAATAATAAATTTATTTTACTGCTAATTAAAGTAGTCATTATTAGACACATAAGAGACAAAAAGTATAAATTTAAGAAAAATAAAAATATATGCACTAAATTTATAGGGACAAAAAAAAACCACTGATCATATAAAGCTTTTTCTTATAGGAAAAAGGTTTTTTTTGTACCCCCACCATCTTTCCATATACCCTCACAAGATTTTTTGGACAAAAATACCCCTAAAAAATTTCTGCCAAAATCGTATATACCATACCATACATATATACGACTTTGATTAATTCAAATCGTATATATGTAAAAAATTTTTAAATACGAAATCTAATTTTAAAACAAGTCGTATATACCTAAGGGGGGTGTATATACAACTTTGTAACATACAAGTCGTATATACCCCCACACATACGTATATACAATTTGGTGAGATACAAGTCGTATATACGTATGTATGGGGGTACATACGACTTGTATGTTACAAAGTCGTATATACACCCCCTAGGTATATATGACTTTTATAAAAAAAAAATTGTTGATCTAACGGTTAGGATTTGACTTCCAATATTAATCAACAGTGTAGATTGCACAGACAATATCAACAATTGATAATCATTGACGAAATCTATAAATACCCACCCCCACCCTCATTCTTTTCACACCAAAAATTCCCTCTCAATTACATTTCTCACACATCCAGAATGCAGATTTGCCTAACACAACGGTCTGCTGAGAATAGGCTCTGCGGTATACATTATGGGGGCAACATCACGATGAGAGAAGATGGGGTCTACTTTTGGAGTCTGAAGCCGGAGTTATGCCGAATCGACCGCGGCATGGGGTTTGAAGGATAAAGTGTGGTCAAAAGTTCAAGTGATTGGGGACGACCGTGATGTCACTAGTATCACTTATTGGAAACCCGATCGTGGAGATGATGGCTGCATTTCCTACTCGTCCATGTCTATCAAGACCAACGAAGACGCCGGCGAACATGTTCGACATTCATGACAGGCTTATGGGGTATAAGCCTTTGGAGCTGTACGTGGAAACACAACGGAGCGTGAATGAGATATTACGTCGTCTGCGAGCACCGGAGTATTAGGATTAGGGTTTAGTTTGTTATGTTTTATCTTTTATGTAACTATTTTATCGCATGAATGAAATGGACTGATGTGTAACGTTGTTTTATCGCATGAATGAAATCGACTGACCAAAATTTGAAGGAAACTCGCAAGAAACGTAGAAACATAAAATAAAAGTACAAATAGAATCCAGAAAAGCACAAACATAAAATAAAAGTACAGAAAATGCCCTAGTCATCAAGCCCTAGCCTCTGCAACAACTGATAAAGGTCAGTGTACGTGGTAGTGCCCATACGAATATGTCCACGATGAAGCCCATTCCTAACCAAATCTGCCATACTGTGCGCCCATCCCTCTGGTGGTGGTGGTGCTACCTGTGCTGGTGGTGCTGCTGCTGCAGGTAAGAGTCTCGGAATCGACGCATTCACATACCACTGCAAGTAGCCTGGACCAACCTCACCCAACTCCTCAGCAGGATGGGTAGCCGCCAGAATGTCATGCACTAACGGCAAGTAGTGCGCAATCTGAAAGAGAACGTCTGCATGGGCCGGACGACCAGTAAGAGGGGTACGTGGGATGCCCTGCACATACCCAAACTGTCGCAGGCACCTATCAGGCATGTAGGGAACTCTGATGTCCCCCCAGCTGATGAAGCCCATGTACAGTGAAATCATCTCAAAGTCTCTATCCCCCTGGAGCCTCTCAAATGGTCGCCAACAGACATCATAGGAGGTCAGCCCAGCAGCTGCCTATAATCTAATAGCTTCACAGCGTCTGACTTCTTCTTCCTCCAGCGTCCACACAGTGGTCCCTCCATTACACCACCCGACCTCCTCTCAACTAGGGTAGGAAAATACCATAAAATCCAGACCTGAAATCCAATAATAAAAAACAAAATGGTTAATTAAAAACAATTTATCAAAACTCGGAAAAAATGAAAAAAATAATTTAAAATTTGTACCTGTAGTAGGCTCGCATACCCTCCTATCTGCTGTGAAGTCTCCACACAGGAGTAGTTCAGTGCATCATACATGTAAGCTAGTGCTGCTGGCCCCCATGCATACCCTCCAACAACATCAGCACTGATCTCCGCAAGCAGGAGCAGCCGCTTAGCCTCAGCCCTGCCTCCAGTCTTGCAAGTGAAGATGGAGTAGCTCAGAAGCAAAAGTATATACGCCCTGACAGCAGCATCCATGTTCCCCCCCGCCACAGAATTCTCTTTAAGTATCTCTTCCAGCCACTCATAATGGAAGTATGGACCAGTAGTCCTCCCACACCCCATACGAGCCAGCTCAATGCTCACACCTAGATAAACATGTGCTAGCTGGATGGCCTGCTCTGTGGTCACAGAAGTGGGTGGAGCTTTGAAATAATTTCCCTGGATGGGAAGATGAAGCAGGCAGGACACATCGTCAAGAGTAATCGTCATCTCACCAAATGGTAAGTGAAATGACGACGTCTCCGGGTGCCATCTCTCAACGAAGGCGGACAGCAACTCATGGTCCACCGTGGAATGTCCAGTGGAGACAAGGGGGGATAACTTGGAACCTCTGACATAGCTGAACAACTGCTGGTTCTGGCAATAAGGAAATAGTCTGGTAGTAATCTTGTTCCCATAGTTCCATGCTTTCACCACACGTCCAAATGTCTAAATTAAAAACAAATTAACAAAATAAGACAACGTACAGGAATAAATTAAACTAACAACACAATGTAAATAAATTCAACTTACCGGGTCTGCCAGTACACGATAACAGACATGACCTGCTAAAGTAAAGAGAGGCTGCTGCTGATACTGCTGTTGATGGTGCTGCTGATACTGCTGCTGATGGTGGTGGTGCTGAGACATTGACTGGTCCTCAGACATAGACTGGTCTGAGGACATAGACTGCTCCTGGTCAGTCTCATATGGGACACTGTAAAAAAAAATTAAAAAAAAAATCAAAAGCAAAGGTCGTATATACCTATATACGAATTCCAATCGTATATAGGTATATACGAATTCCAATCGTATATATGTGAGGGAGAGATATATACGACTTACTTTTTGGACAAAGTCGTATATATGTGAAGATGGAGGTATATACGAAGCGAATTTTTTCCTCCTAATTGTATATACGTCTCAACATGTATATACGATTTTCTCTGAATTTGCTTGTGGTAAATTGTATTTAGGTAACAAATGGTAAATGTTATGTAATTTTGTAAATTTTTAAGGGTATTTTAGTATTTTCGCAGAGGACGTGGGGGTAGATGGGAAGAGTGTGGAGGTAAAAAAAAAACCTAGGAAAAAAGACACCACCAATTACCCTATCCGTCCCTTCTTCATATTTTTCACCCTTTTAATCCTCATCTCATATCACTTTCTTAATTTAATTTATTTATATATTGATTCTCCTCATGTCACTTTCTAGAGTTTGTAAAATGAAACTTTGTTCATACGCTTTTGTTTGTGCACGCGAATGCCTATATCTATAGTATGAATTGAAATTAAAATAGTGAAGTTTGGTCCTAATTACTTACGCTTACATCATGAAACTTTAATCTAATATTCCAAAAAATACAACCTAGTCAACATTTTTTTGTGTTTCTCTGATTACAAAGTCCACAATATACAACCCCATTGGATAGAAGAAGCCAAGTAAATGATGTCAATGGAAACGGGGCATGCTTGCAAGTTGAACTATGATTCTGAAGAAGAAGAAATATCCAGTTGCACTTGTTTTCTCACTGGGTTTTGGAGAAATCAAGTGTTAGATTACAACAAGATCAGTGAGATGGAGAAGGAAGATTCAGAGGAGTTGTTTTTTGAGATCAATCTGATGAAGGATACAATAATAGAAGAAGACTGCGAGAGTAGTGTCTTCTCTTTTGACATTCACAACAACGAGGATGATATTGTCTACGTGGCAGTTGGAGATGCTGGAGAATCAAGTGTGGAAGCACTTTTATGGACTTTGAACCATCTTGTGACAACCTCAACCACTGTCTGCCTTGTACATGTTTTTCCTCAAATCAGGCTCATTCCAGCTCCATGTGAGTCCTCTTCTTTTATTTTTAGTGCCTTTGTTGGTGAGTTCTTTGATTGAATAACAGCTTAATTAAACATTTAAGGCGTAAGTAATGATCATATAAATGTTTAGACAAAATTACATCAGAGGACCTTTAAGTTGTTTATTTGTAATAAGTTGGCCCTTTAAGTTTTTTTTGTAACAAATAGGCCCTTTAAGTTACCTAAAGTTGACACCGTTGGCCTTTTTAGTAAAATGTCATATCATTGATTACATCATAATACACCAAAATATGCTTGGTTGCTTCAAAATACATAAGCTAGAGTAATCACAATATATAAAGTAGCATTACATCCAAATATATAAGCTATAGTAATCACTAAAATGGCCTATTTGTTACAAAAAAAACTTAAAGGCAAACTTGTTACAAATAAATAACTTAAAAGTCCTCTGGTGTAATTTTGCCAAATGTTTATGTATAAATTATTTAGTAAAACATAAAATAAATTCAATTTTTTTACATATAAGCTAGTATTTCAAAGATTTACGAAAATATGTTGAATAATACTTATGAACATGTTATAAGTTATTTTCATAAAATCTCTTAAACAGCTTCACAAATGCTTAGACCAGGAAATAAGCCCAATAAGCCAATCCAAGTAGACTCTCACGGTCTGTTAGGTTTGCAAACAAATAAGTACTAGACTGGGCAGTATAGTACTGGGCAGCGTGTTGTCCAGTACACTGTTTGGAAAACACTGGACAACACAAGCAAAAAAAAAAGAAATTTATTATAATTTTTTATGCGGTTTATAATGATTTTATATAACATATATTATAATATAATTCGAAAATTATAATGAAAATAATATGAGAGAGAGGATAGGAGAGAGAGGATAGGAGAGAGAAAGAGAGAGGGAGAGGGAAAGAGATGTCATGATATGTGAAGATAAATATTAAAGATATGGGTGGTAGAGGGAGGGAGAGAGAAAGGAGATGGAAGAATGAGATAGGAGAGAGGCCGGGAAGGGGAAAAGAGGATAGAGGAGAGAGACCAAGATAAAGGGAGAAAGAAGTCATGATATTAGAAGATATAAAGAGAGATGAGATGTAGAGAGAGGATAGAGGATAGAGGAGAGGAGAATGAGATATAGGAGAGTGAGAGGAAGAGAGAGGGATAGATGGGAGAGAGAAGATAACGAAAAGAAAAAAAATTATTGAGTGAGAAAGTTGTACTGTGGGACAGAAAGTTGTACTACGGTTTTTTTGAGGGACGGGATGGTTTTGTCCGGTCCCTTGCCCTCACTGTTGTCTAGTACCATGAACAGCTTTTCAAATTAAATAGGGTACAACTGGAGTTGTCTAATTCAATTCCCTATTTCGTGATGTTAATTTTGAATGGCAGTTGGAAAAATTAATTTCGTGATGTACCCTATTCCCTATTTCGTGATGTTAATTGCGTGATGTTATCTACCCTTTGAGTCAAGAGGAAGCTAAGAGGAAAATGCTCCTTGAGAGGTTCATCCACTTGTGCACTGATTCAAAGGTAGATAAATCACTTCACATCTATGAAAAAGTGCATCACGTGTTTATTTGCTCACAACTACCCTACTAGGATATTTCTGCAGTCATTGGAGATCATATGTAATGTGTAATAACATACTACAGGTTAAGGTTGAGATAATGCCTATTGAGGGTGACAACGTTGCCAAAGCCATAGTGGAGCTTGCTAGCAATCTTGGTATAAGGAAATTGGTGATTGGAACTACCATGTCTAATTCAAGGTAACATGCTCAGCAAATAATATCTGAAATTAAATTGATAATTAACAATACGGCCCTTTTACTAATCTTTCATTTATTATTAGGATGAGTAACAAATTTGTCTCAAAGAGGCGAAATTCTATAGCAGATAAGGTACTAAAGGATGCACCAGAAGTCTGTGATGTTAAAATAATATGTCGTGGAAAGGAAGTGATTGATGATCACATGATTGGTTGCACTACCACCACCTCATGCTATAATAGTGGAAATAGCAGTCCCAGACTTTCACAAGAAAATGAACTGCATAGCTTTCTTCCTCTTTTGCGTTTTCTACACAAAAATCCTACATGGTTATTTAAACCCAGATTTTAATCAACAATATTCAATATGTATAAGAAGTCATGGAGTGTCTAACTCTTTCAACAAAAGACTAATCTCTGTGCTTAAGATCAAATTTCACACTAACCAACACCAAATTTGTCCACTGCGGAAATCAAGCTATGTTGGTTACAGACATTGCATATACGTTTCTTGCTTGCACAAATAAATTTTGGAGTACTCCTAATTGTATAGAGTAAAGATAGATAGATAGATATAGATATAGGGTAAAACGGTTTTCTTGCATTACATTCACCTATTGGTGGAACTTTTCCTTTTTTGTGGAGAGTACAAAAAATACAAATACTCTATAAAATGCAACTCTCCAGCATAAGCAAACATCATAAGTGTCCAAGTTTTTCACCAGAATTCTCATGGAAAAAGAGATGTTACTAACCATCACATCATGATCAAAACACATAAACTAACTATTTCTATTTTAGTTGAATTTGGATTTAGATATTGCTTTTCCATAAGAAGTTGACAATGTTACAGGCAGGCAATGCCGAGTCCCTAGGCAGAAAAAAAAGTCCCATTTTTTCTTACAATTGCATACATACCATTGGGACCTTAAGAGCATCAACATCATCATCACTACCACCATTAGCCAGCTTGGCAATCAGTGGAGAGATGTTCTTTTTCATACCTTTGAGATGACAGAGAAGCCATGCATTAATAATAATGCCATACAAATCTGAAACTGCAAATAGCCAACAACAAAAAAACAAACATACAATTCCTCATCATCTGTTCCTGAAACATTGAAAAACAGTTCCTCCCTTCTAATAGAAACCACTTTGCATTTAATATTGTCTATCTCTAGAAGAAATCAAATTCCAGATAATTATCAGAACCTTTCTGATTTGCTGTTGACATGTGGTTAACAGCCTTCTCACTACCAGCTGATGGGGCAGGGGAAGGTATCTTCTCGAACTCTACAGCCTTTGGGATCTCGGGTGGGGTAGCACAACGAATCAATGCCCAATTCACACCTTCAAAAAAGGGATGTTGCTTAATCTCAGTAGCACCTCTTTTATATGCCAATCTGTGTTGAGGTTCCTTTACAAGCAAACCTCTTATAAGATCCCTTGCAGCAAAACTAACAACAGGTGCTTCTGGAAATCGCAGGGGCTGACCTACCACGTTGAACAGTGTAGCTCGGTTACCAGATCCCTTAAAAGGAGTTTTGCCAAATAACAACTCATAGAGAAAGATTCCATAAGTCCACCAATCAACTGCACTTCCATGACCTTCACCTTTGATGATCTCAGGTGCCAAGTATTCATGAGTTCCAACAAATGACATGGAACGGGCATCGGTAGGCTCTGCGATGAGCTCAGGCAGAGGACTTACTTGGTTGCCGATTTCATTTTTGGGCTTCCGGTCCTTCTTTGATTTGCTAGAAAAGAGCCGGGGTGAGAAGCATGAAGTAGGAGCGACACAGGATGGCTGAATGCAGGAAGGGGGCTCAATACATGCAGGCTGAACACAGTAAACAGTATTCTTTCTTAAAGGCTCGGAATCCATGGATGAGGTTTTGACAAGGGTTGGACTAACAGCACAGCGGAGGGAAAGGTCAAAATCAGAGAGCATGATATGTCCATCATCCCTAACAAGAACATTTTCTGGTTTAAGATCACGGTATACAATCCCAAGCATGTGGAGGTACTCCAAAGCCAGTAGAACCTCTGCTACATAAAACCTGCAAGTTATGACGAAATTAGCAGCCATCAAATCAAATTTGCATCATACCAACTTCGGTGACATACTATCAAATGAAAAGCAAGAAAAAAATCATGATTGGGCTAAAGGGGTAGCAGAATCTGAGTATGAAGGAATCCAACAGACATAGTTTATCAGAGATCAGAGGCAGAGGAATCTGAGCATGATGATTCAGAAGCCATATGGATTGAGTAAAATATCCCAGGAAATGAAATTAAACAGATGCCCTAGGGTCGTTTCAATATTACTGATAGTAAAGATTTGCACTTAATTTAATCTCCAAAAACAAGCTTTCGTATATCATCTTTTACACTGATTGAGATTATATATTTGTTTGGATATGCAAACAAGACAAAGCAGTCATCGACAACAGGAAACAATTTGATATCTGAAATTGTCTGGATGGAGTACATTATTTGATTTATCTGACTAGGACTAGAAAAGGCATGGCACAGGGACTAGGGACAAAAATGATTCCATTGCAACAGCCTATATTAAAATTCAAGGAATTACCCAAGAAAAATTTGGAATTAAAAAAGCTGCAGTTGTACAACTCAAACCTAATTTCCTTCCCTGTAGACTAAAGCATTGTATTTGAAGTTGTTTTCAATTTTCAGATGAATAGTTAAATATCATCCACAAATCGATGACAACCTTATTTTCCCAATCCAATACTAGAATAAAATATAAGCTGCATCATTTCTTAAGGGATGAAAACATTTTCCATTATTTGAAAGCCAGATTGCATGTTTCATGCAAACAAAATTGTAAAACCAATCACTTTCTTACTGAAAAGAATTAAACTAGAACTGATGTCGATCAGCGGAGGGTAAAACTTATATGAGCAATGGGAGGAAATCAAAAGAAGAATGCAAATATGTATTATACCAAAGCAATTGAACAAAATTGAGTTATAAATTGAACATACTTTACTGCCTGCTCAGGAAAATGCTTCCCTGGTTGTTTCTGCCTAAGGGTATGGAGGTCTCCACCAGGGCAGAATTCCATCACCAAGCATGAGAATTTCTCCGTCTCAAAATGAGTGTACAAAGTTGGGAGAAATGGGTGGTCAAGCGACTGCAAAATTTCTCGTTCTGTCTGAGCACGTAGTAGCTTTTTACGACTAGCTAAGGAACCTTTGTCCATTACCTTCATTGCAAAGTAACATTTAGTTCCACTCAACTCAGAGAGGTATACACTACCAATATCACCACAACCCAACCTCTTCAAAAGTCTAAAGTGACCTAAACCCAGTGATCCATCTCTAGTTCGAACCGCTTGAATAGCTTCCCATCTCATGTCATTTGCCTTGTGAGGCTTGTTTACGCTGCTGCTGAAGCTACTACAAGTACTCTCATCGCTGATATCACTGCTTGTACTTCCTCTGCAAATACTGCTCTTACCACTCTCAACAAAATCAGCTCGATCACTAATCTTAGCACTACCACTTGTCTTTCCAAGACTGCTGGCCCCATCGCTGACTTTGGCTGAAACAGAACTGTTCTTCACACTTCCATATCCCGATGTCTTTTTGTCTTGATCAATAGAGCTTTCATGTGAGCCGATGTTCTCATTAACAGCACGATCCACTTCCCCAGACACTTTTCCGGGACCAGAGGAGGAAGCGCCGGAACCAAATTTACTACTCAAGGAATCAGCAGAACCCTTTTGGGTCAAAACCGCATTCTTCTTCGATGTGTTTTGTACAGATTTAGACAAATCTTCAGGAGTAGCTAGCTCAGGTTTGCCTGTCTCTTGAAGCGACAGTGAAGAAAACTTGATGTCTTTCGCCTCGAGGATTTGAATCCCAGAAGATGTCTTCTGGTGTTTCGAGAGAGCTCTAGCACTAGTTTTCGAGTCCATCATAAATACTAAAGAGTTTCAAATTCAATTGATATCAGATTGACCAAATCCATGGCTTAGCATCCATTTATTTCTTTAAAAACAAGAAACAACCTATCAAAAGTATCAAAATCACAAAGAAGCTGTCAGATATTTCACCATAGTATGAACAAACATGCTCAGCTTAACATTAACATGTGGACAGTGAATCGAAAACCAATCTAATACAGAAAAACCTAAGGAATCAATGAAATGAAGTAACAAACAAACAACTAGCTGACACTCAACAAGAGACAAATGGATCCTGAAATAAGTGAAACAATTCATCTAAGCAAAACACAACACATGTTCAGCATAGCATAACAAAAGTATAACAACATAATTAGCCAACGAAGAACCTCAAAACCCTGCTGAAGGAACCCAGAAGCTTATTATTATTCATTAAAGTGGACATAACCTAAGACCCAATTAACAAATCAAGCATATATGACTAAAAAGAAGAAAACTTGAGGTGTGAACTTGCATGCAGAACATGATCAAATTAATTAATTAATTAAACTCAAAAGTAAAGTAATGGGTAACTAACAAGTTAAGAATCAACTCAAAAATTAAAAATAAAAAGCAAATAATATAAATAATATTAAATAATCAAATTGATAGAAGAAGTAAGAAGGGTTGGAGTGAGAAGACGAAGCAAAAGAGGAGAAGAGTAAGGTGTGAGTTAAATTGGGCGAAAAAAAAGCGTAAAATGCGGGTTTTAGAGAGAAGGGTAGGGAGAAAATTACCATAGATGAAAGTGATGGAATGGAGAATTGAATAAAAAAAGGGATCTTGAAGAAAGAAGTATGAATTAGGGTAGAATATGAAGTAGATCCAGGGTGGAGAGAAAGAGAGACTCAGATGCAGAAAAGTGAAAAACTTGAAGAAAGAATTAAACAGAGAGAGAGAGAGAGAGAGAGTTGGAGAAAGGAAAACGCGAAAAGGGAAAGTAAGAAGAACAGAAAAGAGTACCTAAATTGAAGGATCACTTAGCTTCGTTGCTTTAGCAGTGAAAGAGAGAGAGAAGAAAAAAGGAAGAGAGAAGCACTGTTGATAGATTGGAGGAAGGGAGAGAGAGCTTCTCTGTGTTGGTGGTAGTTTAGGCCTTAGAGAGAGAGAGAGAGAGTCAAGGAATTGTACTACTGGGCCTCTCTCTTGGACTATTAGGCAGAGGGAAGAGAGAGAGGGAAGGGGTCAAAGGTAAAGCGAAGAAGGTTATTTGTTTGTTGATTGAATAATATTTTTTTGTCGTGACTAAGGTATCCATCGCTGAATGCAGTGATTAATTCCCTCGTTAGATTGGAGGTACCTCGAAGAGTGAACAGACCCAGAGATTTAAATCTGCTCCATACCCAATGCAAAGATCAAACGCTCGACACTTAATTAAAAAATGATGAATCTCAACCGGTCAATCACACCTTCCGATTTGATTGAATAATATTTGTCCCAAAAACAAGAGAGGTCCAAATCACTAAACAGTTCTTAGGTCTTGCACCTGTCTCTCATGCCTTAGTTAGTTAATTTCCCCAAATAATTTTTTTCTTTTCTCTTTTTTCTATTTTCTTTATCCATTCTATTATTCATAATTTTATTTCAATATATTTTTTAATAAGCTTGGATTATTAATACTATATCGTGTATAACACCTTTATACTTTTTTTGAAAATATTACCTGTACATTTATTTTGGGTAATTGGATCTATTTATTTCTTTATATATAAAAAAATAAGAAGCAAGACATCATTAATTTTTTTAGACACTTTATATTTTTTGATTGAAAAATATAAAAAATACATATTAATTAAAAAACTATTTATTTGGTCAAATAATATATCAGTAGGTGTATTTAAATTAGTATATACTAGTTGTTGTGACAGTTGCCAATGCCAACTTATGAGTTTGAACTTGGGGTGAATCTCTTTGGTGTACATGTGTAGGTGACATTTACGATTCAGACTAAAAGAGAAATTAATATATTTAATGTTATTATCAAATTTTTACAATGACATTAAAAACCTCTTTTAAAGCCATTTTTGGTGTTGATTTGTAGGAAACTGCATTTTTTATAAGTAAAATATTATATTAAATGAAGTAAAATATTAGTACATTTTTTTTGTTGATTTGTGGGAAAATATATTATTATTATTATTATTATTATTATTATTATTATTGGACGAAGAAACGTATGAGTTTTAAATAATAATACTAATAATAAATAATACTTGTTAAATCTTGGCTTGAATTTAAAATTTATGGTATTCATTTATCAACAACTCTTAAAGTGTCAGTTAAGTTGTCAATAATTGGCTATTTCAATTTAAGAATTCTGAATTCATTCACATGTTATTGAGGGAGCAGGTGTGATAAGGTTAAATGAGAGGATAAACGTCCCCATAGTGTGGAGCACCTATTACAATCTAGCACTGCTATCCTATATAATATATATTCTTTCTTCACAACCAAAATGTGATGATAAAAATAAAAGAAAGAAAAAGTTATCAAATCAAATCAAATGGTAGCAAAACTGAACACGCAATAAAAAAATTAAAATACTAGTAGTACATTTTTCCTATAGACAATTATTGTTATTATGATTATGTTTGCATGAAACCATTTGATTGAAATACAAATTTCCCATCACTTAAGCCGACATTAAAATTTTTGGTTGGCTAAAATTGGTGTTCTTTTCCATTGCAGTCAATGAAAATCACCAAGTAATGGACCAACGGTCGATAGGAATGTTTGGATTGATCCAATGAAAAACAGAGGTGTATTACTGAATCATCCTAGCTATTATAAGCTTTGGTGGACCATTCAACACACTCACTGCAATTGCCATTAAAGCTTTTGATTATTTGTTGTACCATAAAGAAGTAAGTGCCTTTAATTTCCTAGTAAAAATATTGTAACCATGTTCATTCGAGGCTTCAAATCAAAAAACCCTAGTTGGTGGATTTGGTTTCGCCACAGTTAGTCAAAAGTGATTCTAGAGACATTCTTGGTGGATGTTTGCTTTTGCTGCAAGTGAATGTAAACGCACGACGATGTCGAAGCTACAAGACATAGTTTTCGAGAAAAAGTGCCTCAAGTAAAAGAAGTTTGCCTAAAAAGGTTTGGGTAACTTTTCCTAAAGAGGTTTTGGTATCTTTTGGAGTTATTGCTTTGCTTGTAATCCTTGTTGGCTAGTGTTTCTTTGTCTAGGCCATTTTCAACTAAACTCTATGTTCTAAGGTCAAACCCAATGGATGTTGGTTAAGTAAGTTGGCTGCCTCACATGTTGATCCGACGTGGGGTGGTATTTGCAAAGATTCTAACACCCAAGTCAGTTTAGGGAAATTGAGTTTGATGTAAGAGAGAAAATGTACCCAGTGCAATAAAAGCGAAGTTATTTATAGATGTCAGGCGTGTCAAGCACGTTGGAGTGTGTGGGATAGAGGACGAGATTGCCAAATGCAACTCTGTTGCGCCTATTTGGGCGCTGTCAGGCACAGATTGCCAAATGCAACTCTACTGCGCCTGTTTGAGCACTATTGTTGGGCCCGATTAGATTGTGTGCATCACAACCCGAAACACTCTACTTATCGGGGAAAAAACATAATTCCAAACACATTTAGCTTCTTCTGTCTGAAACCACGTCAGAATTATGTTAGATATTCATTTATATCGAAGTGAAATTACAAAGTGCAACTTTCATGACCGCATCAAAGGCAACATAAATTAGATGGTTGAAACCAATCTCCTAAATTTTACGAGGTGAATAATTCTATCTTACATGAATGTTGGTGACGTGTTCGACTGGGTGAATCAAAGATTGGCTAAAGCAGACAATCTAAATCCCTCCTAATCCTCATCTTTGTAATATGATCCTACCAATTACATTTATGTCTTTACAATACTAGCCAAGCAGGGCCCAACTTGTTAATGTTATTGCTATGACAGGACAAGGTATCACATAAGGATCACTCAAACCTATTTAAAGTGAGGATATAAGAAAAAAAGAGATTTATGGGCTGCATTAATAAATGAGCTTTTCATCCACCAAGAGTTTGGCTCAAATTGATTTCATTATATAAGAGATAAAGCTTTAATAAAGTGGTATATACTATATAGTTTTATTTTATGAAGATTATATAAGTGGTTTTGCACAACTGTATGAGGTCCCAATTGAGTGTGAAATCTCATAACTATAGAGTGGTTGGAACTCATTTACATCTTATATATCAATGAAGCCCCCCTCCCACAAAATTAAAACCATACAATAACTCATAACATGCCCATATATAATAAATAAATTATATTTTAGAATAAGACCAAACATCAACCAAGTGTTTCAAAGGCTTTCTTTTAATTTTTCTTTATTTTTATTTTTTCAATTTGATGTGATATTTTTCTAACACTAGCTAGTTATGTGTGAGCAGCATATCAAACCAAATGGGAAAATCTGAATACGTAATTTGAGAATATCCAAGTGTCTCAAAAACGACAATAAATCAACTTTAATTTGGACGGTGACTTTATTTTACAATGTTTTTGTTGATTGCTCATGTCTTGGACAATTTTCTTGGTTAGAGTCATTTTCTAGAGTCATTCAGCAAGAGCCACATGGAGCAGTAACAGTGAACGGGGGGCTATATAACAGTGATGTGAGAACCGGATTGGACCGGCCGGCTCAATTGATTGAACTAGGAGTCGGTCTATTTGGTGTTGGTTCAACCTCAATAGGATTACAGCCTATTTGAATCGTTTAAAACCGGATTGAATTGCATTGAACAACAGTTAAACTCCTAATTAAGTAGAGTTAGATCATTCAAAATGATTTTTTTAATTTACTTTTCCCTTAAATTATATTATTTATACTTCACAATACATGTATTTTTTTGAAAAATATTTTATTTCATTTTATTTATTGTTTTCAAAGTTCAATGTTTAGGGTTTAGGAATAATACTCTTAACTAATTATTTTGTTAATGTTTAGGGTTTAGGAATAGTTTAGGAATAAATATTTTATACTTCAAAGTATTATTTTGTTAATAATACTCTTAACTAATTATTTCAAAAATAGGAATACTCCATGAAATAATAAATAGTTAGGGTATTCTAGGAAAAAGGTAAATATTTCCAACAAAAGTAGCAAAATTTATCAGTGTTTGAAAAATCATTTTTATCTTTAAAATGAGAATCAGTTTTGAGTAGTTTCTCATAAAAATCATTTTTTAAAGAATAAATTTTTAAAAATAAGTGATTTTCAGTATGTTACACAAACACAAAACAACTTATAATGAACAAAATCACATTTTTTTAATCTGTAACAAAATCACATTTTTTAATCTGTAACAAACTGACCCTAAATAACCTTGTAATTAAGTATATTTTAAAACGAGTGGGGTAATACTTACTTATTTATCCGTCATTTAGTTGAAACATACTTAAACCAAATTAACCAATTAAACCATCTATAATCGAATTTCAAAACATAGGGATATTTATAGTGACCTTCAACTTGGATTAACATTAGGATTAGTGGGTTTTAGATTTTGACTCTGTAAAGTACCCTAAGTTTGGTCCCAAACTAAAAGCAAAGTAGGGCACTTCACGCTTCTTTGGTCCTATCCCTTTTGTATTCTAGGTTCCTTTCTTCTTTTTTGCATAGACCCCCCTATCCCTATAAATATTTTTTTTGGTCAAACAAAACTTTATTTGGGCCAATTTTTATCCTTTTATTTATAGGCTCTTTTCGTTATCAGAAAAAATGTTGAATGATGATACAAAATTTTATTTGCCTTTTATTTTTCTAGGTTTTGAAGCATGTGATATCCTGAAAGTGAGTGGAACCAAACCAAGCTACCTTTTCTCAAATACAAAAATAGAGTCAGCTTTTGTATCTTGAATTATTATTAAGTTGTTCAATAGTATACATCCTCAATTATTTCCTTTAAAGGTAATATGGATTTATTTCTTTTTTTTTTATTTCATTACTTCATAGTCAAAGTTATCAACTTAGCATCTAAATTGATTTACTACTACAAAATAAATTAATAAAAATTACTGAGCCTAATATGACAAGTTTTCAATGTGGTGAATAGTAGTGAATTTTTTTATTATTTCAAAAAAAAACTATTAACCATGGATTCAATTAAAAAACCAGAAAATAAAAATTTAACTATCTTTCCAATGTCAAAATGAAAATGGATATAAAAAATGATCATAGTCTCAGAAAACTGACACAGATTTTAATGTTTTAGAGTTCAAGTATAGTGTATGGGAAACATTTTGTTAATTAAAAATTAGCAATACCATTGTTGGATAAAATAAAACTCTTTTTGACCTTTTTAGGACATTAATTGTGGCTTTCAAAACCCATGCAAGTTGAACAAGCCTTTGCATATATAATGTTTCTTTCTACTTACTGAAATTGGATTATGGACTTATCACAAGTTTGGTACAGTTGCACAATCATTAGATATAAACCGTTAAATATTGATCAGATAGACTAGATTTTTAACTCCAAAAGTATTTATAGTATAAATATCTGCTGACTGCATGATTTAGACCGTTCGATCAAGATTGAATGGTTCAGATTTTCTGACTGCATGACTGTACTTGTAGTCGACTACACCGAATTCGGATCCTTACTTACTTACCCCTACTTTTAATTTTCACTCTTAGCAATGCAACACATTCAAAGATATACTAGGAACACTAAACAAATATGCATAAACAATACAAAGGGTTAATTAAATATAAGAGAAATACAAAGTTTTAGATCTGAGCTCCATGCATAGAGGTACGAGCTGCTTCACATGCATCTCTATCTGTCATTTGAATCAAAACTACAGTTTTATGCAGTGGTCCTCTATTAAACTCATTATTATAGTTACTATGATTATATATACACTAATAACACTAAATATTGTATAAGCAACAACCAAATTGTAGTAGCAATACAATTAGACTTGGACACGTGGCATGCATGTGAGTCTTGGGCCCCTCAACTTTTATATATTTTTTTTAACTTTGGGTCTCTACAAAGTTTGAATAATTTTATTTTTTGTTTTACTGATAGAAGGGAATATATTCTTTCAAGAGGGAGAGTCTGATGGTTCAGAGATTGATAACTTGACCCAGCTGAAAAAGCTTTTAAGAAAGGCTTTGAATATGTGGGATTTTTGGATGCTAGCTTCACTTTTTTGGCTTCACTTTATAGTTTCTTTTTATGTAAAAAAATCTCTAACACTAAAGAAAGTGAAATTTTTGGTATTGGAAATTTGGTTAGATAAAAATTTGGACCGTGAACACTTGTTATAAGGTCCATACCTTTTTATTTAATGTCCTTTTCTTTCACTTATCATCATTCATATCCTATTTTGACCTGTAAAATGGCTGGAAAGGAGGAAAAAATGTGGACCAATTATGATATTGAAACTTCTTTTATGTGTGGGTTCATGAGTTTAAAGACATGCTTATCCAAGGATTTAGAAAGAAAAAAAAAAGGTCTGCAAACACGATTCATATAACGATGTCAAGGTTTTTGACGTTATTGTGGTCTCAATGCAACTACGATTGTAGCTGCACCAGATGCATTTAAAAGCGATTCTTTACAATATCAAGAATTGTGAGTTTTGTGACGCAAGTGCAATTGTTACTGTGACTGCAATTTAAAACCTTTTGCAATGTTGTTTAACTATTAAATATGGAGAGATTAAATATTTTACTAGTGTACCATCACTAATATTGTAACTTGTAAGGCAGCATGTGAACTAAGTAATTGTAGAAGTAGTCCCAGGAAGGTAGCTCAGTTGGCGAGCTAAGGGACATGAAGGAGTTGTAAGAAGGAGGTCCAGAGTTCAATCCCTGGAAACTAACATTCCCCCACCCCCACTAACATTTGCTTATAAAAAAAAAAATAATTGTAGAAGTAGAACCATATCAAATTAATCTTTATGGTCATTGATTGGTGCCACTGTCGAAGGACACTGGGATGTAAGAGGTAAGTTATTATTATTATTTATGACAGAGCATATCATAAGAATATTCCTCACAAATCATAACTTAAAAGACCCTTTTTTTATTTGCAAGTTCAATGTGACTAACTACAAGAACCTTATACGGGACCTATCAGAATATCTAATTGCCATTCGCAAAACAGCCCAAACATTGGCCCACTTTTAGGTTTGGAGCTAAATAACAGAGGGGACTATGGCCAATGGCCCAGGTTAGAAATTGCACGAAGTTTGGATGTGTAAAGTGAACACCAAAAGTTCATCAAAAAAGAGTGAACACTATGAAAAATGCATATACAGGGCATGTGGGCCATGCAAACTATGTGACGCCAGTCGTGGCTGACGAGGGCAAGGAGTGATCATCAGTGCCCAAAAAGTTGGCACAGACAAAGAGCGGCTCCTGGCATGTTTCTAGGCAGAGGGACACATAGATGAACCGAATACGCACTGGAATGAGAGAGATCCTAAGGTTGTGCAGGTATACCAACATAATGCATTATCTTTTCGGGAGCCCATCTCATAAGAACTTCATTGTTAAGCGTGCTTGACTTGGAGTAGTAGTAGGATGGGTGACCTTCTGGGAAGTTTCCTGGAAATCGTGCAAGTGAGGACAATGCATGCTGACACGTGTTGGTTTGTGGGGGCAGTCCACTAGTCTAAAATGTTACAAACTATTTCTGAAGGGATTTAACAAGTCCCTTGGGATTTCAAGAGTAGAAAGTTACCACTGCTCTAATTGTGCGACTAGAGTTGTCAATTCTTGTAGTAGAGAGATGAAGTGCGTTGCACAAATATTAAATATCTAGAAGGCTTATTCCCTTGTTATAAATTCTTGTACTGCTCTACCAAGGCAGGTTTATTGGTTTCGGCCTCCCATTAGATCCGTGGTGGTGAATGTGAAGGGCAGTGTCATCACCTCTTTGGCCAAGGCTGGTTTTGGAGGCTTGGTGCGAGACTCAACGGGTACTTTCCTTGATGGTTTCTACGGTATGGTTCATATATAGTACAAATGTCATTTATGCCGAAATTTTGGCTCTTCTTAACGGTATCACGCTTTGTTGGGAGAAGGAGTATAGAAATGTCCTCTGCATTTCAGATTCACTTCTCACGGTTAATTATGTCAAAGACGGTGTTTCACATTACCATAAGCATAGTAATGAGATGCATCTTATTAGAGAATTTTTGCAAAAAAAATTGGCAATGTGTACTCACAATTGTTGTGAGGGAAACCAATGCGTGGATTACCTAGTCAAGATGGGAGCAAACTCAATGGAGAGATTGGTGCTGCTTCAAGAACACTCACCGGGATTAAATAGCTTTCTTTTGGCCGATGCTATGGGAATGAGTTTCCTTAGAGTGTAGTTTTTTTTTGTTTTTTTTTTGCACTCATTTTTCCCTATGTAACCTAAAAAAGATATTGTTTTAGTTGAGAATTATGGGTTAGTTTTAGTAATCCTATGTTAGACTTGCCATTGTTTTGTCCAACTGTATGTGGTTTACTCAGGATGTGATAACATTTTTACCATGTATCCGATTATATATACTGATTTAGTTTGAGACTTGAAACAAGCACGATATTTACTATCTCTAATAAAAATACAAGCCAATCAAAATTGTGTATCACTCTAAGAGATATAAGTAATGATAACACACCCACTACAATAGACTTTTTCACACACTCGCATTTACTATCTTTTCTTGCTCTTAGATTGAGATACTACTACACTTCAGAAGACTCCCTATTTGTAGCATAGGAGAGTAGTCTTCATTCTTCTTTTTTTTCCGATAAACAATGATTCATTCAACGGAGCACTAGCGGTGCTCAAAACCACAAATTACAAATGATAGTTCACAAGTTATTTATACATGAAAGTGCGTTAGTCTTCATTCATTATTGTGACATAATGGGTATTAATTATTCCACATTTTTAAGGAGCTTTCACCTCATGAATTT
Source organism: Astragalus glycyphyllos (assembly GCA_963573325.1). Lineage (NCBI taxonomy): Eukaryota > Viridiplantae > Streptophyta > Magnoliopsida > Fabales > Fabaceae > Astragalus > Astragalus glycyphyllos. Next base: position 11,096,997 of record OY754311.1, read on the forward strand.
CCTTCAAAGTGGTATACTAATCTTTTTTGTCATGAAATTGTAAAAGCTTATAATATTTTGAGCGAAGACTCAAAGTGGTCATGAGAAAATACACAAATATATTTGATTCCTGTAATATGAATATGTCACAGTACTGCAATTACTCTGCAGTAATTCAGTAATTTTGCCACTGTTACTGTTTTATTGTTTTCATTTTGAATGAAGAACTATGTGCATTGTCCTTTTTTATCGTTATTTTGTCCTATTATGGATGTTTCTAGATTTGTATGAGCTGTCATGATAGCTGTCAGCATCATAGAATATGCCTAAGAATAATTGTACCAATCATTGGCCTATTTATTGGCCCACATTTATTGGAAAAGGCATCAATCATTTCAATCATAGATTCTCTGACATCCTTATTTGATTTTGCCCTAAATTTCAGCACTCTCCTCCGAGTTGTATTCTCTTAATTGCAGCTCCAGTAGTTTGCTAGCATTGTTACCGGTACTCTGCACCCTAGCAGTGAGTTTCTTAGTTCTGTACCCTAGCAGAATCCCCTGTTACAGTAATTTTACTGTGACAATTGGTATCAAATTCAGCTCTTTCCTGCAAGAATGACTCGCTCCATTGCTGATGTAGAGCAACGCTTCACTGAGCGCACTGATGAGCTTGCTGCTCGCATCGACCAGATGCAGACTCGTATGACTGAGGGTATGAACGAGATTGGTATGATTTTGCGAACCATACAACAACAAATCACAACTACACCCCCACCGCCGCCACCTCCACCACCTTTGAACCTTAATACTCCTCCACCAGTTCCTAACCACTATTCTACCAGAATCTCTAAAGTGGAGTTTCCACGTTTTGATGGCAAGAACGTTCGTGATTGGCTTTACAAATGTGACCAATTTTTTCTCTTGGATGACACCCCAGCGGCTTCTAGAGTGAGATTAGCTTCAATCCACCTAGAGGGTCTTGCCTTGCAATGGCATCTCAACTACATGCGCCATAAATTTGATCAATATCCTCCATGGCAGCAATATGTGTTGGATGTTACAGCACGTTTTGGAGATCCCTTTGAGGATCCCTTGGCCTCACTAGTTCAGCTCAAGCAAACAGGTAAACTTCAAGAGTATATTGATGCATTTGAACTTGCTCTGACTCAATGTAGTATCATTCCTGAACACTCTTTAAGTATCTTTTTAGCTGGCCTAGAACACAACACTCAAATGCATGTACGCATGTTTAACCCTACCACCATACCTCATGCTGCTCAACTAGCCAAACTCCATGATTCCTCAAAACCACTGTCACAGAAACCTTACAACAGATACCAGCCTTGGCCTTCCAAACCCTCATATTCCACCACCAAACCTACTACCCTTCCCTCACCAGATGACCCACAAATCTCCAAATCTATCTATAAACAAATAACCAGAACTTATTCTCCTGCTGACATGGCAGAAAGAAGGGCAAAAGGCCTGTGTATGTTCTGTGATGAGCCATTCACTCCTGGCCATCATTTGAAACACAGGAAACATCAACTTATGGTGTTAGAATTGGATGAGGAGGAATCCACTGAACCTAACCAGACCCAAACAGACCCTGTGCCAACCACAGAAACTACCCCTCCCACTGACCCTCCCCTCCTGTCTTTACATGCTATGACAGGTACTCATAGTTACCAAACTATGAGAGTCACAGGAATGGTTGATAAGAAATTGCTTCGCATGTTGCTTGATAGTGGAAGCACTCATAATTTCTTGGACCTAGAATTAGCTAAAAAACTAGGTTGTAAGCTTGAAGCAGTAGAAATGTCACCTATCACAGCTGGGGGTGGTCACAAACTTCATGCACCTTATGTGTGCAAGGGCTTTACTTGGCAGCTTCAACAAGCTTCTTTCACTGCTGATATGATAGTCCTACCTCTTGGAAGCTATGATGTTATTTTGGGGATTCAATGGTTGAAATCATTAGGCCCAATTTTGTGGGATTTTGACAGACTTCAAATGGAATTTACCACTCAAGGATGCAAGTTTATTCTTAGAGGGGCTAAGAATCCTTCATTGAAGCTAGCCAACAACAAAAGCTTTGCTCAAGCTTTGCAACAAGGGGCTGAGTGTTTTTTGACAATAAATGATACTGCTACAGAGTTTACAATACCTACCTGCTACCTGTTATCTGCAGATGAAGCTTCTGAACTTCCTCCAGAGGTCACTGACCTTCTTGCTGCGTATTCTGATGTGTTCCAAGAGCCTGTGGACTTGCCTCCTCCACGTCCTGGGTTTGATCATCGTATCCCTCTAAAGGAAGGTACTCAACCTTTTAATTTAAGACCTTATAGATACTCAACTATTCAAAAAAATATTGTTGATAAACTGGTAGGAGAAATGCTTGATCAGGGAATTATACAACATAGTACTAGCCCTTTTGCATCACCCCCTGTGTTAGTAAAAAAGAAAGATGGCTCTTGAAGACTTTGTGTTGATTTAAGAAAACTAAACACTAGCACTATTAAAGATAGGTTCCCTATTCCTCTAATTGAAGACCAAATGGATGAATTAGGTGGTGCTACAGTTTTTTCTAAGCTTGATTTAAAGAGTGGTTATCATCAAGTTAGAATGGATTTTGGGGAAGAGTACAAAACAGCATTTAAAACCCACTGTGGACACTATGAATACTTAGTCATGCCTTTTGGGTTAGCCAATGCCCCTGCCACATTCCAAGCCCTTATGAATCATGTATTTACACCTTTTTTGAGGAAGTTTGTGATCATATTTTTTGATGATATTTTGGTCTATAGCAAGACACTAACAGATCATGTGGAGCACTTGTCCATGGTTTTTGATATTGTGAGGCAGGAACAATTATTTCTCAACAAATCCAAATGTCAATTTGCCACTGACAAGGTGGAGTATCTGGGCCATTTTATCACATCAGAAGGCATATCTACTGATCCAGTAAAGATTCAGGCAGTGGAAAACTGGCCTCTGCCTTCAACTCTAAAACAACTTCGTGGTTTCCTTGGCTTAGCTGGCTATTATAGAAGATTTGTGAAAGGTTTTGGCATCATTGCTAGACCATTAACTGATATGTTGAAAAAGGACTCTTTTGTGTGGAGTGAAGAATCTACTGCTGCTTTCAATTCTCTCAAGCAGGCTCTCATTACTTCTCCAGTACTCAAGCTACCAGATTTTACAAAAAAATTCACCTTGGAAACTGATGCTTCGGGCAAGGGGATTGGAGCAATTCTTATGCAGGACAATCATCCTATTGCTTATATTAGCAAGTCACTTGGCCCTAAACAACAAGCTCTTTCTATTTATGAGAGGGAACTCCTTGCTATTATCTATGCCATCCAAAAGCGGAGTACCTATTTGGCTTATGCACCATTCACTATCAAGACTAATCAAAAAAGCATCAAGCATATCCTTGAACAAAGACTCAATACACCTTTTCAACAGGTGTGGATATCCAAGTTAATGGGGTATGAATTTGATATACAGTATAAAGAAGGGTCTGCAAATATTGCAGCTGATGCACTTTCAAGAAGACATGGAGCTGAACTCTTGCCCATGCTTCTAGATAATGCTCACCAGGATCTGTTGGCTCTAATTCAACAATGGTGGACTAATGATACCTTACTGTAGAAACTTATCTCTGAACTTTCTGTTAATCCTGCTAGTCATCCTAAATATACTTGGACCAGAGGGGAACTTAGGAGAGAAGGCAAACTGGTGATTGCCTCTGATCCTTCTTTAAAAGCATTGATCCTGAAATGGCTTCATGACTCACCAATTGGTGGTCATTCTGGTAGAGACACAACAACTGCAAGGGTTAAATCTTTATTTTATTGGAAGGGTCTCAACAAGGATATTCAATCTTACATTAGAAACTGTGGAGTGTGTCAAACAAGGAAGCTTGATCAGGCTGCTTCTCCTGGTTTACTTCAACCCCTCCCCATTCATGAGAAAATCTGGCAGGATATCAGTCTTGACTTCATTGAAGGCTTACCTAACTCTTAAGGGAAGCAGGTTATTTTTGTGGTGGTCGATAGACAGAGTAAGTATGCTCATTTTATCCCTCTATCTCATCCTTACACTGCTGTGGAAGTGGCTAAGGTTTTTATGGATAATGTGTTTAAATTGCATGGTATGCCTAGCAGCATTACTAGTGATCGTGATCCAGTTTTTTTGAGTAAATTCTGGTCTGAATTCTTCAAAATTCAAGGAGTACAGCTAAACAAATCCACTGCCTACCACCCACAAACAGATGGGCAAACTGAGATTGTAAACAAAGCCTTAGAAACTTATTTAAGGTGTATGTTTTCATCTAAACCTTCTTCTTGGTCACAGTGGCTAAGCTTAGCTGAATGGTGGTACAACACTAACTTTCACTCCTCTATTCAAGCTACTCCTTTTGAAATTGTCTATGGCCAACCTCCCCCCACTCATTTACCTTACCTGCCTGGAGAATCACTTTCTGTTACAGTAGACAGATCACTGGAAGCTAGAGAGGAAGCAATTAACTTGCTGAAATTTAATTTATCAAGGGCTCAGAATCGTATGAGGCAACATGCTAATAAAAGAAGGAGTGATAGACAATTTTCTATGGGGGATTATGTCTACTTGAAGCTACAATCCTACAAGCAAACTTCTCTCAAAAGCCATGCTCAGCATAAACTCTTACCTAAGTATTATGGTCCTTTTGAAATTACTGCTAAGGTTGGTACTGTGGCTTATCAGCTAAGTTTGCCTCCTGATTCTGCAATTCACAACACCTTTCATGTGTCTCAGCTGAAGTTCTGTCCCAATCCTGCTGCTGCAATGCATTCTTCACCTACTGTGTCACTCATTCAGAAGGGCTATCCTGAAGCTGTTTTGGAGAGAAAATTAGTGAAACTGGGCAACCTTCCTGCAACTAAGTTTCTGGTGAAATGGAAGAACCTTCCAATTGATCAAGCTTCATGGGAATTTGCTCATCAATTCTTGAACCAGTTTCCAGAATTTCACCCATGAGGACAAGGGTGTGGTCCAGCCCAGGGTATTGTCACAGTACTGCACTTACTCTGCAGTAATTCAGTAATTTTATTGTTTTCATTTTGAATGAAGCACTATGTGCATTGTCCTTTTTTATCGTTATTTTGTCCTATTATGGATGTTTCTAGATTTGTATGAGCTGTCATGATAGCTATCAGCATCATAGAATATGCCTAGGAATAATTGTACCAATCATTGGCCTATTTATTGGCCCACATTTATTGGAAAAGGCATCAATCATTTCAATCATAGATTCTCTGACATCCTTATTCGATTTTGCCCTAAATTTCAGCACTCTCCTCCGAGTTGTATTCTCTTAATTGCAGCTCCAGTAGTTTGCTAGCATTGTTATCGGTGCTCTGCACCCTAGCAGTGAGTTTCTTAGTTCTGTACCCTAGCAGAATCCCCTGTTACAGTAATTTTACTGTAACAGAATAATATCAATTTGATCCTCAAAAAGTCTCAAATATGATTAAATTAGCTTCTTTAGGAAATTGTAGTCCTATTGAGGACTAACATGACAGATATTTGATACTTTTTATAGACTAAAGATGTCTTCATATTAGAATCAATATTGGCTGAATATGTTTTCGCATTTCTTTCTTAATGACCACTATAGACCTTTACTCTAATATTTTTCTTCTGTAAAAATATTAACTATTCTAGTTCAACCAGAGTTGTCTGTTAGTAGGTTCCTTTTCTTTTATTATAACATTGTGTAAGTTCGGCATCAAATAATATAACTTTGTTAAGTATCAGTTACCAATTTTTTGAACTTTTTCATTTTAATTAATCGTGTTACGTGGTGCAACTTCGTGTAGAATAAGATGGTTACACTGCTGCTTAAATCGTGGTTAACACAGTAGATAAATAATGAGAGGGAAGATTATTGCAAGTTATATGAGCAATTGCATTTCTAGGAAACTCTGCAGCAAGATTATAGTTGATAAAGCATCTGAACGAGATTAAATCCAATGAAACCAGCTGATTTTGATGACTATCCCCTGCATGTGATTGTGAATGAATAAGAAAGACTTAAAAGCTTCACAGCAGAAGAGCCAAACTGCTCCTAACAGAGCTAAATGAAAAACTGCATTACTAATGTTATCGTGCTGCTTACATTGCCTCGTTTATTTATGTAGTAATCGCGGTGTCTTACCATTGAAATGGCAGAAAGAATAATTTCACCCTGGTCATGACTGGTATTCTACAATAAAACAGGTGATATTTTAAACATCCCACATGGAATGGGATGCTTGGTAGAATAAATAGTTAAAATGTATCAATGCAATTGCAAGAGGTGTGTGTGTGTGTGTGTGAATGGCATTATTTTCTAGTCTCAATGGGTACAAAGAATGTCTAAATCGGGACAAACCCATTTTATGCTCCCAATAAATCAAGCATATCAGAAATTTTGCTTGTATGATAGTCCGGCTGAATAGTATTTGAAGGGTCTTGTAGATTTGATTGTGTTGTGCAACCTGTTTCAACAAACAAAAGTAGTAGCGATGTTATGAACAATTTCTTCAGTAAAACCTCTGATACAGAAAAAGAGATAAGTCCCACTACCTGAAAATACTAAAAGAGTTTTGCAACCAGCATTTTGTCCAAACAATATATCAGTATCTAGTCTATCACCCACCATACACATCTTGGAGCAACTTATATTGAATCTGTTTAAAAGAGTGAGTTATTACTAAGTAAAATGTAAAGTAAAACAAGCAAATTTGAGTATTTAACTTCCTTACTTCTTGAGTAAAAACTCCATCATAAAGGCTGATGGTTTCCCCACCAGAATAGGCTCCTTCTCGGTTGATCCACATATGGCGGCAACCATACACCCCGCTCCTGAAATCCAACTTTTATCCATTACCAGACCATACAATCAAGTTGCATGCTAATTCTTCACTTTCACTGTTTATTCAGGAATAAAGTGGAATTTAATAACGGACCAGGCCATTCTTGGAAAGCAGTCATATGTCCAACTGCGTCACGGTTGGTGGCAATAAAAAGGCACCCTGGATTTTCACGTATGCAAAGGGTTCCATACCTATCAGGTGAAATTTGAAACATCAATATATGAAACAACTAAAAGCAAGTAATGGCAATAATGTGGACTTATCTCAACAAAGATGCTTTTGTTCATCAGAATCAGAGTTTAAGAGGATTTTGGCATGTATAAATATATGATTTTGGTGATTCATATCCAACCATTTTGACATTTTGTACTAAAAAAGTTCCTAAACGTAAGCATGTCAAAATAATTATGCAGGGTCTAATTTTAAATTTCTATGTCACCACTTCAACAAAAATTCTTCTGCTTTGGGTTAATTTAACTGTCGGATAACTACTTCAATGCATTATTCATGTTCTGCAAAACGGTGATTTGTTCACTACATTTGGCAGTCTTCAGAACTTATTACAACAGTCCACGAATCTATCTAAACAAATCTGTGACATAAACAAACATTTGAATGAAGCTTTAAAATTTCCATGGATTGATGAGGTCAAACTACAATATCCAAACTACAATATCCAGAAGTTTAAGTCAGCTTTGTCAAAAGAATATGCAATGTGGAGACTTCGGATTATAGTAGCAACTGGAATATAGTTCAGCTGGTATCAATTCTCTTTTGGGACTCTATATTTACAATTACAAGTCATCAAGGGTACTGAACTAAATATTTGGAGACACAAGAGCCATAAGGTAACGTGCTCAAGAAAGGAACAAGGAAAATATTTTCTTACTGAAGCTTGTAATAGTTAACGTTTGGATCTATACCAACAACTACAGCTCCAACCTGCAAAAGAGAACTCATCATTTAAATGCAAGCAATATCAACGGAGGTGCTCAAAGAAACAATGGGTAAGGTGTTACATTACACTCTTATCATGTTCAAAAAAGCCAGTCTCCTTCAGGTCTACTGTTTTGTTTGCATCACCCTGCAATTATTGAATGCTTCAGTGAGGATAACTTGAGCAACACTCTCGTGATTCTCACCCCTCTCTCTGTCTTCATTTGAGGCATGCATTGCCATTAAGAAATTGTAGCCTAATAGACTCTAGTCTATGACTATTACTTAAGTCAAATTGTTAGTGCAAGGGTTTCCTTTCCATCAAAACATTAACAAGAACATGTTTACCCTCAATTAGTTCCTACATGTCAGAATCAAGATGAATAATCTTCCAAACAACAAATGTTACTAGCAAAGATACTTCAAACAGAAAAAACATCAGTGCATTCCTCTTAAATAGTCCTGCGGACATGGATTCAATGTGAATAAGGAAATTAAACAAGGAGGGAGATGGATTACAATTTATAAATATCAATAACTTACAGGACCACCAAAGGCTGTGAAGCCAGCAAGCTTCAATTCATCCAGTATACCATCCCCACCAATTACATAAACCTGAGCATTGAGTAGAACATCATTGGCAAAAATAGTACATTACTGCTGAATGGCTGAATGTATCGAGGTAGTAGGTGACTGAAAATTTAGGATTCTATTTGGTTAAAAGAAATACTATTTTACATTTTCACTTTCAGTTACAAAAATCCCATTTGCAGAACCTTGGATGCTTTAGGAAAACAAACCCCTTAGTGCACATGTCGTCTCATATTCTGCCTAGCTTTCATTCCCTCCTATTTTTCTCGATTCCTGCTTATGTTTCCTTTCTCTATTTTAAATTTTGTTTCTACCCCTCTCGCTTCCTGTTTTTCTCACTCTCTCTTGCTCATTGTTGATCTCTTTTCTCTCCTCATCTCAAACAAAAAATAACCCCTCCTCTCTTCCCGTGCATTAGGTTCAGAACATGGTTTTAGCCTTTTAGGCATATGAAAATCTTCCCATTGCTTCTTAATTGGACTATAGAATACTCTATTAGACTTCTTGCCTGTTGATTCTTTGCCTGTTTTCTAAAGTTAAAGTTATTCACGACATTTCAAGTGGCAATAGTCCCTGTGAAATGAAATTAGTTTTATTTATTGTAACAGACAAGAGATATTCTTCTGATGTGAATTTTATCATCTTATTTTTCATCAGGATTTTTACTTTTTTCCAAATATAAGGTAGATTCATGTTTGATTCCATGGTTTCCATATCTTCTCATTTTAGCATCATATATTTGTTTTGCCTGAAATTTTCTTTAATTTTGAGTTTCTCCACCTACTTAATGTCATCATTTGATCAAAATACTTAGCGTGCAATATAGCTATTTCAAATTAAACTATGGCATACACCATTCTCCATTCACAAGGAAATACTAGCAATTAGTTGGTAAGAGACTAATAGGAGAAAAAATTAAACAAGGGAAACGTTTTGGAGGAAACCTTGTTTTGGGTAGGGAAATTGTTGACCTTCAAGTACATAGCAGCTGCAAAAGACGATGAGAATATCTCATCCTGGAAATCAAAAACAAAAAATAATATTATTACAAACAATTGAGAGAACATGATGAAATTGAAAGAGAAGCGAACCTTACCTCAGATACAGAAATTCCCAAGGATTGGAATTTTTGAGCATATTGAGACCTAGATTTCCAGGAATTGTTGGTGACAAAGACAAGCTTCTTCCCCTTGGAACGAAGCATGTGGAGAGTTTGAGAAGCGCCATCGATAAGCTTATCACCCTTCCAAATCACACCTAAGTAAGTAAACCAGTAGTTACATTAAAGTGGGAATGGAATTCAGAGAGAGAATTGAAGTGTATGGAAAGGAAGATACCATCGCAGTCGAAGAGAAAAGCTTCCACGGAATCAAATAGATCTCTGAAATTCTGAGCTGAAAGAGGTTGCGAACTCATCGATATAGCAGCACAACCACAAAGTGCAGTGCAGGTGCACACCAAACAAGGCAAGCGATTGGATAAATCACGGATTTGGATTCGGTGCATTCGGTTGTGGTGCATTCAGGTGCATTCGAGAAACATGTATCTATCTCTCTCCTCACATCCTTTATATTATTTTTTACGTATCATTTAGTGGTTCAAATACACTTGAATGCACCTTAACGCACCACAACCGAATTCACCGAATCCGAATCCATAAATCACACACCAAAGTCTTTTTCAATCGCTTGCCTTGTTTGAAGTGTTTCACGTCGAATATATTTAAATGACACGCGTCGGTTTCTTATTGGTTAATTTCTTTCTCTATTATAAAATCGGATCCTGTGGAGACGAGAGATTCGCCCACGATCCCCTCGTTGTCCTTGCAACCCACGAGGATGTGCGCAAGGTCTTTCGAGTCTTGATCATCTGTTTCGCATTTTCAAAGATATTCGATGAAATTATATCCTAATCAACGGTTCAGATTACTTCAAGTCACCTTTGTAGACTATTTAGTGAAGTCAAGATGAATCCTGTGGTTATAATCTGCTTAGCAGGGGAATAAAAGAGGGATTGTTCTCAGGTGAATAGTTTCCTTCTTCTTTTTTTTTTATATGAAATTAATTTCACTATTTTGATGGGCAAGGCAGAATAATACCTACTACTACTACTACTTCTTGCATCTTTTATTATTTAATGTCTGTGTTGTTCACGTGGTATATTTTATTTTATTGATCTTTAATATTACACTATGAAGCCATTATTATGTTAAGGACATGTTGGGACCAATTATATTTATTTCTATCTCTCAATTTAAATTTCGATCTTTTTGTCAAAAAAAAAATTAAATTTCCAAGTCAAATTAAGACTACGGCCACGGGGTGATTGTTTGATCAAAGTAAAAGTTATTCATGGGAATGTTATACACATAATATATACTTATGATGTTTTTTATCAACTTAGCCGAAAATGTTAAATAAACACCACATATTCCATTACACGTTTACACCTAGACTCGAATTTATAAGCTAATGTCTCCATATTATTGAAATTGTCAGTGCAATTAGTAGTGGAAGACACTACTTCCTCATATGCTTTTATTCTCAAAGAAAACGTGTAATGGAATATGTGGTGATGGAATATAAAAAGTATGCGGTGTAATGGAATATGTTACAAAGTTAAGAAGTTTACTCCTAGGTATAAATCATTCTCAAGAATAAAACAATGACTACTTCCCCATACTTTTATTCTCAAAGAAAAATGGTGGGTTAGAAAGGTTCACGTGAAGGTGAGAATAAAGCTTGTGTAACTACCTAAAAACTCACTATTGCAAATACTCCTGAGAATGTCATGTGTCTATGCCAAACGCTTTTTCTATAGACTACCTGGGAACAAGATACCAACATTATTATCCCAACAAAGTTAATCCCTTGAATAATTTTCACAACAATGAAACAAACACACCGCACTTTTTAGCCTAATTTTTCTGTGTGTGGTTGGTTCCACATAATTGATTTTGACCAAATTGATTTTCTAGAATTGATTTTAGCTAAATGTGAGTTGAACATAACATGATTTTTGTTCGGATATATTTACGAATAAGTGATTTTTAACAATTCTTGTTATTTGGATAGGTTAGACCAAAATTACTATTGAGTATAAAATTACCAAAGTAGATTTGAATTTAAAATTATGTTAAATTAGCATATAAATTTCCATACCATTTCAAGATGGAGATGGCGAACAAGACATAGAAGGGATCTAAATATGTATCAAGCTCTTTAATTAGTAGTGGGAATGCATGGAACTTGTACTTGAGAATAAAGCTTGTGTAACTACCTAAAAACTCACTATTGCAAATACTCCTGAGAATGTCATGTGTCTATGCCAAACGCTTTTTCTATAGACTACCTGGGATCTAGTCATTCAAATAATAGGTTGTAGTAGAATCATTTAAAGGGGCGGATTCAGGTGCATTTAAAGGGCCAGACTCAGCGAATACTCGAGTTCATTCTCAATGATGAAACAATCTAGAGACAGACTTTTCTTATCTCCCGACTGAACTCCGGATAATTAAGGGTTTCATTCTCCTAAACACCAGAACGAGTGAAAGATCTCTCAAAAGAAAAGAAAGAAGAAGTGTAATCCTACTATATACTATTAAACCATAAATACTTTACATTACAATTATATATATCAGAAAATCAGATTTGTTAAAACAAAATTTGTTGGGAAAACATCATAGTTGATAAATCCACCACAAAAATGTTAGAAAAATTAATCTCATAATAATGTCTATAGGGGATGCTCAAGTAAAAAAAATAAGAGAAAAAATGCAACTTTATGTGAGATGTTGATTTAATATTCACCAACTTAAGAAAACAACAAAAAATGATCACGGTGAAATAAAATCCACATTTTTAGTTGTGAGATGTGGATTTGATATTAATTTTATTTGTTTGAGGCAATTTTATTACTATTAAAAGATTAAGAGATAAACTTGATATTAATTTTACTAAATACTAAAACGTAGATAAATCTAAAATATTTTATTTAATTTTATTTGTCTGTAACTCCTTCACCTCACGCCACAGTGAACGGCTTCTCTTCCTTCCTGCTTTCTCTCTCCTTTCTCTCTCTCTTCTCTTTGTCTCTATTCTTCATTCTCTATTTCAATTCCCCTATTTATTACTACACTTGCAATTATAGGAACAAACAAACACAAGCATAACGTTCTTTTTCTATAGCCTCAATTCTCCTCTTTCTCTCTCTCTCGTCAATGGCAGATCTCAAGTCCACATTCTTGAATGTTTACTCTGTTCTCAAATCTGAGCTTCTCCAGGACCCTGCTTTTGAGTGGTCTGATGATTCTCGTAAATGGGTCGACCGGGTATATATCTATCCATCTATCAATTTTTGTATACCATTCTAATTATCCCATTTCAGCATCAACTCTAATTGCATGATCACAATTGAAAAACAATAACAAAATTGAATTTTTAACGTGCTTTTATAATGGGTGAATTTTGGGTGTTTAAACTTGTTAAGCTTGTTTTGGCGGGTGTGGGTCTAATGATGATCTGGTTTAGTTAAATTATTATAGCATTAGGATATGGTGCATTGGGCTAATTGAAAGTTGATGTGATGCTGTTAAGTTAAAGGCATGTTTATGTTCAAGGAAGGAGATTAAGGAACTAAATGGTTTCTAGTAGGGCTTTTGTGTTGTGTGTTAAAATTTATGGTTACTTTGTGTTGGAATCTCATATGGAATAGTGATATGGCCTGAATAGTTATTGGTTGTAAGTAGGGGTCAACCTTCACCTCTTGTGCTAGCTTTTGGGTTTAGTTAGGCTCGAACTCTAATTCTAAGATGATATTAAAGCCTATCGAGATCTGATGGGCCATCCGCAGATGTTTGACCTTGTAAACTTCATGCTCTATATGCCCAGTCTTGAGCATGAGTGGGCCTGTTGGAGTCTCATATTGGATAGAGATATGACCTCTCAAACTCAATAGTGGTTATAATTGGGGGAAACCCTCACTTTATGAGCTTGCTTTTGCGGTTGAGTTAGCCTAAACCCAAATCCTAAGCTTATATTAAATCCTATCAAGATCTGCTGGGACATCCGCAGATGTTTGGCCTTGCAGACTTCATGCTTTATATGCCCATTCGTGAGCATGAGGGGGCCTGTTGGAGTTCCACATTGGATAGAGGTATGACCTCAAACTCAAAAGTGGTTATAAGTGGGGGTAACCCTCGCCTCATGAGCTTGCTTTTGGAGTTGAGTTAGCCCAAACCCAAATTCTAAGACTCTGCAAATATCAACAAAAAGTCTTTGCAGTCATCAATGAAAACTTTTGTTTCTTGTGGTATATTTGAGTTATTCATGTTCAAAGAATAATTTTGTTTCTTGTTGAAAGTTTCACAGGGTTCTGAAATTTTGATACTCTTTTATGTTTTCACTAGTGACTAATAATAATACTCGGATTCCCCTTATGTATATGTACGCTGCAAATATGTACTTGGCTGTTCTTATAATGTCATGTGTTTTCGATTGTTGTTTCATTGAAACATGCATATGTATTTTGTCTGGTAGTTTACCGTGTCTTGTATTCTATTTGATTGCAGATGCTGGACTACAATGTACCTGGAGGTGGGACTTGAGAATTTCTATTTAAGTTTATGCTGCTGAGTAACTTATAAGTTTATTGTAACTATCCCCTTAGGAAGTGAAGGAGGGGGTGTTCCAGAAACATTTTTGAAATAGATAAAGCTTATATTGACATTAAAATGGATTTTAACTTACATTGCAGGGAAGCTGAACCGTGGACTGTCAGTTATTGATAGCTACAGATTGTTAAAAGGAGAGGAATTAAATGATGACGAAATTTTCCTTGCCAGTGCTCTTGGTTGGTGTATTGAATGGGTATGACAGTGGAAAATGTTCACTTTTCTAGTTTGAATGATTGATTTCATTAACGTCAGAAATTTACTGTGGTCGTGCTTGGGAATCTCACATTCCTTTTTTGATGAATTTTTCAGCTTCAGGCATATTTCCTTGTTCTTGATGACATTATGGATAACTCTCATACACGCCGTGGTCAACCATGCTGGTTTAGAGTACCCAAGGTTTGAAAAAAAAGCAAATACCTGCCATCATGTTCTATTTTTGCTGCTGTTGTGATAAAATAATTTCCTCTACTTTATGGTGCAGGTTGGAATGATTGCAGCAAATGATGGAGTTCTACTACGAAACCATATTCCCCGTATCCTTAAGAAACACTTCAGGGGAAAGCCGTATTATGTTGATCTTGTTGATTTGTTCAATGAGGTAGTACAAATGTCAAGCTTTGAATTATGTGGATTTCGTTTTGCTAATAAGCTTAAACTTGACTGTGTCGATTTTCTATTAGGTTGAGTTCCAGACTGCTTCAGGACAGATGATAGATCTAATCACTACTCTTGAAGGAGAAAAAGACCTGTCCAAATACACATTATCATTGTGAGTACAGAAAATAGGAAAACAATCTGGTAGAAATTATGTTGATGAAGGTCTATTTGGACAAACGTAAAATGTTGGCTCACATGTGAATGAGTATAAGAACCATGCAGAAAGAAAAATTTGTCTACCAGATAACTGTATATATGATATCCTTATGAGCTTAAGAGGAGAAACAGCTGCTTTACAATTAGATATATACTTGGTAATGTTTATGGGATAAAATGAGGGATGCCTAGTTATTCTACTAACCTTACGGCAAGTATTTGTGTGAGCACTGCTAGAGATTTCTGAAAAAAACAATATCAAGTTCTTTTTGACCGAGCATACTAATGAGTACTATGTGAATTTGGCTCGACACTTTGTTTTCTTCTATCAAGCTAATGTGCTAAGCTTCAGTGGAATTTTGTGTTCTTCACTTTAGTTCTTGTCTGTTGTCTCTTTCTATCTTGAAGAGTGATATTAACTAGTTACGGAAATCTTCTGCAGGCACCGGCGTATTGTTCAATACAAGACTGCGTATTATTCATTTTACCTTCCAGTAAGTGTTATATCTTTTTGGTCTTGTTTCCCTAATTTTGGTTTCTTCCTTGTCCTTTTTCCTTGAGATACTAATGACTGACGATTCTTCAGTCACACTGCATTTCACATTGCTAGAATTCCATATTTTTGATCCAACAAAAAAAACAGATAATGAAATTATGAAATTTGCATAATGTGTTCTGCAGTTTGAAATCCCATCTTTTCCTTTTATCTTTCCTCTTTTTTATTGGAATGAAATATTTCCAACAAGTCTTCACTGAAACGAAGTTATTCTTCACCAAAACAAAAACTAAGTTATTTCTTTTTATTTTCTGTTTGGCCCATTTTCACTAATCCTATCACAAAAGAATATATAATCATTATCTTTGTATATAATTATCCTACTTTCACAGGTTGCATGTGCATTGCTCATGGTGGGTGAGAATCTGGATAACCATGTTGATGTAAAGAACATTCTTGTTGAGATGGGAACATATTTTCAAGTTCAGGTACTTTCTGTCAACATAGGTTTGACCTCTTATCTTTCTGTGCACGATTCGAACTCTACAATGCTGCATAGACGTATAGCTTGAAGTTGTTTTTAAAATCTGTATTGCAACCTATTTTATCTCATCCTTATTTCCTTCTTATTTTAGGATGATTATTTGGATTGCTTTGGTGATCCTCAAACAATTGGAAAGGTGAGCATATCAAATAATAGATACTGCAAACATTGATTTTTTTCTTTCTCTCATTCTAGTTATCTGTGGAACCAGATAGGAACAGATATTGAAGATTATAAATGCTCTTGGTTAGCTGTGAAAGCAGTGGAACTTAGCAATGAAGAACAAAAGAAGCTTTTATATGTAAGTGGACATCTTATTATTTCATGCTGCTTCTTTCCTCTTCTGCAATCTGCCATGATTAAACCGGGATGACTTTCGTGATATGCAGGAGAACTATGGGAAACCAGATCCAGCAAATGTTGCTAAAGTGAAGGCCCTTTATGACGAGCTCGATCTTCAGGTTTGAACTTTGTTTGTAGCTACCTTCCTTTGATAGTTTATTGGGAAGGGCAACTCTTATCATAATAACATGTATATTTCCAATATAAATATTAACATGATCTATTAGCCAAATAATAAGGAAAACAAATGAGAAACATAAGATGCTAAAAGAAATGGAACATTCCACTTTGCAAGAATGTCATTCAAACTAAGTTGAAAACATTTATACACATATCCTGATATTGATTTTCTTTGAATGATTAATTCAAAATCCGAATGAATAGGGTGTATTTGCGGAGTACGAGAGTACGAGCTATGAGAAGCTTGTATCTTCCATTGAAGCTCATCCTAGCAAAGCAGTCCAAGCTGTATTGAAGTCCTTTTTGGCTAAAATTTACAAGAGGCAGAAGTAGAGTCACTGTCACTGTATGGCGAAGGCCAACATTGTTGAAGATGCAATAGAATCTAGAGTCCTGATTTCTATGTGTAGCTGAATTCTTTTGAGAATTGATCTTCTTGCTGTCTTTGTTTTTTTGTTGGGGGTGGGGGGTGATAAATCTTGTTGTATCTTATGTTGTAAACTGCATGGTGATACTTGCTAGACTATCAATAATTTTTTTTCTTTTGAACTTTTTTGATCAATGATGATGTTGTTTTTGGTTCAGTGAGAGTCTGAGAATCTAAAATGGGCAGAATGTCCTGATCCAAGCCAACATATATGAGAGGAAATATAAGGAAAGAGATTATCATGATAATTTGCCAATATGTTATATACCGTCAACTGATCATAAATTGTTGCTTTCAAAGTTGATGCCTCCTAACATATGGCTGCATCGTCTTCCACGCTGATACCTCTTCCAAAGTGTGGCTTCTCTCACACAAGGGGTCTCTTAGAAGATTGGGACCTAGTTAAATTTACTATCCGCAACAAATGAGACTTATCAAACAGAGTCTATAGCTTCTTAGTGTATTTTAAAAAGAATTTTAAATGAAAAGGGAAGGAAAGATAAGTTAAAAAAAGAACACGACATTTTTCATGAAATGTTCCACACTTTGAAGTGAAAATGGGGGGTGGGAGAAACAACCGTGTGGGTCTCATAAAAACCTTGTCTTTCCAAACTGGAGAAAAGGTCACTACAAGACAAATTCGTTATTTATCTTCCATTCTATCCTCATCTTTAGCATCACTTATGGTTTGATAACTCGATGAGTCTCTTTCAGCTTAACTAAAGTCTTGAGTTCGAATTCAGCATTAGGTATACGACAGTGTTAAATCTCTTGAGGGAGACTTTGTAGCCCATTATGATCCTACTCGACTGGAGGGATTAATTAGTCTCTGCGGTTGCGCGCAAATGATATACGGTTTATACCAAAAAAAGACTTATGTTTGGATAGCTAGAAGTGAGTTGGCAAGACTAATGAC
This sequence comes from Astragalus glycyphyllos, assembly GCA_963573325.1. Classification (NCBI taxonomy): domain Eukaryota; kingdom Viridiplantae; phylum Streptophyta; class Magnoliopsida; order Fabales; family Fabaceae; genus Astragalus; species Astragalus glycyphyllos. Next base: position 11,114,799 of record OY754311.1, read on the forward strand.
ACGTTTGTTACGGATTAAGAAATAAATGATTTTGTTGTTAAATAATTTAGAGATTAGTTTTTAGAGATTTTAAAGAAAATGAGAGGTTGTTTTGTGTTTTTTTATGAACAAGAAAGATAAAAGGCACAAAATAGAAAACAAAACCTAAATTCTAATCCTCTCAATCTCCATAGCATCTGCTAAGAGAGAAGAGGAAATAGTTGAGGGCAACGTTGTGTGGACACCGGTGACCAAAGTTGAGCCATGCTTCGCTAACCAATCCGCACAAGCATTCCCTTCCCTGAGAGAATGAACAAATTAGAGGTTCCAATCCAAATTCATGAAAGACCTGATAAAGTCAATGATGGTAGCATGGGGGTGAGTAGGGAGAATTCCTTCTTTAACAAAAGAGAGAGCTACTTTAGAATCAGATTCACAAATCAAGTTACTATAACCATGCTGCCTCGCAAATTTCAGCCCAAAAGCAATAGCTTGAAGCTCCACATTAATGTTAGTGTTTGTGTAACATACTGAGAATCACTTATTTTAAAAAAAACAATTCTTAAAAAAATGATTTTTATGAGAAGCTGCTCAAAACAGATTATCATTTGAAGTTTATTTTTAGATTTTCATTTTTTTGAAAAGTTGTAACAAACAGATGGAACTTCTAAAATAGATTATTTTTTTTAAAAGTGATTATTCTTGAAAATACGCTTTAACAAATAGGCTCTAAAAGTTATTTAATTGCGCTAAATTAATGATTGGATTTTTCACCAAAAATTAATTTTATTGGCCTAAAATTAACTCTATTAGAAACTAGAAACGGTAGCCTTTAAGATGATGCAAAATCGGTTCTACCATTACATATTTATATCTTTCATAACAATTTTTTTTTAGTACAAGGTAATTATGAAGTTTTTTTTAATGAAATGCTTCTTAAAAAAAACTTCTATAATTGCTTTGTACTATATTTATCATTGTTATTACTTTTTTAAAATTTATCAGAATTTATATTTATAATTTTACCCTCAAAAGTAATTTGAACTGATAGAATCATTTTTTTCTTGAACATATCCAACTATAAATTACACTTTATTGTCTTCTCTAGTCTCTACTAACAACTACCACAAATATCATCTCATTTTCTATTTTTCTTTCACTTTCTTTTCTTATCACTAAATATCCTCTTATGTCTTTGGAAAATAAACCAGAGCCCAAGTCAAGCAAGTCTTGTATGATGACTATGTCAACTCGTACGCGGCGTGGGCACCAGCCAGTTGAACAAAGTAAAGAAAGTTGCCTCAAAATAAAAATAATAAAATAAAAATAAAAAAAGTATATTTACTTTTCGTTTTAAACTTCTATTCTTTGCATCTTCTTCCCATTAATAATAACTTCCTATCCAATTTTTCCTTTTATTATATGTATATTCTTTTTTCCTTCTCAAAATCCCTCAATCAATAATTCCGTTAATTTCGTGTCTGTAGATTCCATCAATGTCTGCTCTCTGATTATTATTCACTCTCAAATTCTTTCTTTCTTTCAAAAAAAAAACAATACTCTCCTTGTTTGGTTCCTTCTCAACTTCTTTCTTCTAGTTTCAAGTTTCAACCATTCAATAATTTTGAATTAATTTTCACATAGATTTCTTTTACAGAATCGAAATTCCTAGGTCACTTTTTCTTCTGTTCATTGAAGAATTTGAGTTCTGTTGAACAGTTCATTCATGCTCAACTTCTTATCTCATTGGTCCATTTATTGTTTAATTCATATTTCCTTCTCTTTCTGCATAAACTGCATTACCCTTTTCAAATACTCTTCTGGGGTGTCCTTAAATTTAAGGGAGATAAAGAAAGTTGACATTTTTTACTTCAAGTAATGAAGCTTGTGGTTCGTGTGATTGAGGCAAAAAATTTACCACCAACGGATCTTAATGGGTTGAGTGATCCATATGTGAGGTTGCAGTTAGGAAAACAAAGGTTTAGAACCAAAGTGATTAAGAAGAGTTTGAATCCTAAGTGGGATGAAGAGTTTAGTTTTAGGGTGGATGATCTTAATGAAGAGCTTGTTATTTCTGTTATGGATGAAGATAAGTTCTTAATTGATGACTTTGTAGGTCAACTTAAAGTTCCAATCTCACTTGTTTTTGATGAGGAGATCAAATCCCTTGGTACTGCTTGGTATACTTTGCAACCAAAAGGGAAGAAGTTCAAGAACAAGGAATTTGGTTCTGGTGTGTTTTGTTGCTCAACTTAACTTTATTTTACTTTGTGAAATAGTTTACTGCTTAATTAGCATTTGTGTGACCACGTTTTATTCTTTTTCAGGTAGCAATTTTATTGTTTTTGTTTTATTTTATGTGTAAACTCTAGTTTAGTGCTTATCCGTGGATTGGGGGCTCATTAGATTGTACTCAATGTCATTGTATGATGACATCAGTTTTCTTGTCAGTAAGCAGTTAGTTTTGAACTGTTTTCATGTCCAAAAGGATTGATGGGGAAATCTTGTGAGAATCAATTTCATGTTTTAAAAATCTTTGTAGGTCCAAATGAGGGGTTTACTCTTGTTTTATTAGATACACATGTACTTTTTGATTATATTTTGTTATGGAGGGAGTATTGTTTAGTACTTAATTAGTATGACTCATTGTTATTTCTATTTTGAGACTAGGGATTTTAATTCTCAAAGGGTTTGGAAAATAACATGCCAACATGGTCAATAACTGTGAACATGAATATGTGAACCATGGTTTTACTGGTATTTTGAATCTAAATTCTAGCATTTGCAGGTGAGGTTCGTATGAGCATATATTTTAAACAAAAGAATGCATCCTTGGAGTCAAGTGCTAATGGTGATCTTGTATTTCATTCAAGAAAAATTGCTGATTCCCCTACTGAATCACCTTCAAGGTCTTCTTCCACTGCACATTCAAGCTCGTCTTCTCCTATTAGGGAAGAAATTACTTCTACTAAGGATGGAAAACATAGTACACAGAAAACACTCACAGGCAGAATTGCTCAAATCTTTAATAAAAGTTCTGATATGTCGTCAATCCAATCCCGTAGAAGCGTTGACTCAGACCTAACTGAAATTAGTGAAGTGGAAGTTAGTGACATCAAGACTGAGGATCAGTCCTTCGATGAGACCTTTGAAGAAGCTATGAAAAAAATGCAGTCTGCAGATCAAGGAAGTGAAATTCCTAGCAATTTACCAGGCGGGGTGTTACTCGATCAACACTATACTATTGCATCAGAAGACTTGAACACGTTACTGTTTTCTTCTGATTCAAATTTTCTCAAGTCATTGTTGGCAGATGTACAAGGTAATACAGAACTGCAATTAGGACCTTGGAAGTTTGAGAGTGGTGGGGAAAGCTTCAAAAGATTAATCACTTATCTCAAGGCTCCCAGCAAATTAATTAAGGCTGTCAAAGCCTCTGAGGAACAGACATACTTAAAAGCCGATGGGAAGAACTTTGCTGTTCTAGCCAGTGTCAGCACTCCTGATGTTCCGTTTGGGAGCACTTTTCGGACAGAAGTACTCTATGTAATCACACCCGGACCAGAGTTACCCTCAGGAGAGCAGTGTTCACATCTTCTTATATCATGGCGAATGAATTTCTTACAGAGTAGCATGATGAAGGGAGTGATAGAAAATGGGGCTCGACAAGGTATGAAGGAAAGTTTTGAACAGTATGCCAGTTTGTTATCTCAGACTGCTAAACCTGTTGATCTAGCGGAACTTAGTTCAAGTAGGGAACAAGCTTTGGCATCATTACATGCAGAGCCCCAGTCAGATTGGAAGCTGGCAGTTCAGTATTTTGCTAACTTCACTGTAGTCTCAACGATTTTCATAGGGTTGTATGTGCTTGCCCACATATGGGTGGCCGCTCCCAGTACAATTCAAGGGCTTGAGTTTACTGGGCTTGACTTGCCAGATTCAATTGGTGAATTTGTTGTTTGTGCTGTCCTTGTTCTTCAAGGTAAACGGATGCTGGGTTTGATCTCACGCTTCATACGCGCCAGAGCACAAAAGGGTAATTCACCGAATGAATTCGGAACTCGGATACTCAAGTTTTACAAAGTCTGGCTTTTCTTTTTGTCCCTGACTTAGTGTTGCTATTAATAAAGTGTCCATGATATATTTTTTTTCTTGTCTCTTAATTGTTTAGTGTGTTTTTACTTAATTTGTTCCCATGGGTGTCTTGCTTATGCTGATTTTTTGTTCTTTTTTGGTGCTCCAATATTAGGTAGTGATCATGGAATTAAAGCACAAGGACATGGGTGGCTATTGACTGTTGCCTTGATAGAAGGTAGCAACTTAGCTTCCGTTGATTCTGGTGGGTTCTCTGATCCATATGTGGTGTTTACTTGCAATGGGAAAACAAGAACCAGTTCAATCAAGTTCCAGAATTCTGATCCTTTATGGAATGGTAAATATCATACCGTCATTTATGATTTTCTGTTTTATAGCTCAAATATAAACCTCTTTATCAACTGATCTAACTGTAATTTTTCCCTATGTGTGATCTATATTATTACATGATGATTAATTGATTTTGTTAAGAACACTCTCTATCTTTGCAGAAATATTTGAGTTTGATGCAATGGATGATCCTCCTTCTGTGCTGGATGTGGAAGTTTATGATTTTGATGGGCCTTTTGATGAAGCTACATCTCTTGGGCATGCTGAGATTAATTTTCTAAAAGAAAACATCTCAGATCTTGCTGATACATGGGTTCCTCTTGAAGGAAAGTTGGCTTTGGCATGTCAGTCTAAGCTGCACATGAGAATTTTCTTGGACAACACTAAAGGTGGGAACGTAGCGAAAGACTACTTAAGTAAGATGGAAAAAGAGGTTGGGAAGAAGGTATGTAAAACGCTTTATCTTCTCTGTGTTGTACACCTCTTTTGTTACCCTTATTTTCTTTTGACAATTTTTATTACCCTTCTTCATGACTTATAATTTTTTTCTTTTTTAAAAATTGTAGATTAGTTTGCGGTCTCCTCAAACAAATTCGGCATTTCAGAAACTCTTTGGGCTTCCACCTGAGGAATTTCTCATCAATGACTTCACCTGTCATTTGAAAAGGAAAATGCCTTTGCAGGTCTGGTTTATTCTTTTGTTTGAAGTTGAAAGTCATGGTCATTCTTCCTATTTTGGTATTTGCTGGTATGTGCTTCTCATTTCTCGGTAATATCTCATCAAGTTGTCAATCTTTCTCTGCAGGGTCGCCTATTTGTATCCGCAAGAATAATTGGATTTCATACAAACATGTTTGGAAAGAAGACAAAATTCTTTTTTCTTTGGGAGGATATTGAAGACATTCAGGTTGTTCCTCCTACGTTTTCATCCATGGGGAGTCCAATAGTTGTCATAACTCTTCGGCCAGGTAGAGGTGTGGATGCAAGGCATGGTGCGAAAACACAAGATGAACAAGGCAGACTGAAGTTCCATTTCCAGTCCTTTGTATCTTTCGGTGCTGCACACAGGTAGAGATAGAGAAGAGATAATATGCTATGATATGAACCTTTTGCATATATATGCCAATCTGCTACTTATACGAGATGAATTTTTTCCATTTCATGTTCTCAGTAACTTTTTTTTTCCCTTTGCCTTGTTAGAACCACAAGCATGCTTCCATTTCGATTGCAAAAATGCATCGTGTTAAAGATGTCAGCGTTGTCAATTCCCAGTTTTAACTCTTTTGCTTGATTCATATCTGGATAGTCTAATGAATAGTGCTGACTTTTATGTGTATCAGAACTGTTATTATATTATATATAACATTAAAATCCTGTTACCTCATCATGAGAGTTTGAAGCTTACTCGCCAATCAAGTTCATATTCAATTGTAATGTAATTTTATGGACCTGTAGTAATATGGTGTGAAAGTAATTTGATAATTTGTTTGTGTAATTTTCTTTTCTTGGATTACTCAGTCATACAAGATCAAGTTGTTTAGTGATGAAATAGAAAAAAAAAACCATGCCATTTTGATGATTTTGATCTCTTGGTGACAACGTGGTTCTGTAATTTTTTGTTTAGTACATGAGTTGTAAAACATGAGCACTTTGTTATATGGCAATATCTGATAGTGTTTGCTTCCTGCTATATTTGATTATCATTTTTGGCAAAAGCGGTTGCTTTTCAACCGCTCCTATTCTCCACTTTAATTTTGATGTGTGAATTATCTTCCCTAGATTTGGGAATTTTTTTGGGGTCAGCTAACCTATACACTGCTTATCCTATAAACTGGTATGATATGAACCTATATATTCCTATTGCCAAGAAATTATCTATAAAGGTAATAGATAGTAATATGAAAGATATGCTGTGTTAACTAGTTCGGTGATGATATAGGACTATCATGGCTCTCTGGAAGGCCAGATCCTTGAGTCCCGAACAGAAGGTGAAAGTTGTTGAAGAGGAATCTGATACCAAAAGCCTTATAAGTGAAGACAGTTCCCCATTTCTTGTCGTGGACGATGTTAGCATGTCTGAGATTCATTCCTGCTCTCTTTCAATTCCTGTAATTTATCTTTCCTTCTCTTTCTCCTAACACACACAGACACGCATCGACTATTCTGTGCATTATTAGCAAAGCTGCAACTTATTGGTTCTTTATTCAATTTTTTCTACCCTTTTCCAAATGTTACTGTTTGATTATAGTTCTTTCCTTTTAATTATTATAGGCCAATTTCCTCATGGAGATATTTAGTGGGGGTGAGGTTGACCGTCGGGTCATGGAAAAGTCTGGTTATCTTGATTATTCTTATACCCCTTGGGTATCAGAGAACAATGATATCTCTGAGAGGGCAGTATATTACAAATTTGAGAAGCATATTTCAAGCTATAAAGGTGAAGTGACAAGTACTCAACAAAGATCTCCCCTTTTGGATGGAAAGGGTTGGATTGTGGAAGAGGTTTTAAATCTTCGCGGTGTTCCTCTCGGTGATTATTTCAATGTGAGTGAGCCTTTATCTTCTTTCTAGACTTCCATTGTGTGATTGTATATCTTTGTTTTCTATGATTTACTATTGGTTTTCATTTTCTGGACCACTGAGTAGTTTCTTGTTTGCCACAGATACATATTCGCTACCAATTAGAAGATTTACCCCCAAAGGCAAAGGGATGTAAAGTGCATGTGTTTTTTGGAATTGAATGGCTAAAAAACACAAAGAATCAGAAAAGAATTACAAAGAACATCCAACAAAATCTACAAGAACGTCTAAAGTTGACCTTCAGTCTAGCTGAGAAGGAGCTTATACCTAAATAGCAAATGGATCTTCCTGGATTTGACTTCAACATGGGAGCCTGCTGATTTTCTATCAGCACAAATGTCGGTTCCATTCACGGGTTGGCCCGGAACATAATAATGCATCCAATTATAAGGTTGTGCTGTTATGCTTTGGATTGCATGACAATCCTAACTTCATTGAATATCTGTGGAATGAACCTGCTACTGGGAAACTTTGATCAGAGCTATAATGTTGCTGAAAATTATGCTCTTTGGTTGACTTGCTTTCAAGTCTGATCTTGAAACAAGATTACTGATAGGAGAGATCCTCTGATTGTTTCATTGTACATAACTATGACTCTGGCAGAAGGTACTCACTTAGCTTGTTACAGCAATTGCTGGCAGGCAGTTCAGATTTTTTGGTTTGTTGTGCATAGTTGACAACTTGTCACACGGGTCCGCGACATGTATGGTCATAATTTGTAAGGTTGTAACAGTTGACACAGTTGTGATGAAGAAATGTTTTTGTAATACAGGAACTGTCTGTAAACATTATTTTTTAGGCCTCTGTAAACATTAAGAGTTGTTCCTCATAGGTTTTTTGTTTTGATAATGCTTAGTTCCCATAGGTTGATTTGTTAAAATTTGACAATGTCATATAGAATTTAGGCTTAAATATCATTTACCCTCTGCAAATATCATCATAATCCAACTACCCCCTTGCAAAAAAAAAAAGTTTTAAAATTGACCTAAAGCTGCATAGATAACGAAATGCCACATAATCAACGCATGTACAATAGAACTTTGGTGGCCAATGGGGGTGGCCAATGGGGCTTGAACCCATGACCCCCTTAGTGCCACACACCCTTCTTTACCACTAAGCCACTTGAGTTTTTGAGATTTCTAACCCACCTACAAAAATATAATGCATCTTCCATATTCAGAAACGAAATCTGAAACAATCATCAATATTCAAAAACGAAATCTGGAACAAATTCATCATTCATCATCTTTGTTCATCTTCAACAATCATCATGAACGATAATCATTCATCATTCACCAACAAAACGAACAATCATCAATATAGACAAGATCTTTGTTCATCTTCAACAATTAACAATCATCATTCACCCAGAAAAATAAAATCAAATCTAAGGAAACGAAAATCGAATCAAAACGTTGTTCATTGTTGTTTGTTTGTGTAATTTTCAGATCTCGTTTTATCCGAATCAAAACAAAAATTAAATCGAAAATCAAATGTGTTGTTGTTGTTTGTGTAATTACCAGATCACATTTCATTGTTGTTGTTGAAGATGATGAAGACATTGAGTTTCCAGATCTGTTTTTCAAATTCGTTTTATTGTTGTTGTTTCTGTTTCGATTTTGGTCCATTTTCGTTTCTGTTTAATCCATCTGTTTTTCGTCCATTGTCGTTGATGATGCTTCCAGTTTTTGTTTATTTTTTTTCATAATTCATAACAAATATGTAATATATATTATGGTTGTAAGAAAATAAGTAGCTTGAACAAGTGGTCCAGTGGTAAAGCAGCGTGTAAGAAGTCAAATGGCGTTGGGTTCGATTCCTTTGCACGGATGCCACGAAATATATACCTTTAGTTACAGGATGCCACGAAAACTTTTTTTTTTTTGCACGGGGGTAACTGGATTATGGTGATATTTACAGGGGGGTAAATGATATTTAAGCCTAGAATTTAAAATGATTGCTGATTTTTTAGTTGATTAGCCGATCGCTCGATTTGTCAGCTACCTCGCACTGTTAATAATGATTCCCCTTTTGATGATGTTTATTTTTTTTTTGACAAATTTTGATCATGCTTGTTGGTGAGTTAAACTCTTAGCCTCACAAGCCTAAGAGAAACAACTCTTAAACGACAAATATTTAAAAGAAATAAAACATCTACCAAAAATTTGATAGAGTTTCCTTTGTATTTTAAACATTTCAAAAATACTGAAATTTTGGTTTACACCGACATTGCAAAACACTTGATGCATTGTGAAGTTTGTAAGGCCCTTAATACCTATATGGCAAAAAAAGAAACATTACTCGTTAAAAAATTATCAATAAGTTTTCCTTGCAGACAAAATCCATAAAAAAGTTTTTTTATTTTAGTAATAAATGAAAATAATTTAAACACATAAAAGATGAAAAACTGATCAATATCTTGGTTGTCTTGAGAGCACAACCCAATGGTAGAAAACAAGTGTTTTGTATAGATAATAAGTCGATGTTTGGTAAAAAGTAATGGATATTTGATAAGCTAACTAATCAGTGTTTTAAAAACCGGCTCGGCCCGGCCGGTCGGACCGGGCTAACCGGGAACCAGATGGGTAACCGAGTCGGTTAACCCTACGGATCGGAAATGCACCAATCCGGTGGAAACCGGCCAAACCCGGCCGGGTTTTGGCAAACTCGGTGACCCGGTGGAAACCGGCCAAACCGGACCGGGTTGTGCATGTGTGATGAAAACAGAAACAGAATTTTTATAAAAATTCGCAGAAAAGGCTTCAGAGAGGTTCGAACCTCTTCCCTTTTGAGTCAATCTATAAGGAAGTTAACCACTGCACCACCTGTTGATGTTGTCTATGTTGCGCACGTGAAACATATAACATATAACATATATTACATGGGCTTGCCACAATTCAAGCATTAATTACTAATTAGTTTTTTTTTTTTTACATTACTAATTAGTTTTTCTTTTCTTTTTTTGATAAGTTACTAATTAGTCTTTCACCATACACATTTCATGGTTGATTGTATTTCCACCTGTTGTTGCGATTGTTTTGGATTTTTTTGGCATTATGTATAATTGTTTAATTTTAGTAAATTAAATTTTATAGGTATGAAATTTATAGGTCTTGAAAATTTGGAAATTTTTTATACAGGTCTTGAAAATTCACGAAATACAGACCGGGTCCGAGTCAAGCGGTCCCGGTTTTGATCATGCGGTTCAACTGTCGACCCCTCGGTCCGACCCTTGACCCAGTGGCCCGGTACCATCACCGAGTCGGCCACCGGTCCGAGTTTTAAAACATCGTAACTAATAGTGAATGAGCGAGTAACTGATATCAGATGAGTTAGCGGATAGCAAATAATGTATTTAGTAAAACTAGTGGTTAAACTAGTTGATAAATGTAAAATGACATAAAAAGACATATTTAATTCATGATAAATGTAATATGACACAAAAAACAAATTTACGAAAAATAATAAGGGCAAAAATGCCAAAAAAGTGAGACGCTATATGCTATTTGCCCAAACGCTACTTAAAGTAACGCTTAAAAAAACGCTAAACGCTATCCAAAAATCACTAAACACTAGTACTTAACAAACACATGTATTCATCACCCACTAATCAAAACATTAGTCTCATCCACTATCCATTAGCGAATGAGATGCGTCAAATAGGGCCTAAGTGTCGTATAGTCACTGAAAATTCACGAACTAACAATAGTCCACCTTTTTATCCCGACAATTTGATGAACATATCTATTACTAATACTTGGTTAAAATGAATATTATTCAAGTAAAATTAAATTACCTTTTCCTGACATGAAATAAATTACTAGTACTACTAACCAACACCATTGACATAGTGACTTAATCTATTCTGAGACACAGGGTCGACTTGAGATTCCAAGTTCGATTGTCGCAGTGGACAAACTTGGCGTTAGTTAGTGTGGAATTTGATCATAAACATGAGCAGATTGCAGATATTAGTTTTGTGTTGAAAGCATTGAGAGACTCCATGGATAGCCAGCCATTTTCTGTATCAAAAATCAAAAAATTACTAATACTACTATCTCTCATAAATAAAATTACAAGTCCTACACAAGTAGGGATGAGTTAGAAAATTACAAGATTTTATTTATGAAAATCTTATAGATACGATTGGCATTTCGTCTAAACTCAGGGAGATATCGGTAATAACATAAATATTGACTTAAACATCAACGCAGGAAATTGATTTTAGCATCTTCCTTTACTTTTCTCTCAGTCTCTACTTCTGAAAGACGCAGCGTTCTAAAACCCTAACTGGTGCGATTCTCTAACTGATCAAAACAACAATTAACCGTCTTTTTTTTTTCTAGATTTCGATTCTAACTTTAAAATTAGACTTGCAACTTTCTTTTGATTTGCTACGATTATTATTATATCCCGTGTTAGATTTATCCCAAATTTGATAGCATATTGGTATTTTTGGTATTATATATAAGGTAGAAATTATTCACTTCTTTTCATTTTGTGGTTGCCCATTTGTCTTCTAATCATCATGTGCTTGTTATTTTTCATTTGAACAAGTAACTTAGAAATTAGACTTGTAACTTGTAAGGTATGTTTTGATGTTTTTTATTTGCCCCAATTTTTTTTTTTAGGATTTGTGAAAAGAGAGCTTCATAGCATGCTCTTGAGGTTTGATGTGATTGTGGCATTGTGATGCAACTTGTTTGTGAGCTCATAGTGAAGGGAGCTCATTCACTATTATTTAAAGAGAATGTATGGAAGAACATCAGGTCTTGATAGGTTTAAGAAAGCTGAGAGTTTGGAACCATTTTCTGTTGCTGTTAATTCATCTTCAAGAAATGTTACTCAACCTTCTAGTAAAGTAGTTAGTCATTCTTCAGCTAGGCCACCACAGTCTCAGGCGAATCCGTTCCAACATCAGCAACAGCTTGCTTCTCATAAAGCTGTGGGAGTGGAGGCTGCCCCATTGTTGGGGCAGAGTCAGCAGGTTACTCAGGTTGGAGGAGGGCAGTCAACGTGGCAACCACCGGATTGGGCGATTGAGCCGCGGCCGGGTGTTTTTTACCTTGAAGTTATGAAGGATGGTCAGGTACTAGATCGGATTAATCTGGACAGACGGAGGACTATCTTTGGGAGGCAAATCCAGACTTGTGATTTTGTGCTTGATCATCAATCTGTCTCCCGCCAACATGCTGCAGTCGTTCCTCACAAGAATGGGAGGTTAGAAAACATCACTTTCTATTTTAATACTACAAAAATCGATCAAATGCAGTTCAATACTTCTCTATATAGATATCAGGCCGTTTTCTGTCTGAATCGTGTGTTCTAGATAATTCGTCTCAAAAGTAAAGTATTCAACGACTATAAGAAAACTAAAGCATTTTCCCAATAGGTGGGGTTGGCTAACTAGATCAAATGGTGCCATAATGTCCTATCAAACTGAAGTATTAATTCCTGTTAATCAGCCATTCATAAAAATGAATTACAGATAACTCAGAAGCCACTTCAGTACTTTAGATATTAAGTAGAAACGAGTCTCATTAAAATTAGGAATGATGATTCAGTGAGCCACAAAGGTAATTGTAATTGTAGGTAAAGTAACCCATTATCTTTCACAGTTGAACGGCAGACATATTCCATATCTTGAAGCAAATAGACGGATATGTTTAGTATTCTCTTTTTGGTTACAATTAAGTCCTGTTGAGCATGAAAATCCCTTGCAAATTGTGATTTCATTGACATTAATTAACAATTGCTTTCCTCATTACAGTGTATATGTAATTGATTTGGGATCTGCACATGGTACATTTGTTGCAAATGAGCGATTGATGAAGGATTCACCAGTTGAGTTTGAAGTGGGACAATCTTTGCGGTTTGCAGCTTCCACAAGGTCATATGTATTAAGAAAGAATGATGCAGCTCTTTTCCCTCGTCCTCCACCACCCACTGAGATTAATTTCCCACCACCTCCTGACCCATCCGATGAAGAAGCTGTTGTTGCTTATAATACGCTTCTGAATCGTTATGGCATCAACAAGTCTGATCTATCCAAATCTAGCGAGTCTTCAGCAAGTGGCAAAAGCAAGGATTACCAATCCGAAAGAGCTGCTAAGAGAATTAAAAAGGCAAGAGTTTCCTTCAGGGATCAAGTTGGGGGAGAGTTAGTTGAGGTTGTTGGAATTTCAGATGGTGCAGATGTAGAAACAGAACCTGGTCCAGTTGGTGTTAAGGAAGGAAGTCTTGTCGGTAAATATGAATCTCTTGTACAGATTACTGTAATACCAAAGGGGAAAGAGCAGTCCTCTGTTAAGGAGGCAGATTCATCTCAGAAAGGTATGACTGATAAACTACAAGAAGTCTTAAAAAAGATAAAAACCCCTGTTAAAACTGGGATCTATGATGACCTTTATGGAGAATCTTTATCTGTCAAAGTTGGATCTTCCTGGGCATATTCACCTGTTAGTAGTGGTGAACCTGCTTCAACAGCTAAGGAAGATGGAGAAGGGAATACAGTAAGTGGAAAATCAGACAGTAAACCAAGCAATGTTGATGGAGATGACGATGACGATGACTTGTTTGGGTGACTATTGAACCCATGCAGACTGCATTTTGGAAAAGATTTGTGGTATTTTTTGTGGGTTTGACATCATTGGTAGTTGGAAACATGCAATACATTATGTTGCACACTTTCTTATCATTTGGAGTTACTGTTACATTGCATTCGTAATTGATGTTTTCCGCTGCATACTCCACAAACTCTAAGATTGCAGTTTCGTGCTTAAATGGTAAGTTATCCCTTTTTAGAGCAGCTAAATAGTTCATTCAAGTAATGAGTTTGTGTCACCGTTTTCTAATATGCATCTCTTAACGTATCTTATGATAGACTTTGTGCATACTATTCTTTCCACATTCACTCACTCCTCACCATCAACTTCGCCTCCGCAAGGCAGCCATAACCACCGTCTCTCTCTGGTTTGAACTTGGCACTAATCCCCCCCATGGTGCTGTTCCATGGCGATCTGCCGTGACAGAGAGCAATGAGAAGCATAGCTGCGCTAAGGAGGGGAGAAAGGGGTAAAAAGCAAAGCAGAGGGCGTCGAAGGTGACATGAGCTCCTTGCCATAACCTGTCGTTGTCACGACACTGTGAAACACCACCATCTCTCAACTGCGTATGCATGATTCTCACCCAGAAGTTTTTACCCTTCCTTTTCAATTCGCAATTCTACCTCCTTTTCTCCTTCAAACTCTCCTTATCTTCTCCTTCAACCATTCATTAATGTTTTAGAGACTGGGTCAAGAAGCTAGAAATAAGAGCTGATGTTGTATTCAGAACTACTATCGTCAGATTATGTCTAAAGTTGGGATATTTCTTTCAACATCTCTTAGAAAGTTAAAATATATTCAATTTCTTAATATAATCTAGGATCAAAATATATTTGAAAATATTTTCCTCATACAAAATTTTAGTTTTTGCTCAAAACTCTTCCAAAGTGATTTTTTGACAATAAACTCTTCCAAAGTGATGCTTGCCTAATTTTATAAGCTTTATTTAGGTTTGATCTCTCAGCCCATTTTCTCTTAATACACCTCTTCACACGCAACACTGTCTCAATCTAGCTTTGTCACCGAGACCCAATCGACACAAAATTGAATTGTGTTTATCTTGTTATTACCTCCTTTCATATTATAATAAAAATTTAGATTAAATATGTTTTTGTCTCTATAAAATTCAATAAACTTGTTTTTAGTACCTATAAATCTCCTTGGAAGCTTAGTCCTCCTCAAATTATCCGACAACATAACTCATATTAAGATACACTAACTGCTGGGATTTTTTTTATACCTCTATTTAACATAGAATGGATTATTATTAAAAATTCATATATTATCCAAAAGTATCTTTGAAACTTTTTTTGGTTACCATTGTAGTGATTTAAAATATCTTTGAAATTAGTAACCTTTTAATTTTACATCATTTAATAAGTTTTATCGATCTTAATATTTTTTTTGTGTTTTCTTGTTATATGAGGACTAGAGGTAGTATAAATCAAGCTCTTGAGATTTTCCAAATGTAAACTTTCATCATATCAGGGGAAATAATAATATTAGCATGGTTAAGAAAGGGAAAAAAAGCACATCAATTAAAGTGCTGCATGCACAATAAACAAATAGGTTGGTACTTGATCCGCGGAAGAATGACTGAACCTTCATCAAAAGACATGAGGTATATGGTCGGTTAATAGATAAGTTTGAACACTTTCATAATAAAAGATAAGATCTTATTAAGAAACTCAAGAAGAAATTGACGATGATGATGATCACTACTATCATGATCGTTTTATTGTGATCATGATGTTCATAATTTAATGTGCTTGATCAATATATTTGGTTTAGTGTTTAAATAAAAGAGTTTTTAATTTAAATTAAATGAAGGAAAGGATGTGACATTTTCAAAGATTGATGATAATTAATGTTTTATATACTGAACATAAAAGGAGAAAAACTTATCATAAAAAATAAATGATAAATCAACATTATTTCCCCGTTGTAAATAAAAATAAGTCTTTATACCAGTATGGTGTGTAGAGAGAGCTTTGTCGTTCATTGTGGTTCTACTAGATTCGAAGAATTAATCTCTACGGTTGCGTACAGAGAATACTAATCTATACCAAAAAATGGTGTGTTGGGTTGGTAGATAAGAGTCCTTTAATTAAATATGGTTCAGTCTTAAGACTGCGCATACATAATAACATTTGTTAAATGTTGATATCTTAAATAGTCTTAAATATATTTAGTATATCTCACAAAGAGTAGATAAGTAATAGACATCCCTTACCTTACAATATTGATTTTGTAAGAATGAATTAGGTCTAACATCATAATATGATATAAAAGACCTATCTTAGATCATTGTTGAATGACATTGCAAGAGTTTCATTTTTGGTTACCGTATTATTGGGGTGCAATATCCATTAGTTTTTTCAGTGACTAATTTACGTTGGAGAATCTAGCTGACCACGTGTATACCCCCAACTTTGTTGGCCAGTGTGGTTCTCCCCTCCTAACAGAGTTTTAACCACACCTAAAATTTGAATCCAAGACTTTGGAGTGAGATTCGAGACCAATTACCATTCAGACCAACTATTGTTGTTGCTACGACATCGTAAGAGTTTATAAGTTAAGAAGCTAATTTTGCAAGAATGAGTTAAAGTTAAAATCCTAATAATACTTTAGATTAAAAAAAACAGTCTTTCTATGTAGTTCACTACATCTTATATAAAATCAAAAGGTAAATTTGATCATGGAATTTTCTTAGTGACAGTTATGAATTCACAAAATCAATGACACAAATAATTTTAAAAAATACAATAAACTAGTAAACTATCATTCTTGTCAAAAAAAAAAAGTCACACCATGATTAAGGTTGGAGTTGGCCCAGAAAGGTAATCAAGGAAAATTGGTTTCAGCCTATACATTAGTGCTAGCTGTTTAAGATTGATTCAAATCATTATTTTTTACGTTGACTAAGGCCTCTTGGTAAATGGCTACATGGGGGTCCCTGTTATTTGTCTGTGACACAACATCAAATGTGAGCTAAACGGTCGACCCACGAGTGAATGAACAGGAACCGACACAAGCCTTAAAATTGATTTTGATTTGTTTGTTTTAGTACGATCGAGTAAATTTGACTGTAACATTAGAATTCTATATTGAAGTTCATCTTTCACCAATCGTAGAGCCAAAAATACACACACAACCAGAAAGAAGCCATGGTGGTGGCAATCTCATCAAAAGGATGATGTAACCAACGGTACAGATATTAACACATGGCCTACATTCACATAAGAGTTATGGCCCCAACCATATGACTAAATGGAAGAAGAATATCCCAAAATTTTAGTGGGGGAAAGCATGATGATGAATACACAGTTAATCTTTTACATATCTAGAGACTTGGCCCCACACATAAGCATCATTTCAATTACTATAGGAGGAATGCATCAGCCCTCTTTCATTGCATGCTTTTTCTTATTTAATCATACATCATTAATTTTTCATGCTCTCTTGAGGTTGAATAATAAAGACTTCTATTTCAATTTTCATTTTCTTATTCAAAGGAGTTTATGATCATAACATGCTTTTTATGCATTACTATGTTGACTAATTCCAACAAACCAAGCACTCTCTTTTTTCTCCATGTACATTATAACACTCTTGATTGTTTTAGCATAATAATAATACTCTCTATTTCTTTGTCTCTGAGGATTACTTGCATGAAACTAAACAAGTAAAGCATATTCCACTTTCCTATTTCACATGTCAAGGCATTTATGCTTTTTAGTTTCTGATTTTAGGTCACCATACTATACATATCTCTGCCTTCACTTCAAAGACTAATGCTTCTGCTTCATTACATCAAAGCTACACAGCTTTTTCACTTGAATCACTTCAGCTTTTAATCATTCAAATGAAATCAATTATATATGGTCACTGGTATGTTTTCTGCTTTCTTTACTTTTTATAATTTCTTGTGACATTTGGCATATTTGGTGTTTGATTAAAGTCCTAATTATGTAGGCATAGGGAGATAACTAGGTATTAGCTAGGGGGAAAATTTATCAAAGCATTTTATTTGACTTAACACTTCACAATCAGTTAAAAGCTCTTTTCATAATTCTGTTATAAAAATGAAGAGCACTTTTGTCAGATATATAATACTCCCTCCGTCCCATTTTGTTTGTTGTTTTAGCAAAATCAATTTGTCCCAAATTGATTGTTGTTTTAGAATTTCAATGTAACTTTTAATATTCTTTTCCATTTATACCCTTATTAATGATGACAATTTTTTCATTTAATAAAATATTCAATGTAGAGAGATAAAAGATTAATTGGTAAATTGGATAACACTTTTTAAAAAATCTAGACTCCTAATCATTTTCCTTAAAGGGTGTGCCAAAACCTTAAACTGCAAACCATTTGGGACGGAGGGAGTAGTAATAGTATATGGGAAAAGCACTACTACCTCCGTCCTATTTTATATGCAGTTTAAGGTTGTTGCGCACATATAAAGAAAAATGATTAGTAGTCTAGATTTTATAAAAAGTGTTGTTTAAATTACCATTTAACCCTTTATCTCTCTACATAAATAAACGTGAACCATTTATTAAATGTAAAAAGTTGTCATGATTAATAAGGGCAATAGTAGAAAAACATGTTAGATGCTTTTTGAAAATGTAAAGCAACAATTAATTTGGGATAAATTGATTTTGCTAAAACAGGGAGGTAGTATATCTATAGGTTCTATCTACCTAGAAAAATCCAAGAGAAAAGAGACGAAAAGAAAATGATGCTCATAACCTTATTGTGGTGGGAGAAGGGACTGTAATAAGTGGTAAAGAACTTTATCAATTGGCGAAAGGAAGAGTCATGATTGGCTAAATGTGTTGCAGAATGGCATCAAAGAATCAAATTAAATAGGGATATCATTGGTTCACTATACACTTCCTCTGAATTTTCACTATGATCATGGAATTGGGATCTGTGAGAATTACCTCTAGGAAAAAGGCGCCTTTGTAAGCCCTTTGAAGCTATCCATTTTGGAAGAAAAACATGAAAGGGCATCGCTTCTGTGTCTTGTGGAAAGCAATGGATGCTATGTGCTACAAACACAGTACTTTTTTTGCTTTACCATTATATGTCTGTGAAAGCACAGACCAAAATGTATGTCAGAATTTAACCAATGAATTGTGATAAAGACATGGCACTAATATTTATCATATCCTTAACCTCAACAACCATTACGGATTCTTCTTTATTATCCCTATACCAATTTCAAAATTTGACTCTTGACTAAAGAGAGTTGCTTTTATGAAACATATGCTGAGCTCCTTCAGCAATTATATGAGTAAAATAGAGAAGAAAGAAAAAGTTGTCTTCCGTGTTTCATGGTTCCTATGTACCTGATGAGGGGTCTGATAATTGAGAAAGATCACACTTTATAACCTCACAAAAACAATTAATGATTTTTGTATTGTCTTAGGAAGCTTTTGGTGACACACTATTTGTTGGTGCCCGGATTTCCTTACCCTTTTGTTAACATAATCATGCATCCTTAGATATATATATATATATATATATATATATATATATATATATGGAATCAAAAGTATCCTTTCAAAGAATTGCGGTTTGTGTTGCCACATATTTTCTTTGGAATTGTTAACACTTTTGATCCAACTTGAGCTACTTTTGTTTGATCTCTCCTAGTAGTTAATTTCCCAACTGGAGTAGAGGGAATAAAGATCTGAAACCAGGTAAAACTTAGTTAGAGTATTCCCACAATAATTCACCTCATTTAACTTAGCTTCACCTATTTAACTTTGCATCACTCCTCTAAGCAGTTACTATTCTGAATACTCTTTTTTCAATGCATGAAGGGAAAACAAACTGGAATTTATTGTTATTTGTTTTCTTTAACCTGTAGGTGAGGGTACATTGTAAGATTGATGATTTATATGAAATCAATGCGGTTGTCAGAGCATGCTAAATGAAAGTTTAGGTAAGGATTTCTTGTATATATCTCTGTCTTCCATTGTGATATATGGATCTACCTCCTTAAATTGTTTGGAATAGAAGTTGAATATGTCATGTTGGGGTGTTGGATGAACCAGAATCATACATATATAATTCATCTAAGCATGTTCACCAATGTCTTGCTAGTTGCTAGATATAAACCCATTGTTTCCCTTGAGAAGAGCTTTCATAAAAGCATACTTGTCGGATTGTCTCTCCAATTAAGCACAGTATCAAAAACTTGACTTAATGGGATCTGTTGTATCATTAAAGTATCTGTCTTCAGAATTTATGCAGGCTTTGAAGTAGAGGTTTTCCTTCACCATTGGGTATATAGATCACAACAAATAGATATGAAGTTCATGAAACTTGGAACTAGGCGGGATACTTTCTACACCGAACAAGCTACCAGGTATTCGTATCAATCCTTGGTCTAAATTTTGTATTCAACATATTTTCCACAGATATATTATCACAAACTTCACTAGCAATTTGTCAAATCAAACCATCACAATTGTATTTTTGTATTTTTCTTTTAACTTTGTTTTATTTGAGAATTTAATGATATGTAATAAAAAACTTCATCCGAGTTTAATGCTTATCATAATCATAAATGCAGGAGTCTGGTTTCAGATATAACTCCTGATCTTCTGATAAAAATCAATGATACTACTTATCTGCTACACAAGGTACTGGAATTGAATTGAGTGATATTTGTGCAAAAAGAGGATACAAATTTTATCTTGGTTCATCTATAATTCCACTTTTGTTATCTGCAGTCTCCGCTTCTTCCAAAATGCGGCCTTCTACAAAGACTTTTCTCTGATATTAGTGACTCTAAAAGTTTTCCTTTAGAGCTCCATGATATGCCAGGTGGGGCACATGCTTTTGAACTCTGCGCTAAGTTCTGCTATGGAGTCTCAATCAACATTAGTGCCCAAAACTTTGTGCCTACTCTCTGTGCTGCTAAGTTCCTCCAAATGAATGAGTCCATTGAGAGGGGAAACTTTGTAGGGAAACTTGAGGCTTTCTTCAGTTCATGCATTCTTGAAGGTTGGAAAGACTCCATTACTACACTACATGCCACTGATAAGCTACCAGAGTGGTCTGAGAATCTTGGCATTATAAGAAAATGTATTGACTCAATTATTGAGAAAGTTCTTACACCCTCATCACAGGTCAAGAACTCAAGACCATCAAACTTCACCACATAAGATTATTACTTAAGATATTTTTTTTGCTTACTAATAATGATTATATGCAGGTCAAATGGTCATACACTTACACTAGGCCTGGTTACAATAGAAAACAGCATCATTCTGTCCCAAAGGATTGGTGGACGGAGGATGTGTCGATTCTAAACGTAGATCTTTTCAGGTGCATAGTAATGGCTCTTAGATCAACTTATGTTCTCCCACCACAGCTTATTGGAGAGGCTTTACATGTCTATGCATGCAAGTGGTTACCTGGTATCACAAAGCATAAAAGTTCAGGCAGTTCAACATCACAAACAGAAGAATCTAAAGAGAAAAACAGAAAAATTCTTGAAACAATTGTGAGCATGATTCCTGCAGATAGAGGGTCAGTTTCAGCTGGCTTCTTGCTAAGACTTCTAAGCATCTCCAATCATCTAGGTGTCTCCACAGTGACAAAAACAGAACTAATAAAGAGAGCCAGCATACAGTTTGAGGAGGCAACAGTAACTGACCTACTTTACCCTTCAACATCATCTTTGGACCAGAATTGTTATGATATAGAGTTAGTTCTTGCAGTGTTGGAAAGTTATTTGAAGTTTTGGAAAAGAATCTC